>JAPSES010000249.1:5064687-5089711 GCA_029822895.1 Maxillicosta whitleyi
TTTATTAATATCTCCCAAATTTTAAAAAAAAAAAAAAAAAAAAAACAAAAAAAAAAAAAAATCTCCCATAAAACAGGTTTTGATATTTATCGAGAAAAAGTGCACCAAAGGTTTCCAATACTTATAGGAACTATGTTACTGAATAAATTTATTCAATAAGAGCAGAATATAGACAGATAGTTGTTCGACTTATGTTCCCTCCTGGAAAGTAAAATATCCTGGTTACTCGCTCTTGGAGTGGGGTTTACCCTCTCTATTAGCATATATTGCAGAGGGAACTTAATTCAACAAAGTATAATCATGTAAAATAAACATGTAAGCTCATGTTTTTGAATCAAATATTATTTTTATGTCCCACAGTACAAGTTTTCAATACTTAGGTCCTCTATCAACATATAACAACTACATCTACAGTTCGCTGATCAACGAGATATGTGTAGGTAAAAAATGATGTGTAGTGAAGTCAAATATCAATGTAATTTGTAGATAAGGTCAAAAGAAAAGGTTAAAGATTTTAAGCAGACAGAACAGCAGGGTTCATACCTAAACCAGCAGGAAGAGAGTATTAGTTTATTAGAAAATGCTGATTGTGTCACACTGATTGAGACTGAGATGCTGATGCTCAAACTTCAGTTTAATTGTTCCATCTATAAAGACTGTGTAGCTGCATGTATAATGTACTAATCTGTATGACAAGTTTGAAGGTGTTCTTGGGAAATTGCGTTGTTTTTTTACAGGATATGGAGGAAATCATGTCAGTATTTCAACTGTAAGACTGTTGAAAACTTCTTGCTTGGGTTTTAGGTGCGCAACCTAAAACTACACTAACAAACTGATAAAACAGCGCTGTAAGAAACCCTACTTTCATAACTTTCATAATATTCAGTTTTGTTGAATTTTTAGAAGAGAGTGCTGAAGTAGCTTAGTTATTTGGCCTTGGTTTATGCTTTTGGAGGGTATTGTATTTTACTACAAGGTATTATTGATATTTTTCCTATTCATTTCATATCACTATGGGTAATATGAATCAGCATCTCTCTAAAACAACAAATCTTTAGACCTAGATCTAAGCATTCTCAGCACTTTTATATCACTATAATATTTCAGATAATGTCTGACACACAACTTAAATGGTGGCAAAAGTGAATTTTACACATAACCAATATTTACTAGAAAATTAATCCAAATTAATTATTCAGAGGATAGAGACAAATACCATGTCATCAAGCTGTTAATCAGCTTTGTGAAGTATATCTTGTAAGTAAACACATGCAGAAGAGGCCAAAGGGAAAAGCAGCTCCCACTACTTTAGCTCAGTTCTGTTTCCTCTGCAATTAGTCATGTTGCTCATACACCTCCAGCTGTGCCTTAATCAAAGAATGTGTGTGGAAATATAATTAGCATGTTAGCATTATGCACATAATAATACAGTACTTGTAGTTGTCTTGATCTAAACATCAAAGAGCATGTTGGCTCTTTCTCAGGGCATTAGTATCAAACAAATTTAATTACTCTGCCTATTGAATTACTGGATTTTAGTGGTCACTTGGAACAAATACAAAGGAATGTCCTCAAAGTACACCGGCCTTCATTGGAAACAAATGCCATTACCAGAAGGGCAGACATAAAAAAAAAAACGTGAAACAACATACAGATAATGTGTCTGCTTGTTCTGACACATCCAGAGGAATCTAGTTTTCCCCTAGCTTCACAGGCAGTTGCGGTGACACAAACCTGCTCAGTGCAGACAGTCCCTTGACCTCAATATCTAAAATAGCATCCAGTCCATAACTGTGTCCTCTGACTAAGCTCTGAGACTCCACAGGGTGAAGTGCAACATCAAGTTCCCATGTAGAAAGTCCTGTGAACATCAGTAGTCAGAACACAGCGGAGGCGGCGGCACAAGCAGCAGCAGCAATCCGGCCTAATCCAAATGAATCCGGGTCTCCCAGGTTTGTTCATCCTGGTTGGAGGGTGATGACTGCTCTGCTCTGCTGGGGTGCTTATCTGCTGTCAGTGGTTGGTGGCTGTACAGGCCTCGTGTTATCAGGGCTCAGCCTGCTCAGGGATTGGAGGGCCCATGGAAAGTAAACATAGAACCTGTCCTTTGCTTATCTATCCCAGGAGGGAGTGTGAGTGTGTATGTGTGCATGGGTGTCTGTGTGAAAAAGAGAGAGAAACGCATATAGAGAGAGAAGCTTGTTTCCATGGCAACCTCCTCCTTTAACCCCCCTCCACCCCCCCATCTAGAGGAGAACCCTGGTGGTCTTTGTGTAATGCGATTCCACTAGAATGCACTGTGGATTAGAGCTGCACTGCCTTCAGGCCCAAGGCAGGGCAACACTGAAGACATTATTACCCAGATCAAATGCTGTAATCACTAGGCACTGGGGGCTTTCACATCCATTGCAGATAAAACCTAGGACTGGCAATACTCAGGTGATTAGGGGATTATTATTCTGCATTTCAGCACGGTGCCAGTCCCTCGCTGTTGAAAAAAAAAAAAAAGCCTGATTCTCTGTGTGATGGATGGGGGAGGACGGAAAACAGAAATCTAGCCAGCAGAATCAGCCAGAATTCTGGTGGACTGTGATCAATGCCTGGCAGCTAACACTAAACACAAAAAAAAAACAAAAAAAAACATTCACACAGTGGTTTGCATGTGCATGCCCACATATTGGCATCACAGGCCCTGCTTTTATTTTCTGTGGGGTCTTTGGCTCTTACAGTCTAAGCAGAAGTAGAGAATTGGACTATGTTTTTATGTTTAGAGCTGCAGTAAAACACTTTAGCTGCTCTTGTTCCTCAGTCTGCACTGTAGCACCCCTTTAAATAGAACACAGACAACATGGGCTTTTGCATGAGAACCTGGTGAAAGCCCTCTATTGAGAGGTAGATCAGCGGAAGGCGAGACAATGACCCCTTCAGTGTCCAGCAATAGGCACTCAGAGGTACAACCTTTCATCTGTAGATATTCTACTGTTTGATTAAGTGAGGAAGAAAATTCTACTTGAGCAAGGAGCTTAGGCTACAAATGCACACAGGAAGTACGCACTTGAGCAATGTGGGAAAAGAAAGACTATAGCCTTTAACAAATGAGCCCGTGAGAGCAGAGCATGGCGGCTGGCTCCATGCTGAAAGCATCCGGCCCTGCTTTTATAATCTAACAACAACATCTCTGAAGAGGCAGCCATATGAAGGGCTCACAGCTTCACACATAGTCCTAGAGATCCTTGGTGTGGAGTTGAAGGACTGGGCCATTCACTTCATCCAGCCCAAAAGTACTCAACTACCAAAAGACCACTCAAGAGAACTCAAGAGCGGCGTTTGCGTCATGTATCTCAAGTGGCACTGCATAAAAACTCTGCTTCATTGTGTCAGTCTAAAGAGAGCTGCAGGGTTTCTTTCTGCCATATATGAATACAACCCTATAAAAAGTTGTAGTAGACATTGACCACTGTTGGATACAGCACACCGTGACTTTGAAAGCTGAAGTTCATCCTTCAAATATTAATGCATGCTCAGTAATTTTTCTGAGTTAAAGTCAGCGCCTGAGGTCCCAAACAGCCTCTCTAACAGCACCCAGAATGTTTCCTCTCATGTCTACAGTTCTCCTGAGAGACTTGTAAACTCCTGTCTGGATGCATTTGCAGCCATTTACTGCTGCACTTCCATTTACAGTCAAGGAGAGTTTCAAGTACTGCACGTATGTACTGCCAATGCAAATGAAAACCAAGGTCCCTCAGCACCACAAAGAGCAAGGAAGTCTTTAAGGACCCACTGATAACTGGTTTCCAGAGAAACTTAGAGCAAAGTAGAGACAATAGCACAATGAATGAAGAGTACTTGTCTCAGTTACTGGTGCACTTAGTATAAACATTCAAAATCTCACTGAATTACAACAGCAAATCTCAACCTGTGTCTTAAAAAAGTCTAAAGCGGCCTCATTATATGCAGCACCAGTGCACCTGCATTATAAAAATTCAGTCGAGAAGATTTTTATATAAAAACAGTTTATTGATTTATCAACAACTGTCAACTGTACAATCCTGGGGTGATGACAAGTGTAAGCTACACAGTCTAATGTGTTTATGCACAAACCATTCCTGTCTATGAGAAGATTGCAATGGAATATTATGAAATACTGAAAGCAAACAGAGCATACCCAAAATGTCAGATGTGGTTGTGGCTTTGCCTGCCATGTTTATGAGTAACTGTGTAAGTCCTGCATGTCAGTCACAGAGCTGGATGACAGAGGCAATAATTAACTCTTATAGACTGAGGACTAAAGGTGAAAGTGTTGAGTGGAACAATGAAGATTCATACAATAGTTGAATCAAGGGACAGAATGCGTCACAGCTGCACCTTCCTCAGTCCTCCAGTTGATAGTTATCCATGTTACTGTTATCGAAACGCAGCCAGGGTTCTGTGATAGGTCTTCATTTCAAAGATGAACAGGATAAAGGGTAGAAGTAACTTGAAACCACGATTTTCTCCTTCTTCCAGCCTGAAAATAGGGCATTTCCAGAACTCTCCTCTGCTAACATCCATGGGACAAACGTCTGTGTTCTGTGTTACAGCAAACAGCGAATTAAAAAAAAGGCTGTTGTCAGGGAGAAAAAAATCCAAATTAGATTTCCGAAAAGGTCATCCTGGACAACGAACATGAAAAAAAAGCAGAGGAGGGAAAAAACTGAAAAAGAATATCCTCTTACAAAGTCCTAATCTAATTTCCATCCCCAGAGGGGACAGAAAATCACGGAGAGAACAAGAAAGAACCATCACAAGCGTAACTGGACACCAAAATATAAATCTATAAAAGGCCTTTTATTACTCCATTATGTACACTTTTCACAGGACCTCCAAGGAGAAGCTCCAGAGCGAAGCGCCGCTTCTAGTTGTGTCATGGAACTTTATCTCCACATTAAAAAGGACGAATAAAAAAGAAATATCCAACAAACAGAAAAAACAGCAAGACATTATTTTCTTCTTAGTGCCTCGGGAGCTGCTCTCGCTGTACAAGTGTTAATTGTATGGTGGAGGAAGGGCAGAGCCGAAGAACATAGCAACCAGAGCCACAACAGTACCATTTCGGTCCATTTCAGTCTGGCACTGCCAAACCTCTTGCCCATCCACCCCGTGGCTGCAGGCAACATCCATGCTGTCTGTGTGAGGGAAGGTAGATGGAGGAAGAGTCTACTGTTCCTGAGCATGAGCATGCTCTAATCCAAAGCAGTCTGTTCTAGTAGATCACTTCATATACAGTGGCCTTCTTATCACCAGAGCCCGTCACTATATACTTGTCGTCCGTTGAAATGTCACAGCTCAGGACAGATGAGGACTCCTTGGACTGTTTGGAGAAAAACAAAAGCATTTTAGTCTTGGATGCAGTTTACCTAATCAACTATATTTGAAGTTAAGTGGAGAGGATTAGCTGACTACAGTGCAAGATTAGATTCCAACGACATCAAGTTAGCCTGATGCCTCTCAAAAAGACTTCTTTGGCAGGTCA
This sequence comes from Maxillicosta whitleyi, assembly GCA_029822895.1. Classification (NCBI taxonomy): domain Eukaryota; kingdom Metazoa; phylum Chordata; class Actinopteri; order Perciformes; family Neosebastidae; genus Maxillicosta; species Maxillicosta whitleyi. The sequence goes on from JAPSES010000249.1 coordinate 5,070,200, forward strand.
ATAATTCAGGTTCAGTTTTCACTGATAGGAGAGTCCTGTCAGACAGCGGTCGCTGTGCCCTTCCTCTCAGAGACAGCTGTGCATACTTTTGGGCTGGTTGCAGACAGAGAGTATTGATCTGCATACCTGGAATATGCTGGCGCCATAAGGAGTCCTCCAAGCATTCAACAGATTGTCCTTCCCTGTGCTTACAAACCATTTACCTGCAAAGACAAAGCAGTGTAATCAGGCTTCTAAAGGCCAAACAATGGTGAAAAACAAGTGTCACATGTGGGTAGATTAATTATCATTGAATAAATCTCTGACCAGGCTGTCTACAAAATGTATCAGCCAGAATAACATAGAGGGTAAAGTTAGTATTAAAACCTTTATCATTGAAAAATCTATTATTGATCATATTTCAATCATCAATCATCAATATTTATTATATATTATTGCGGCCACACTACTTCTGTCCTCTGCTACCTGTGTTGGCATGTGATATACATAAGGGCTTAATAATGCATTCAAGTGCACCCTCTAAACTCTTAAATCTTTATTCCTGTGGCACTGAAGAGTTTTTATTTTGTCTTTTAAATAGGAATTTCTTAAAATACTAAACTACATCAATTAGTCCTTTGTTGTTCATTAGAAAATTTGAAATAGATGCTTATTGTAATGGTTCCTTTCTATTTTGGAAGATTTGAAACCTTTTTTGTACTTTTGTAAGTACAAATATAGTGTAAGATTCTGTTGAAAGTTACTGTCCTATAATTTAGATTACATTATCTTTGTGTAAAACTTATTACGTACATATTTACATTTGAAAGTACTCAGATATTATAACTGCACAAGCCCATTTGACCTTGAAAAAGTAGGTCAAGGTCACCAATATTCAATAGGTTTCTGCTCCATGCCAAAATGCATTCACAGTATACATTTGGTGCAGATCTCTCAATCCATTCCTCAGATAATGCAATTGTGTTGTTGAAAGGACAGACACACAGACAACAAAACAATTACAATATCTCTTGGCTCTATTTGCATACATTTGAACAAGAAGTTTTTTTTCTCACTCTTCCTCAAAAGTGATTTTAAAAGTTAGTTTTGGACACAGCCTACAAATGAGGAGTTGTAACATCTGTAACCTTGAGAACACAGGGGACATAAAGGCTGTAAAAAAAAAAAAAAAAAAAGGCACTCCAATTTAATGCCAAAATAAAATAGGGCAGGCTATGGCCCCTGTGCAATTAAGTACATTCAGCCGTTGTGTGTGTGTGTGTGTGTTCGTACCACAGTAGGCGAACTTGAGGGACAGGACACAGCTCTCGTGCAGATGTAGCTGATACTTGTCAGGCTTTGAGTGGTGCAGCACCTCAACGTTGCTGCTCTCCATCCCCACAGCCAACCACTCACCAGTCGGACAGTAGCCCAGGGAGAAGATCTGGAAGGAGGACAAGGAAAGTTAGCACTGACAGTTCTGGGACTCAAATGAAACTTCATCCATACTTAGTATGTGGCTGCATGTGTGTTATCCATGTCTTCTTCATAGATGGTTGCACCTGTGAAGTGAAGTCATGCTGCTGGAGTTGTCGACCCTCCCTCAGATCCCAGGAACGAACAGTGTTGTCAAGACCACCTGTCCAGAGCTTAGTGCCATCATGGGATATGTCAATGCAGCTAGCACCATCTGTATGACCCTGGAACTGCCTGCAAGAAAAGTTACAGGACACAAACAAACCATTATTGACATGTTTGGAAAAGCACAACAGCTATTCTGTTGTGAGGCCAGAGCCAACATAGTATGAGTAAGTGTTCTCATTCTACCTAACAAGAGTCTGGTTGTGCAGGTCCCAAACAGCAATGTTTCCATCACTGCAGCAGGAGAAGCAGACTTTGGCGTCGGGGCTGATAGCCAAGGCGTAGCATGCCGGGGCCGAGGAGGTGAGCTCAGCCTTGATGCGGGGTGTCTGAGAGGCCAGATCCCAGATGGTCAATGTGCTGGCCTCGCCTCCAACAATCAATGTGCGACCATCAGGCAGCAGCTTACAGGAGCGGATGTAGTTATCCCTGTTCTGTTGCACAGAGGACAAAGCAAATCAATACATGTTCAAGGCAGTGAAGCTAGAAAGAGATTTAGGAACAAGTCAGTGGGAAAGAGGATGAAAAACACCGTTGTCATAACAAACCAGAGGGCATTCTCAAAAATGGTCTGGTATGTTTTGAATTGTTGTTTGGACTGCTGATGAAAATTATGTTATTCATTTCAAGCCACGATTTATTAGAGAAAATCACAAAGAGTTATTGTTTCCCTCCTTGGTTAATTTTGATGCTAAAAGTACTCCATTCTACTACAAAAAAAGACTAAATTAAAGCAACAGATGTGTTTGTGTACCAGGATGTTTGCTGTCAAACTGTCACTACGATGCGTGCCGGTTTCAGTCCTCATGTATAACAAAGGATTTTTCTTTTGTTATGTAATGGTGTTTTGTACAAACAGATCATACCTCATGGGAAAAAAGGAATAAGAACTTGGTATAAAAATGTTGATGAGTGAAATATTAATCAGCAGTGATCCTCACCAGACAGTCCAGTTGGGACACAGGACTCTTGCTGCCAGGTTGGCTGATGTCCCAGATTTTAACACAGCCTTTACCACCAGTGTAGACATGGCGTGTGGGGTTGCTTATGGTAACAGCACATACCACCTCACCGTGGCTCAGCGTGTTGATCTGACGAGCGTGCCGCGGAATACCTGGGCCAATCAGGGCATCAGGTGGGAAGGGCACAGGCTGCATTTGACCATCTGCACTGACATGGAAAGAGTACGCCCTGAAAAAAACAAACACATGCATGTTAAATTTGAATGTATGTAAAAGTGCACCATCCGCTCCAAACCAAGTATTTTTCAATGAATTTTTTTCCTTCTGATTTTCATGGTTCAGAGACAACTGGATCCATTTTTCATCTGTACACAGAGGAAAACCAATGGGAATTTTGACAGAAAATTTAGAGTCAACCCTGATTCAGTGTGCAACTTTGACAAATGTGATGTGGAAACCTTAATTTATCAGCACACAGTGACTGAAAGTGAACATGTAAGGCAATGTTTACATCATAGGAGAAAAACTTTATACAAATGCATTTGTATTTTTTATTGGACATATTACTATTTAGAGCAGAGTATTTTTATTTTTAATCTTACAACATGACTGAAGGGGGTCTTTAAAAAATACTATCAATAGAACAAATTAAATAACACTTACGGTTTGCCACCAGATATGGATGTGAGGCTGGCAGGAAGGCCTGGAGCTCTCATGTGGGTGTGAGGATCAAACCCCTAAAAGATGACAAGATGGAAACATCTGAGCAGCAAATCTATTATTGACCAGTGATCACATATAAATCCATGTGGTACTCTTAATTATGTGCAGTGGTTATAGCTACAGTAGTCTGTACTGTAGCTAAAACCACTGCACATAATTAAGGAAATGGGTTTTACCATGGGGGAGCGTCCATAGGCTGCAGCTGCTGCAGCACTCATCTGAGGCGAGATGTGAAGACCAGCATACACACCAGGACTAGTCAGGCCTCCGTTCATTTCATGATGACCCATCATGGCGAAGGGGGTAGGATAGGAGCCTGCAATGGACAGAGGGGTGCGCAAAGCTGGGGCTGCTATAGATAAAAACAAGAATAAAATATAAGTATTAGACAGAACAGTACATAAAAAGGGTAGAAAAATTATCTAACTTGCTGAAAGAGAATGGTACTAACCCAGAGCTTCCATGCCTGGTGGTTTGCCCAGGATGGGTCTGAGCCCAGGAGTGGAGCTGGTGCCAGGGGTGGGAGCATCGTTTCGGGGGGTGGGGGTGTTGGACTTGAGGCCAGGCGTGGAAGATTTGTCATTCTGTCGAGGGAACGAAAGAGCAAGCACATTCACAATCCCGGAAGCAGGCACTGTGCAGACTGACAATTTGAGAGCAAACTGAACTTAATCCAATCTAATTCTGACAACCCTTATAGTCCTGCAGAGCCATAAACTGCTATTTATTCTAAAACCTATTATGGCCACAATGGAGATGGGGCCGTTTTTTTTTATCCCTTTACTGCTTTGGCTTTAATCTTTTAGTGTGCAGAGAAATCCTAGAATAGTTAAATACATTGAGCTATTAACAGAGAAGACCTGACTGATCCTGATGCGGGACAATATTATCCCTGACGTTTAGTCATGCACTTAAAGCACCGACAGCCATTCCTAATCCACAGCAGAAAATGTCCTAGATTTATTTGCACATATCCCTTTGCTCTCTCTGCAATTTTCATTTAAACCTCTTTCTGCCCCAGTTTGTGTCTAACTCTCTTGGTGTCTTACATGACTGAGCTCCTTAGCCTTGGAGGATGGGGTGCTTCCAGAGGATGCCACTGACGCAGGGCTATTGGGTGTGTCTTTCTTTGGGGGGCGGGGCTTATCAATGCCATTTTCAGGGGGCGAGTGTGCTGGGCTGGCCCGTGGAGTGGCAGGATCCTGGAGGAAACACAGCAATGGTTATGGACATTTATGTAACAGAGCTCTATGTCAATACGCCAATTACAGTTACACTCTGCAATGCTCACCTCATTAGACACATCTACCACCAGGTCATCACTTTTCTCTCCATCACTGTCCTGTAAAATTAATTGGAAAATTAGTCGACTAGAGACTCTTTTTAGTAAATCCTTCATTCTACGTGACAGGACAGCTCAGTGGCTTACATATCTGCTCATGCTGTCCTTCTCCTCCACTTTGCGTTTCTTGGAGTCCAGACTGTAATCGGAGGAGCTGCGGTGCTTCTCACTGGCTGTGCGTAAGCTCTCCGATGGAGATATAGAGTTATTCTGTGAAGAGAAAGCCAAACACAGAGTTTATTACCATTTTGTCTTCTGTCATAAAAGAGAGCAGTGAGTCATTCATGCATTACAAGTTCACAGAGAGCAGACTGTGCCAATCCAAATACTAAAAAATGCCTCATTCACATGACTGTGGATGCCGTGAACTCTTAAAATGCAGCTGTAGGCCAGCTCCAAACAGTACCCTGACACCAGCCAGGCCCAATCTCACACACAAGCCTGTCCCTGGTCACACAACAGAATGGGCCGTTATCTGAACTGAACGGAGGAGGGCTTGTTTTCTAAGCTGGACTCCCTCCTCCTCATAACTGGACAACAAACAGCCTCACAGGGACATGAGCAGTGTGTTGTTGCTGAACAGAGGGCCTTTTCTCTGGAGTCAGTCAGGCTAAACATGAGAGAGGGAGGGAGAGAGAGAGCAAGAGCAAGGGAGAGAGAGTGGAGGAGTGACACAGAAAGAGAGAGAGAGAGAGTGGGGGAGAGTAACTGTATGTTGTGGGCATTGAGCATTGATTGCTGCAGCGCGCTTGGGCACCATGTCAGCTCAGGCTTTGAGCTCTGATAAAGAAAGAGAATCTATATCCTGCCAGTGGGCACAGCAGCGTGGGACTGACTGGTGCTTCTTCATGGAGCCTGCCCACACAAGCTGGGACAGCTCACTCCAAACACCAACAGAATGGGGAGGAACTAGGCAGGTGTCCAGCGACTTTCACAGGAGTTTGCCATTTGCCTATAAACTGCCAAGTTCCCCTGATTCCCCCCCATTCCTTCCTCCGAGGACCAAAGCAACAACATGGACCGAGTCAGCAGCAGCCCAGAGAAAGGAACAATGGTTGATGGACTAGCAGTCTGGGCAAAGGGCCACTGTCTGCATAATGGCTGACCTTTAAAGAGATGCTTAGCGTGACTCATTAACCAAAGTCACCACTCTGCTATCAGATGACCTGGGACAAGAGTACAGAAACAAAACAGGCCCGCTAATCGCCCCAGGAGTTCCATTTCTTCAGACATGACTGCACCCATTCAGCCGGACCGGCCTACAGAAACACAATCTCACAGGCCCATCGTAAGCCATCACAGATCGCAGCCATTCGAATAAAACGCTTTAGCAGGTCCAGCCAGACAGGGTGGAGGAAACACAAACAAAACAATTCTCCATTTGTGTTCATAAATATTCATCACATGCCAAGGAAGAGAAAGAGTGAGTTGGTAAACAAGAGAGACAGTAGAAGGGATCAAATAAATCCTTTAAGAAGGGGAAGTCCAAGTCTTCCTTTAATTGTGATGAAATTACAAGGCTTCTAATCTCTCTAGTATGATACCAGTCATTTCCCTTCTGGATTAAACACACAGGATTTATATTGCAAACCTTATTTCCTATTAATCATTTTATTAAAAGTGGATTACACCAGTGCATGAATTCAGAGCATGCAGTTAGCAACAATCTTTACTTGACATTTGAGATGAAAATGTAGTCAATTATGAAAACAACAAACTCTGAAATAAAAACAAGAGCTTTAGGTTTGGACACTCACCGTATTCTCTATATCGTAGGCATTACAATGGCAGCCGAGGTGATGATGAACCCAAGTGGAGCAAAGACAAAAACAAGTCAGTTAGCATATCATAACAGATGCTTCTGGCTGAATGTGTGCAAATCAACTTCAGGGCACAAGGCCCCTGTTATCACTGTGTGTTGGAGCTGTTGAATAGCTTATGCAGTCATGGGCTGGGAATGTACCAGCTCATTACCCAGACAGAATGTGAACTGACAGGATGTGCTCCACACCTAAGGGCCCTAGGATTGTGCTCTAGAGATGAGAAGCACTCCGCACTAAATTGGTTTTTCCTTGTTTAACATCTATTCAGTATTGTTCAAATTAATAATAATTTTCAATTCCTCTAAATAAACTGGTTAAGCAGCTAATGGCCTTTTGGACACCACCACCCCTGAATGTAACTACTTACCTCTGTGTTCAAGATCATGGTGGTTCTTCTCGTCTTTCACTGGGAGGTGGGCTTGGCTTCCCAGGGCACCTAAAGCTAACAGGCCTGATCCGGAGCCAGTCACAGGGGGGATACCAGGTGGCTGCAAGCCTGAGGGGTGGGGGGGCAACTGGACAGGAGGCCCATGAGCAGCATGGGAGAGGTGTTGTGCCTGGAGCTGCTGTTGCTGTAAGTAGACAAGAAGATAGACAGACAGACACCAAGTGGGTCAGAGGGAAAAAGCAAGGAGAAACCACACACTAAACACAAGGCTGATCAGTTAAACCCCAAATGATATTAGCACATTCACACATCTATTACTGTCAGGATCAGAGAGCAGTTTTCCTAGTGCTATTTCCATACTGGGCTGGGTGGCGTAAGCTTTAGATCTCCGCTGAGGAGAGGAGAAGTTATAACTTACAATCAACTGCTCAACACGTCCAACACATGTGAAACAAGTGCTGAGACACTCCATTCTACTGCATTCAGTGTGTTAAACACTAAACAATAGAAATGACTAAGTTAATGACAAACAGCAATGCCTAACATTAGGAGGAGCATTTTACATTAGGTAATTTAGCTCAATGGAGACTGCAGCACCACAAGCCATCAGTGAGTTGAGCAATCCTCTGAAGGAACATGAACATGAAGCTATGTACTGTATATCTGTCAGCCTGTGGGCTAAACAACTACCTGCTTTTTAAACACTCCAAAAACACAACCAGCATCTATTTACTTCTCCTGTATTCATGTTCCTAGACGAACAGCACATGAATCATTTGCAGACTCAAATTTTAAGAGATTGAAGGAACACTAAGTGCCAGAAGCTGGCACTCCTTCACTCTCACTGTTGAGTGTGTGTGTGTTTCTGTGAGTGTGTATGCGTCTGGAAGGCTGCTCTGGGAGCCAGGACCAAGGGTCCCATGCTGGCACTCAGTCAACCCTCCAATATTCACCATCAATATTTGAAAGGCACAGGGAAATGGATGGGAGTTAAAAGGCACTCAGCATGGAAGTAAGCAGTTTAAAGCAAGGTTAAATAATACTTAGCTGAGACACCAATAAAAACATCAGCAATTTATTACCCGTCTACGAGCCAGCTGAATAATTCAGCTGCTGTTACAGCATGCACCTCCTCTCTGTTACAAGACTGACTTCAATCAGTGACCATTTATGGCCATCTCAAGAATTTCAGGCACAGAGTAATAACTAGTGAGGTGGTAAAACACATAGTGCAGTGTGGTGGGCTTGCTGTGCACACAGTCAAAAGTGCATTCACTTAGGAACTTTCCAATTTGCTTTCAGCATACATTAGGGATAACCATAGCTTTTACAAAAAACACATACATTGACATGTCCTTAAATCACTTCTGGAGGGTCTTTTTAATTGCTTTTTACCTTCTTTTGTATTTGCCCCGTAGGAAGAGTGGGCTAGATTGAAAAATAGGAAGAATTTTAACTTGTATCCTTAGCCTTTGCTCCAAAGAGCAGATGTCAATCCAATTACAAAACGGTAGAACGAGAAAGAGAGGGAAGAGGGAAGAGAGAGAGAGTGTATTAATATTGTGTCCATGAGGGAAATTAAGGAGCCAGTTCATTGGCAGGGGAGAGCTATCCTTGCTCATTGTGTTTAATGAGGCACTGATGGGTAATATGCATGGTTGATCAGCAAGAGCCCTCATTAGAGGGCCATAAATGAAGACAATAATAAATAAAGAAAGGAGTCTGGCCTATTTCCTCTAATTTAATATTCTAAGATAAAGACCTACTCTTTGCCCCTTTCCCTCAGACTGGGAGTAACTACACGTTAAAAAAAACATACTGACAAAAGTGAGCAAATATGTAATACCAGCCTCTCTAGTGTACAAACTGAAACAACTTTGGGTAATGCATAGCACTTGAGCAAGAAAAGTGCCATGCAGCATGCACAAGTCTCAAATGTGTGTAGACTGCATGTCCATTAACCAGATACATAGAGGCATGGACGCCACTAATCATCAGAGCAGGGTAGGCAGCTTGCTGCTGCTGAAAAGGCCAAAAAAAAAAGTATCAGGTCTCCAACTACTCTTTCTACTCTGTGTTATTACACACTTTTTCTGATTTTAACACCATTTTATTCAGGTGGTCACTCACTGGCAGTCTACCAGGCATATCTGACATCTGACCCACTTCTTGACTGACTTCAAAATTTTGCGAGTCCTCTAATCAAACAGGAACTGCCACCAGTCAGGTTCATCTCAACGCAAGCAGCTGCCCTAGTTGCATCTTATTAATGGCCCTCAGCCCCATCAATAAGGCATGCAGCTGGCTCCTGGATGCTGCCTGTCTGCCTGGCACACTCTTTTCACCCCACCTTGCTTTACAATATGCATGAGGATTTTGGCATGCCTACAGAGCTTCTCCTCAATGAATAACTAATGGAAAGGTATTCGTAAAACATACAGTAGCTACATTTCCACCTCCTCTGACAAGAGCAACCAGAATGATCTGGGTGGAGGCCTGGTTGTTTCAGAAAAAGGCTTACTGCCAAACAGGACTGTATTCAAAAATAATTAATGAGCTTGTAATATGTTACAATAACTTGTTTTTTAATGCTGCTAAATCATAGACAAAGATCAAAGAGCAAGAGTGAACTGATGAAAGCTGTGGCAGTTCCAAAAGCACAGCAATACTCTAGCATTATGCAGTTTAAATATGAAAACCACATTCACAGGAAGGAAACCTCAAATCAGATTTGCTTTTCTAAGGAACAACTGCTGCTCGCAGCTGCTCTGCCTTGGTGAAAGTGCAATAAAGCATCTGCTCCAGACCAGCAGATAAAAAACAAACAGCTCTCCATCACCTCAAGACACCTACTCAGACAAAAATTCAAGGGAGCAATTATCCTGCAACAAAAGGTCACCAAGGGGGCATTAATTGAATTCCAATAAATGTCTGCAGTCATCACGTCAGCCATTTGGGCCAGCCTCTTAGGAATGTTAAAGACTCTGCAAGATTCAACTGTAGTAATCAGATCACTGATAGCATGGGGTTTGTATTGAGGGTGAGACCAATCACTTCTGTTCGAGGAGTGCAGGGTGGATGCAACTGATCAATGAGGAGCAGATGGTGTTTGGTGGCAGTGATGAACACTATACATTACTGCTCAGTGCTGTGGTGCAGCTAAGCTGTGATGGCTGACTGCTGTCTGTACTGTCTCAACTAGCTTGCAGCGCAGGCTGTGTTCTGCTCAGCCTCAGCCTTTTAATTCCCACAGCTATCCAGGTCAGCAGTGAGGGATGAGGCTCCTCGTTAAAACCTTAGCCAATTAAAGCAATACAGGCTGCAAAGGGGATCTCAAGAGCTCTCAGGCTCACATTTATAAACACACAACAAGGCGGTGAAGATGCCACTGAGACCAAAGCTGGAGCAACAGACCAGCTCCTGAGAGCTACACTTGTTGTCTATGTAGTTTAAATATATTAAGAAAATTGGATATAAATACTAAACACATGTTTCATGAAGAGGCAAATCTGCACGATACATTTATGTGTTAGTGTATAACATTGTATTTATTTCACAGTTTGCCTTCATAGTGCATAAGAAAAATGAGGCAAGATGATAGAAGAGAACTATTAACAGGAAGTGAACATCATATGTGCAGGTTTGCCCCTAGCCAAGGTCAAAGAAAAAGTATAAAAGGGGGTATACACACGGTGAGAGGCAGATTGGGAAGTCCACGTACCCCGATGATGGCATTCAGCTCGGTCATAGTCACCTGCTTTGCCCGCTCTACTGCCTGAGCAACCTGCTGTTGGTGCTGTGGGAAGATATTTACAATTACAAAACAGAAGACGAGAAGTGCTGACATCCATAATACACCCACACTCACTTTAATTTCAGACTTAATTTTTCATAGCACTGCTACAATTTTACAAGTGGGGGCAAATGCCGCATACAAATAATCAAAATTGCTTAACCTGAAAATGTCTGAAGTCGTATATTTTGCGTGCATGTGACAATAATGAAGTAAATGTTTTAGACTGTGACACTGTTTGACTGTCACATTCACAACTCACCTCTTGTGACAGGAAAGGCATAATTTGAGCTAAAATTGCATTGAGCCGCTTGGCAATCTCCGTCTGAAAAACAAAAGAGGGGCAAAATGAGACGGTAAAGTATGAAACAGACAGTGACTTCATATAACCCCGCCTTTAATGTTTACGCCGATTAAGTCAATTACTGCGGCAATCAGAACTGCTTGACTCAACATCCTCTAAACAGCGTGATATTGACATTTGAAATATTTAAAACATTAGGAGAGCCCAGGGGGATGGAGCACAGCTGTGCTGAGAGTGCACTCCATGCTAAACGGATATGAGCAGGCAGAGTGCTGCTGTGTTGAGAGGATCCTCTGCCTCCCTGCCCTCCTTCCCCTCATCTGCAACTGCACTGTCCTGCAGTTAACCTCAGAGTTAAACCACACCCCAGGAAGAGAGCCCTGTTAACCAGAAAGCACTGCTTACTTACATGTGACATTTTCAGGCAATTTACATTAAAGGTTAGAAGAGCATCCTGAGAAAGGTTTATAAACCATAATGAGTTTGAGGATAACACGTCTGAAATCTATGATCAATACCATTAGGGGATGACTACCAGCCAGTGAATGTTCAGAGTCTACACTGCTACAGCGCTAGCTTTCCAAGAGTGAAAGCCTTGGCCATTTCTCATTGCAATCAGATGCCCAGCCCACCGCCCTCACAGCCTCCCATCCATCCACAGAGCCCTGCCTCCATTCTTCTACTTGTCTACCAACTGCCATGGCAACGGCTGCAGCCCTATCTTGCTGGGATCATTATGCAAATGGCACCTCTGCTTGACCGTAACAGGCTTTAAAATCATATTACGTGCTTGGAGGCAGGTCATTAAATTGAATTTTCAGCCTGTCGATCACATGAACATAGCAAATGAATGGTGGATAAAAAGAGCAATGGGAAGAGGTGTGTGGAGGGGGAGTGATTCAACCCCTCCCCTGTAAAAACACTTCACAGACGGCTTGCTCTGCCTTCTACCAGGGATGGGAGATGAGACTCTCAGGTTAAAGCTCTGCACTGGGAGCAGAAAAATAACAGTACCAGAGCTACATCATCTGTGGAATTTATGAGCTGCAGTTCAACCCAGGGCCACTGCGGAACACAAACACATCACAGGGATTTTCTCCGATTTTTCATTTGGAGCAGCACACACAATGTACTTTGTAGACTGCCAGCTTATTTATTACACATGGCAGAAATGCCAGGCAGTTTTGGCAGCTAGATGTATTACCTCTGTGCAGAGTCAGAGAGATTGGAGAGTAATGTCCAACAGAACGAGACCTGCTGACCCAAGTTGCAACATGGATAGCCACTTAGCCGGTAAAGCCAGCCGAACAAACAACAAGCAGAAGATGAAATATCAGATGGAGCTACGTAAAGCCTGGGATCAGGCACAATAATGTAAAGGCAATATATGGTAGCCATGGAAGGGTACCAAACTATTACGCCATTGACTGAATTTCTTAGGTGTTAGCAAGTGTTGAAAAATGTCTTGTTGTTTGACAACATATTTCAATACCTAAGGAATAAATCTTGCCAACCTCACTGTATGCACACACAGGTTTTACACATCTTTATGAATAATATTACCAGATGACTTTGGGTTGTAGTAAAATTATTTATGTGTGTGATGTAAACCTGCTTTGAGTGTAAAAATGCTGGGGTGTTGAAAGATGTCAACTTCACATAAATTACACTGCAGTAAAAAAAAATTGTGTTAAGCTGATGGACTGAAAAATAAAATTAAAGAGTTGCACCATAATGTTAAATGTAATTTTCTTTTTGCTAAATTTGTAATTGCAAATAGTAACTTTGAGTAACCTGCCTGAAAGCAATAGAGTCAGCATCTATATTTGTATCAAACATTGCTGAATGATACTCAATCATTATGGAAACACATAAAAGTACAACAGTCCATGTGATAACACTGTTGATTACTGCCTGCACAAAACAACTTAGTCTCACACAATAAATGTGACCTACAACCAATAAAGCAATAAAAAGGTTAGATAGCGGTTTTATGGCATTAGTATTAAAGCAATGCAGTAAGTGCTCTAGAAAGAGCTCAAGAAGACCCTTAGAAATGGTTGAAAAGCTACAGAGCCTGTTTAATCCATGTTTGTAGAGATAAGCCATGTCAATAGCCGTCGAACATTTGACAGGATTTGTGAATAGGCCCTGAGCGCACAGTCCATTCCTCTGTAGCTTAGTGTCATGGTGACAGCTGGATGGGAGAGGTCAGGAGGTGACTGATCCAGTGTGCCCTAAACAACTGGCAGTCTACACACACACAACACAACATGCAAATACATGGAAAAGGCATCAGCTCAGCTTGCCACTGCTGTCAAAATAGATACAGTGCAGGGCTGGTAAGAGTTTTTTTGTTCTGCTGGCAGATAAAAATGGGGCTGTTGTCACTTTAAGTAGATGACAGCTTGGCCCTTGAGAGGCTAGCTTTGCGCTGCTGCTACACAATTACAGGTACTCGGACCTGTGTAGCACCACTTTAACAGCACTCTCAGGCTGGCTTGTCAATGGTGTGCAGAAAGGCATTCGCCTGTTGCTATCAGCAGTGGGAAAATGGAGGCGAGACACTGATGAGTATTAAATACTGAAGGAAAATAACTGGTAGTTCTAGTCACATGGTCCATCTATAAACAATGCTTGGCTAGACAGATTTAAAATGGCCTTATATTTGTCAAAGATGACAGCCTCGCCCGTTTCCTGATTTTTCTACTGGGAAAAAAAATTAGAGCAGTACTTCCCTAGCAGCTCTTCTAAGCCAGAGAGGATGCATGTTTCCACTAAATTGAGATATCACGCAAAGCCTCAGAGCTTTGGTTAATGTGGAGTAAATACAAAATAAATTTCAAATTGGCATTTGGAGTTTTCTGTATTGACTTTTTTCTGCCTAAGTGGACGCAACGCAATTACCATGATTAACCTTGTCAGCTGCAGCAGTCAGCCAGGTGAAGAGAGACCGCGATCTTACAACAATAAACCTACTCAAACAAAAACAGCACAAAACCATAACCTTCGCCACTGAGCCATATTTTAAAATACAATATCTTTGTGTTTATATAAGTGGACCTGACATACACAGTTCCCACCCTGAAATTATTACACTGTAGTACTCCAGAAACCAGTCCCAGATGACAGATTGGGGATATGGGAGCAGTGATGGATTGGACAGCCACAGTTTCTCCAACCACTTTTCACTGCACTCCTCTTTTGTATGTAACACTAAAGACAGCCCACTGGCTAACCAAGTTTGTTTTGGCTCTGGAAATGGCAGAGAGTTTGCTACTTAGCAAGCGATTTCCCCGCCGTTTGTCTTATGTACTTGTTACAAGTAAAGGTAAGAGCCAAATCTGATTGAGGCTCACCAACACCCCAAACCCTATGGAGTTTTTGGAAACAAGCACCAGATGATAGTAATTACAGGCCAACATCACGAGGCAGAAATTAGCTTCTACATACTGACACGGCTGATGGAGGATCAGATAACACTGCCACATCGGTATATCTGAGCTGTGCTGGTGTGCATTTTGAAATCTAAATTATGTCCCTGCACAGTAATGAAAAAGGCACAGTTAGAGGAATGGATTTCCGCACTATGGAATAAATCTCCTGGCAGGAAAATAATATGCCTATGTGCATCCAATAATCCACCTCGACACTGCCTGTTAACCACTCCCTGTCTTCTCCTCCCCTGCCTGAGCCATAAGCTGGGGGAGCGGCATGGATGGGGCCCACACTGTTTGCTCACAAACATGACGTTCAGCAGGTTAGGGCCCCACTGATGAATTATTCAAGGGCTTCCATCAGCTCTGTTGAGGCTCCTGATAAAAGTCAGGCGCTAAAATGGATCAGTCGATTAACCTGTTTACACAAAGCTGGGCTGTTGCCCCTCCCCCCGACTCTATTCTCCAACTTGTCTCCGGCTCCCATCCCCCTCCTCCTCTTTTCCTCTGCTTGGCGATAAGTGCCTGACAGAAGCTATCAGAGAGGCCCGAGCCCTGACAGACATGTGGCAGTGTGACACCCAGCCAAGACACTGATGGATCACCCTACCACACCAATGCAACAGGCCTCCAACGCTGTCATTAACCAAGCTGAAGTGTTTCAGGAGAAGGGCCAGCCTGACTGGTTCAAAGCAGTAACCATGAGAATCTGAGGATTACTCATTCATACAGTCTTTATCTCCTCCTGCATCAATACGATTGATCTATGACGCAATATGGGATCTTTAGATAATGATAAGCACACTCTAAATGACTCAAGGACTTTTGACCCTCTCCTGTAATTACTGGTAATCTTACAAAGAAATACTGACCTATCAGCAATCATCTGTCTTTAGTCATTTAGTCAAAGGCCAAGCTTGCCAAAGTCTATGTTTAATCTTATCAGAAGGTCGAGACAAATCCAAACGTTACACCACCATTGACAATTTTCAAACAAAGCACCACAGTAGTTTCACATGCAGTGATACAGGTTTGCAGTTGTACTGCCTTGTTTGTGTGTATCACAAGCGTCTGTTTACAGCCAGCTCCTGATGTTCAGCTCAGTTCAGTTCACAGGCTCCTCCTGGGTCTGACACCCACCCCCACCAACACAGGGAAAAACCAGTGAGCTGAAAAAATGAGAAGCGTGATGATACCTACCTGTTTGTGCATTTCTATGTTCAGCCCGTAGGACATCTCATAATACTGAAATAAAAACAAACATTATTTTCATTAATCATTTTTGTAGCTCAAAGTCACATTTACAATCAGAATACTAAACACTGGTGTATTTATCTTTACAGATTCTACCCATCTATTCTATGTTTAACTGTAGTTTAAAACCTATTGATATTTAGCATAAAACAATTGAAATTATCCACATACTATTTATATCATCATCACAGTTCTTCAAACATTATAGCTATAAAGCTAATCTAACTTTTGCAGGCAAGTGTGAAAACAGAAACATGTACAAAGGGAATCCTGAAAGCAGCTGACAGCTAATAGCCAATAAATCCATATTTTGTTGTTTATAGTGTGGGCATGGAGTAGAAAGGGTTTGATTTATTGATCAGCATCTTAAACCCTCAGATCTCCAGCATGTCTATTTACTTAGCGTAACGCGATTGCTCAACACTCTTGATATTTCAAGCCAGGTCAGTCTGTCTGGCTGAAATGTAATCCGTGGAGCCCACAAGTGGCAGCCAGGGCAGAAATGGCTTTCCAGTCAGCGTCTATTTGATGAGGCCAATGCATTATTCAGTCCATTAGCTTCTTCGAAAATTACTCTCAAACAAGAGAGCCATTCTGTCTGAGATCAGAGCCCCACAGCCATAGAGTAACCTGACACCCAGTGCTGGCTGTGGGATACTTCCCTACATGTTTACCTAACCCCCTTGCTGTCAGGCTGACATGTTGTTTTCCTGCGAAAAGAATGTTTAACTTAAGCCCTCATGCATTGGTTTAAGTCATCCCTGGCGTGTTTACCTGGGACAACAGAGTACACTGCCACACAAGAGCCCTCTGATTGCATCACGTCTGAGCTAAGCTCCTACATCACAGACACACCTATGTTTTTCAAACTAACTATTAATTAATGCTAAAACTAAGACAAAATAAACTGCAGCTTGTCCCACTGTATGTCCTCCATTTTGTTCGCCTTGGTGCATTTTCCCACACGCTGCTCTGGCCCTCCACCATCAGCTCACACCTAATTTATGGCCATGCATATGTCTGAGCGTGGAGTCTCCTAGGAGAATAATCAGATCAGCACACACAGAGGGCAAAGCTGCAGTCGACCCTTGGAGATCAGGGGCAAACTATAATGGAGCCTCAGCCTACTGCCGCCTGCCTGTCAGGAAGAGTTCCTCCGTAACAACCAGCTACATCCAACCCCCCTGGGGGCTTTCACAGGCCTGTACCTGACATTCAACCCGCCCTAACCACCACACAGGTGATCACAATAGCATGTCTCACTCCACCCCAACTAGATCTTCAACAAGCCTTGCAATTTGGACCCATAATTGCTCCCTATTGTAACATAATCTTACCATGACATAGTGGCGCTGCATCTCTGTCTTCTCATTGGCCAGTTTGTCATACTCCACCTTAAGACTAAAATAGAAGACAGGGTGTCAATTTCAGGCATCTCTATCACTTCAATAACTCACTCACACTTAACCACTTGACAGCGGTGTATAGAGGATAGAAAAACCTCTTGTCTTTTTTCATTTCTACAGATGTCAACAAACCAATATTAGCCTTAACATTTTCTATTCAAGTGGATTCAATGCAGGGTAAATGTTGACACTGTCATACTTGGGTGATATATTTTGTAATCATTACCTGTGATACTGGGCTTGCAGGAATTGAAATTCATCTTTAATCCTGTCACAAGACTCTGCTACAGTAAATTTAAAGCCAGGCTGACCAGGCTGATGTGGAGCCTGAAAGAAGGGTGTTAAAAAAAATCAAATCAGTACAGATACAATAGGAAATTTTAATCACAAATGTGTTCCATTGTGTCACATCCTGTAGAAGACTTAAGTAGATCACACATTAGTACACTTTCAATTTCCAATATCACTTCTGAAGTGTAATAAAGATGTGTGTCCTTAACACTTGGAAAAGTAGTAGAGCTAATAACACAACATGAACAGGAGGTCACACTGAAAATGAAATCTATTTTCATAAAATTAATTAAAACACCACCTGTGATCATAATCGGTCCTATGTGTGTGACTGAGTAAATATCTCCAGGCATGCAAACCATCTGCATCCATTTACCACTGCATACTACGGTGTACCATAAATGCATCCTAACATAAATATATAGAAATTTCATGTGCTCCATTAAGTATGAAACATGTTTTTCAGGGCGGAATCGGAGGTGATGAACACGGTCGTGAACCGTGTCAACATCAATGTTGTCAGATATAAATGTGACCACAGAGGAGGCGCGTCTTACCGGATGTCGGCCTTGTGGATACATCTTGAAATGTATCCTTTGTTTATCTCTCCAGTGTGCAGGTCCTTTGGCAAAATGGTTGAAATTTCCTCTCAGCCACACCAGTCTCTCCAGACAGGGGGGAAGAGGAGGAGGAGGAGGAGGGGGGACGGGGGTAGGGGAGGTCGTGAAAACCCTATGTTGAAAAATGACGCGGTTTAATTAGTACTCTCGTTACAGTTTGTTAATAAGTAGTCATAACAGCAAACTAGCCCACATTACTGCAACCACTCAGTGCAATGTGAAAAGCAGCACTACAGTCAAGCGCTTCTGTCTTCTTTGTGACCTTATTCGGTCAGTGGTCAGCGGACTTGAAATACAAAATACATCTCAATTTACAATTTTATCCGATCGAAACCACACGAATGCTACTTTTCCGCCGTTACATGTAACGGCTTGTAACTACTTCGCTTGTTTGACTATCTTCTTGACTGATGTTCGTCAAATAAAAAACAAAACAAAAAAACAAACAAACAAAAAAAACAGAACCCCACTTCTAGGACGTGTACAACCAGGCCACAGACAACAGTAGCTTCCACCTACTGCTTGACTCCGCGCAAAGCGATGGAAACCGTGGGCTGTTGAGCGTACGCCCCGAAAAAAAAACAAAAAAAACAACAACACTGAAACAGAAATCATCAGCTGATAAATACATACCCGCACGTAGGCTACGTCCTAACCGTCCGTCCGACTTTTGTTCCCGAAGAAAAAACAGAGTAGGTTATAATTCATGCGTTTAATCCCTCCTAATGTAAGCGTGGTGTACGCAGATCTCGACAAGCATCCTCTCCGGAGCGCACCCAGCCAGACCGGGGAGCAGTTGGGAGAAAATTTGGTGCGGTCGGGCTCGATTAAACTACTTTATTCTCAGCCGCGAACCTCTGAGGAATGTGCGCCTTTGTGGCTGGTTAATCCCAAAAAGAAAAAAAAAATGCTTCCAAAATCTGTCTTCCGACTCGAAGAGGTTGGAGATTCTTTAAAAGCGTAACATGGTACTCTCCACAATCTCGCATTTCCCCCAGTTGTCCAGCTTACCCCGGTTGCCACACACAGGCAGCAGGGCTGAACTGCCGTGAAAGCGCCTATCTGTCCAATCGGATTACTCGGAAGGAATACGGCCACATCTGCCTATCGGAGAACGACGGGCCCCACGTGGGGTGCAGCGGTACATGACATCACCCCGCGGATCCACACGGCGTCATCCGTCCGTCCGTCCCCCTGCGTACGACAACAACAGCACGCATCGATGTGCCGACGTTGATATCCAAATCTGACAGAGACAGCACAAATTCCACATCCCTGCTTCATTACCGTTGTTGTTTATTTATTTATTTATTTATTTGCAGCCCGAATAAAGTTGATTAATTTTTTTTGGGTGAGACCACCGCCAGCGGGACGGGGAGGGGGGTGCGCGGCGCAACAAGCATTCTTGGATTTTTTATTTTTTTTATCCCCATACAAGGAAAACCAGGGGGAGGATGAGAGCTTCTTTGTAAGATGTGATAATAAAATGTGAATTGATGTTGCTGTGAACCCCAAAGGAATTGCTAAAAAAGAAAAAAAAAAGGTGTTT
>JAPSES010000249.1:5089721-5121375 GCA_029822895.1 Maxillicosta whitleyi
ACCCCCCCCACCCCACCCCCCCATCCCTCTCTCTCTCTCTCTCTCTGCAACATATAGAAGGAAGAACACAATAATGACCAATCGATAGTCGATAAGCAGAGAGGAGTTTTCAGTTTCTTAGTGATTCCTGTAGAGTACATCCCTGCGTCTATCTATCAGCATTGGGGTGATGGTTTCAGTGCGGGGAAAGGAGAGAGGAAGAGAGAGGAGGTGATGGTCTTTGTCTGATATGAGCATCAGCCATGTCTGAGCGCAGCCTCCTCTCTGCCCCACGTGGGACTCCTCTGCGGCTTTAAGGAGGCTTATCCAATAGCAGCGCCGCGCACTTACTCGTCGGCTTCCTATTGGTCCGTTGGCGTCGAGCCTGTCATTCAACGAGCAGCGTTGTCAATCAATACCACGCGGGGTCAAGCGCTGACAAATGCCTGCGCTCCTCGGTCCTCTGCCGGTGAATGGAGCCGGTGAATGGAGCCGGGAATGGCTGCTTAATTAGCTCCGAATGGCTTTTCTCTCCAGTTCAAACAATCTGTTACCACCACGTGGTAATGAGAGCCCACATTAAACAAAGGAAGAAAGGAAGCATGCAAACAGTTGTAACATTACAACCTGTAGTTTTCCTTTACATATGGGCCGATGTAACGAGCAGACAAAAGGAACTTGTTTACCTTCATCGAAAAGGTCAAACGACATATTCCAACATTAAACACGGGTGAAAAATGAATATTTTTATTATGATGCACGAATAGACGTACAGCTTCTGCAATCAAAAGACCAAAGGCAGACACTTGTGTGCTTGTTTTTATGTCGACGACAAAAGGAGCTACTTAATCAGCTGTTTTCGAGGTGGTGCTGACAAGCCTACGAAATAAAATAATAATAATAAAAAAGGCACCACATGCATAAAATGACTGGTGAATTATATTATCTACAGCCTGTAATAGTACATGCATGCAAAGCTTGTAAATGGACAAGAGACGTGCATGCAATAGGATTTATCGTGGTCGTGGTAGTAAAGCATATTTTATTTAATGACATAAAGCTGATCTCTTGCTTTGCTTATTTTCTCCCAGGCTGTTTAAGAGCAAAAACAACCAACCATGTTTCACACCAACTACAGCTGTAGCTTTTTTTTCTGGAAAATGCTAAGGTCATTTTGTCATATTAAGGTCTGAGATTGCCCAGCAGTCATCTTACTTGTCATTCTTGTCAACCACTTTGAGGATGTGGGATAACTGTGTTATTTCCAAAAGTATGGAGGCAGTCTGTGAGAAACTCAAGCACACACAAGAGCTGCTGGGCTAATCTCAACCAGGCACCCCCTCATGCTTTTCAATAGAGAGTGCTTGGATTAAAGGCAACAAAAGGCTGGCCCAGACCCCTGGGAGAGGGGCCCTCCACCCACTGAGACCCCCACACTGTTTATTTACACGGAAACCCCAGCCTCAGTGAAACTCCCACCCTCAGGCATTACACACTGGCCTATTTGCAGAGGTGGCTCTAATTCTTGACAGAGCATGGATTGTCCTCACTTCTGCCTCTTTGAGCAGAGGAGCAGCTCACTTTTCACTCTGGTCAGATATAGCTAGTGAGCAAATATTTTGCTTCTTCCACAGAACAATCACCGGTGGGTTATATTGTCTTAAGGTAGATAACTGAATTCCTCTTTATGAATTTTAGAGTAAAAATACTGCCATAGATATAGACTGAAACTTTGCAGTCAGAGTACAAGGCAAAAATCAGTTATACATTGTAAGTATTTATCACGACCCATATTGGAAGTATTTGGAGGTTAGAGAGTTGGCTCATTAATGTGTCTAGCAGTTAATAAATGACTTGGCTATTTTTCTCTCTTATGCAAGCTTACTTTCCTGTTCATGAAGCAGAAAATGAGAGGCCTGTTACTGCAGATGCAAGGTTTGTATAGCAGTAACTTATACTTCGGGGTACAAGCATGCTGTTTACGTAGAGATGCACACAGATGCAAGGCACATTTACAAATAAACACACACATGCTGTATATCTCAGGCACGTCATTCACAAGCAGGAGGCAGAACTTCACAAAAACACACATGCATGAACACACATTCCATGTAACAAAGAGCCTACAGTGTGTGGTGGAAAGATGAATTGCCTGTACTGTATTATCAGGGTGACTCATCAGACAGTAATCACTGAAAACAGGATGAAAGTCCTTATCAGAGGAGAATATTCAGACATGAACAGTGTCTCAAAACAAAAACGATGAAGTCTTTGGCAGGAATCCTGAGGTGTACTTAGCCCTCAGCTGAGCTGGACATACAACCAACTGCGCCTATGAAGTTAATATTGTCTCCTCTCATCAGCCTCACAATGGAAAGTATAACAATTTATATTTTTTCACCTTTTTAATGAAGAGAAATATGTTTTATAGAACACAGGGAATGTTGTCTTTCTCCTTTCACAGCTTTGTATGTTTCTATTACAATACAGTGTAAAAGGTTATTTTATTGAGACAAGAAAAATTAAACAAACACCATGACAATTATGTGTTAATATTTTCAAATAATTTACACTCTGTGTACATTTTAGTGAGACTTTGTATGTTAAAATACCTATGCAATGAATAGTGTAAGTAATACTGCAACCAATTGGTGGTTTTGTGTATTTATCTGATGTTAATGACAGAAATCCAGTGGGTGAAATTAACAGCACAGAAAGTTCACATGGCAATTAAAAAAGGCTCAGGGCAGTAATAAACCTGTTTTAAGCATTTACTGCCAATAAGTTAATCCAATGTTGATGTTACTGGCAATACTGCCACCATCCTTCTTTGTATAGACTCTATTCATAAACTACAGGAAATATGTGGATAGTCAGTGCAATTAAGAAGCACAAATTTGTGTTCAATCACACACCTTTTTGCTGAAGCAGCAATAGTCTCACAGACACACAGCCATCTTTTCCTCTGTTAGTTGCATCCTGGTACAATGTTGTTGTCACTATGTTATTATTGTTCCATGTCCACCACACACAGCAGAGCAGGAGGGCTGCTGGTTATAATTTTATCCACTTACATCCAGTGTAGCTCACTTTCAGAGAGTTGATGGCAGTGCACAGCAGCCCCTCAGAACTTCATTTTTCATTCACACACTTCACAGTGAATAATCAAGACTCAGCTCTGTTGTAGTAAGAGGTTGTTCAAAAGACCTTCAGCTCAGGAAATGTATAGCATCCCTATTTTAACTATGTTGACAACAAACTTCACATTATTGCTAGTTATAGACCACAGACAGGCACCCAGTCTGTGTATTGAGTTACTCTTTGTCACCTATCTCTACCTGGATATGTTCCATAATTCAGGACACAAATACTATGAAAAGACTTTGAATTAAACTGATCAGAGGATCAAGTAGTACCAGTTGATTGAGAAGACCTTGAGCTGCTCAACAAAGATTTTGTTACTCTAATCCAGTTTGCTAAATGGTTAATGTGATTAAAGTTCTTTGGGCCTAAATTTAGTTATGATTCATAATTACATTCACATGGCATGGGAATGACTTCACATGACTGTTTCAAAGAAAATATGTTGTCAAGGTAACCATCCATGCAAGAAAAGTGCAACTGCTATGGAGGTCAGAGTCTGTGAATTGTTTGGCGAAGTGTGTCCTGAGGTGAACATTATATTCACTTGCATCAAATAGAAATGTAACAGAGCACGGCAGGCAAAACCGCACAGTAGGAAATGTGATGCAGCTACTTTGCAGAAGTCAGTGCTGAGCTGAATTTATCACAGAGTGTAATGAACGGTAAGCAAAGCCCTTTAACTAGTTTGTAATGACAATGTGAGCTGTGTAGTATCTCACAAATGTCTTTATGAGACCACAGGCTTCTGTCCTCATATACTGCATTTCACCACTTCTGCTTCACTGAGGAGCATTTCATATTCCCTGGCACACAGTAATATAGCTCTACTCCTCCATGCCAAATTGACTCCACAAGTGCTCCTATACCTGCTGACTGACACATGCTCACTGAAAATGATTCCTTCACCAGGAGCCAGCATTGCTGCTTGCTCTGGAGGGGTACTTGATTCCATTATTAAGTTGAAAAAGACAGACAGAGAGAGGAGATGGTGAAAAAAATCTCAACTGGGTAGAGAATAATAGAGAGCTGAGGAAGTTATCAGGGCAGGGGAGAGTAAGCCTGCCTTCTGACAGCAGATCAGAGAACTCCTCCAGCTGGAACCTCTGTTCATGAGCCGACAGAGCAGAGCCCAGCAGTCGGTCAAGAAGATGAGCTCTGCTGTACAGGACAGGTCAGAGCAGCAGCACCTATACACCATACATCAATTCCCCTTTGCACCACAACACATCTCTCCATCATGCTGCATCTTTTACATACTGACTAGGTTGTGAATCAGGAATCTGTCCACATATCTGCAGTATGATGGATTTTTTGTGTGTATTGATGTTGAAATATTGCCATCATTTTTCCAGACACAACAAGGACACAAAAGGGTTAAAGACTTATAGAGACAGAACCCCTGGGAGACTACCCGAGACCAAATCAACAAATTAATGCCAGTCCTATGAGAGGCTAAGCCTCTTATTTTTATTTCAAATGAGGGTAGAAATTGACTTCCTTATTAAATCTAATTATTAGCCGGTGCCCTCCAAAAGTCTTCTGAAATTGCCTAGAGCGACCAGGCTATTAGCATAAACACCACCACTGGCAAGCTTAAAACAAATGGTATATTTAGTCAGTGTTAATGGGATTAAAGTGTGCTGGATTCAGGAGCGGTTCTACTAACAGTGAGCATCACATCTTCATTATAGATGCCCTGACTTCTCCATTTCCACTCTCTTTGTTTGCATTTCATTCCACTCTGCTGCCTCCTGCTCGTCTCAGTTATTCAACAGATTGTGTTCAATCTTGATCCAAAAATCCCAGACAATCATAAATAATAAAGGATTACACCAATCTCTGAAAAGCTGGTGGCTCGCCAGCGGCAATGCGCGCACACAGAAATAATTGTTGGCCATCTGTGCACCAGATTGGTAAGAGAAAGGGTAAACAAAGAGCACAGTGTACCTGCTAAAGCTTTCTCTCCTTCCCTCTCTCTTTTTATTCAGAGTACATGAAAGGCTTTGATGACGCTTACCCCTGCAAAATCCACTGGCTCACTCCAAGAGATTTTTTGATTAGGGAGGTTTCAGAACCACAGACTGACAAGCTGCGCCTGTCAGGAATCTAACAAGGCTTAGGGTCATCTCTCTATCAGCAGCCAAACACTGCTGTAATACTGCATAGTGCCATGACAAATAGTGGAAGGGCGGCGAATAATTGACCAGGCAAATGATTGCATTTACATGTCATATACACACAGTTCTCCAGAAGAACGCAAAGTCACAAATGCTTACCCTCTGCAGTCCCATAAATCACTATGTGGGGTAAGATTAGATTTACTGGCACAATGTTACTTATACAGCACACAGCCTGATCCACAGTAGAGTATGCTATTAAACTTAGGCTGACCATTACAGATTCTTATTGAGGAGAATTGATCTTGTTGCTAAAGATTGTGCTGGGGTCAATCAATGCATTCTGATTTGAGCTGTAAAGCTAATAGTGATATGCATTAGATTTATGGGTTAGAGAATAAATCAATATGAGATGGGTTTCACATGGATTCTACCATCTATTAAATAGTCTGACTGTGTCCCGTTCTTCTGATTAAGACTCATTTGATACAAACCATTGCATTATTGTTTGGCTAATTCACACCAAATGCTGGATTTTCCACACATAACACACATCATCCCATGGCGTCTTCCATCTTATGTGTGAAACTAAAATGAAAGCCTGGGTTTCACATGCTTTTGCTGTTTGCAGCCTCCTTTACAGTCTGTGCAGGGAATGAAAAATGACCTTAAGACATCCCATCCATCCCTGCTGTAGGACCCTCATTATAGTGGGAGATTTATAATGTATATGCAGAGAGAGATAGATAAAGATAAATAGTGTGTGATTCTGGAGCAGCAAGGAGACAAAAAGATAGGGCAGCGTAATAATGAGCTCTGTTTATGTGCAGCGTTGCTTGGCCTGTTGACAGCGGTTAATGAAGTTACAGTTAGTGGGGGTATCTGCTGCCACTAATTAAACCTACTGTCATTAGCAGAGTTAGAAAGAGGAGGCACTGCAGCAGGAATGGGAGGAGCAAAGACACAGCCAGATCCATCAGAGGAGTATAGCAGAACACGTACAACCAGAAAAAAACAGAAGTGTTTGTATTGTTTATGAAAGACACTATTTTATTTAGCGCTGTTGTACACAGAAACCCCTGACTTTGCAATGATACAAAGCATTTGATTTGTTTAAACAATGAACTATATACATTATACAAATAGTAGATAGAGGAGATATTTTACACCTTACTGAGGATATAGATGGACTGGCTCCTGAAGAAACCACAGCTCTGACATCTGGAAACGCTGCAGCCACCGCTGTGCTGTTAGAAAGTGGGAGGGAGCTCGATTGACTGTCACAGAGTCTGAGTGGAGTTCAGTGTGTGCCATCACAACCACAGCTCCATCGTACCCTGTAATCCAGCTCACCACCAAAGCCACCGCTGTTGGCTGCCTGTGCAGACCAAGCCTCACTGTTTGTTTATACAGCACGTAGACCCAGCCATTAAAAGTGGGAAGCCTGTCAAAAATAAAAAGAGACTTTTCATGTTTGAGGGCTGCAATTGTGGCTCTTGTGTGATGTTTTTCCTCCACACTGACCCCTTGCTTTGAGGTTGGGAAGCCGCTTAACCCTGGGCTGTGGAGCCAGCCGATTGGCTAGGCCAAATGCAGTATTTTTGAATGTGGTGGTGTAGAGGGTGCCTCCGGCAGAGGTACTGTGGTTGCGTGCAATGACTATGGCTGTGTAACCGAGGCAGCCTACACATCATTATAATGGCTCCTCAGGCAAAAAAGCCAAAGATCCTTCATAAATGTGCACATCATTTCCCTCATTATGTCCTAGTTACCTTTCGTCAAGTTCCCCAAACCTCACTAGAAGGCAAAGTTAACCATGCAACAAGCTGTGTAAAGGCTAAGGGTTGTACCCATACAGTGGTAAAGTTAAAGTTACACATTTTTGTTGGGATACCTAAATAATCTGGATAAATGCATCTGAACAAATTATCCACCCTCCTTAAACGGAAGCTGCTTACAAATGATACAAGGTGTTTAAAATAGCCTGTCCCAGCTAACACAGCCATTCAACTACTAAAGCAGTGGAGGGAGAATGTGGAAATTTGCTATGTAGTTAACTTGCGACAGCCACCAATTAGGTTTACGATTCGGGCGCCTTTGGGCCACTGTCGCCAGGCCTCAGTCTCCCTCTGATGTCATTACACAAATCTGCTCCAGTCTGACAGAGCACCAGGGCTGTAGGACACAGGGGGAGAAGGAGAAGGAAAGTTGGCTCGGCTCCTCTCCTCTGATAGTAGCAGATAAACCAGCCTTGGGGCCTCTTATCTCATCTGTGGATCCTGTGTAAATGTAAGTTTTAGTCTGGCAGATTACATCAGCAGAGCCTGCTGGGGACAGAGGCCAGCCGCCGGGGGACCATGATGACTCCCCTTATGTGACAAATGCATCCCCTCCACCCTTCACAGACTAACAAAACAGGACCTGGGTGTACTGTGGGTGATGGTTCCTCTCAGCCAGTTAACATGAGTCCCCAAAGGAACCTGAATTAAAACTGTCAACTCCCA
The DNA here is from genome assembly GCA_029822895.1 of Maxillicosta whitleyi. Classification (NCBI taxonomy): domain Eukaryota; kingdom Metazoa; phylum Chordata; class Actinopteri; order Perciformes; family Neosebastidae; genus Maxillicosta; species Maxillicosta whitleyi. The sequence continues at coordinate 5,097,466 of JAPSES010000249.1, forward strand.
TTTAGCCCAAACCCTCACCCCTCAGCATTTGTTTTCAGCATTTGTCAGCTGCACACTGTGTGCTGTGATATTAGTGGACAGCATGCCTCACTTTGGATAAACATCTCTGTTATGGCTCTGTGGATGTGTGTGTGTCTTGACAGAAGAGGAACCAACCAGCTGACGTGGGACCAGCACTCTTTGGTCCACAAGCCAGAAAGGTGCCATGTGAGTGTGAAAGGTTCACTTTAGGATACATAAACAAACCCTCCCTGTTTGTCTAAAGTTCTCTCTCTCTCTGTCTACTGTATGTACAGCACATTCCAGTCAGACAGTCAGACAGACAGGCCACATCTGGGGAGGAACGAATGGAAGACCGACCCCTTCTTTCTTTCTTTCCTCCCTGCTCCCTGTGTCTGTCATCCCACCCAGAGAGGGGAAGTGGTGAGGTTGGAGTGGTTGGCCAGACGGGGCCAGCTGTGTGACCACAGACCTCTGAGTGTGTGTATGTGGGAGGGAGGGAGGGATCCACAGGCCTTATTACAGACCCAGCTACACACTGGGCCTCACAAACAGCTACTTCACAGCCAGAGGCAGCCACTGAGGAGCAGCACTAACACTGCAGGATTTGTACTGTGACAGGATGAGAAAGTACACTCGTGTGTTACAGTCAGTCACAAGCATATCAGATATCGAATGTTTATATCTACATCTATGGTGGATGTATTTGTAGTTCTGGGAGGGTTCCTTTTAACATATTTCAGTACAGATCATTAAATACGAACCCTTAATTTGTAATGTATTCTCTCGACTATTAGAGTTAGTCTAACCCTAACCCTGATTTGTATTAATTAACTTTGGATTACTTCAACATTGTGATATTTTAGCAGTGTGAATAAATGTGGCAGTCACACAGTCCACACCTACCTAAAGTAGACTGAACCCAGGAGTTACTCCAAACGAATAGTACTAGTTATTGTGAAGAGTGTAGTTTATATGTAAATACAAAGCAATGTGATGTTTTTTTTCTGGCAAAAAGGATGAAGAGACAGTTATTGATATGGAGAAAAGAAACAGTTTAATAGTAGCACATGAAACTGAACAAGTTTCACTTAGTAACTGGTCCAAATAAAATGGTACCAGTAAGGGCAGTTTTACCTCCTCTATGAAAAGGAAGTGGAGAAAAACAGAAAATAGCATGAAAACTAATGTAATTTTAACAATCAAACATGTAACGTGATTGTGCATTGCACCTCTGTCCTCTGATATGCGAGTGTATGTAGGCTACACAGTTTGTATAGTTTACAGTTGTGCAGATATATGTATATGCTTGGTTTTAACCAGGGGCTGATGTAAAATCACTGAAAAATATTAAGTATGTAACAATATTTTGATCATTACCTGTTGCCAAACACAGTTAGCATATTTTGGATTTTATTACTCATTATAAATAGTCTGTTACTGTTACTGTTACTTGTACACGCTAAAAGAAAAATAAACTTTGCTGTTTCATAAACAGATTAAGTCACTGAAATGACAAACCCACTAAGGTGAAACAAATGTTAAATAACCATGGCAGATTTGGGTGGAATGTGTGGTACCATAGTCTGCTGCCAGCTCATATCAGCTGAAAGTGACTGTAGCTCGACTGCACAGTAAGCCAGATCACAGGACAGCAGGCCTCAGAGTGATGATGTCACTGTTTTGCCTCAGTCCCCAGGGTGGTGATTTATGAGCTAATCTGGGTCTGTCTCCCCCGAGTCCAGATCTTTTTCTCTCTGGGGAGCTGCTAATGGGACAGTGGGAGGGAGCCACCATGCCAACGTCCTCTCTGCTCAGGGGCCCTGACATCAATCTCCATGATCACAAACCACAAAGTAAAAAAAAAGGCAAAAATGTGGACTTCATTTGCAAGCATGCATACACACTCCCACAGCCCAATGCACACTCTTGTACAGAAACAAATACAGAATAAATTAAGTATTGCATATATAACCTTGGCTATTTGTAATTTGTCATGCAACCCAAGAAAGATAATTGAGGCAACCTCCCAGTATGCAAATAGAATGATAATCAGTCTGTGCCCTACCAAACACATACCCACAGAAAAAACAGTTACATTGTTAGTAATTTCTAATAGAGGACACCTATTGACCCATTTTCTCTTGGAAAGCAATTTGTCCCTTCAAAATAAAACTAATAGGTGGCAAGATGAATGGATTAGAGTGGGCTAGACTGGGTGCACCACGCCACGAGGCACTAAATCACCAGATTATTAGTTTTATGAGCCAAGCCCATGAGAGAATAATTGCTAATGTTCCTAGAGTAACCAAGGGAAATAAAGGTAATGGAGCAATTTATAAATTCTGATTGGTATACATAGAGAACTTCCAGCCCATCTCCTTTGTTATTTTACTGCTCTCGATAAAATACGCCTCAAGCCACACAAACACTACAGCTAGCTATCAGAATCAATACAATCACAGCACCATGAGTGCAGCTTCTGCTTCTTTTTATTTTTAGTGCAATGTAGTCCGACTTGTAGTTATAAATCAAAATAATGTGGAAAGACTAAAAATATCAACTTCCATTTCTTAACTTCATTTAGATTTTTTAGAGATGATGATTTTAACACTATCAGACAAATATGCATGCTCTGTGACTGTATGTTAATGACAAAGACAAGTTTTAAAACTGCATAAAGAGAAGTTTAATAGTGCAAGACTGTTAAGATTGTTGCACAGACAGATGGACAGACAGACAGGCAGGCAGACAGACAGACAGACAGACAGACAGAAGAAGGCAGGTGTTGTGTTTAATCCACCCAGCTCAGATGAATAACTGTCCTTCACTCATCCTGTTTTAGTAACCACAGAACTTTCCATCATATGGACCCAAATCCCTAATTTCCACCTCTTCACAGCTCTCTGACGTTTAAATTGTAAGTTGTGTTACGTCCAAACGTGGTCTGAAATGTTCTGCAGATGTATCCCCTTCTCATGTGGTTCATGAAAGCAGAGATTTATCTGGTTTGAGAGGGCTCATTGACCACAGTCTCCCTCCCTCATATTCAAGTCTAGCTGGGTGGTCTCAGGGTTTTCTCATGCCCATTTCTATGGAGGCATAAACAGCTCACATCAAGCAACAATCAACTCCTGTTGTTTAGGTTAAGGCAAACTGCCCAATTATGATTTCACTCGAATCAAAACAACCCAATGCCCCATTTTGACCTGACATGTGCAGTTATAGCATCTAATGTAATTTTGCACACTGCTGTATTGAATTACGCATCAAAGTCAAGGTGAGAGAAGGTAAAACTGATTACGCCTGAAAAATAATATGGCAAGATGAAGGCAGGGTTATTGTGTTATAGCATTTCCCAGCTGTATCTGTGATAGATTTGCTATCTGGAGTGTTTGCAACTGAGCTGATGTCTCACCATATGCAGACACTGAATAGGCACACAAAAACACACACACTTGACCTTTCAAGAGCAGTGATGACAGCTCACAAACTCCTTTTGTAACTGAAAATCTCATATACTTTCCACCCACTTCTTGTCTTTTTATGGCGCAACTATGCTGTTCACTTGTGTTTTCAGTTCCTTGTCTTGCAGGTATGAAGTAACACAGTGAGCTGTAACACAAGACTATCTGTTCCGACTTGTTGAGTTAAGGTAGGTAAGGTAGGTCCGTGTTGTGTGTTTAACATTCATTCCAGAGAGCGTGAATCAGCAGTGATGATTCCCTGTTTTCCTCCAATATGTACATATTTTTCAAACCCAGACAACCACATATGCATACTTTGTCACCCCATCTGCACTTCTACAGAGGGTGAGGATGTTCTTTTGGCCACATCGTTGGCACATCATCATCTCACATTTCCTGTTATGAAATAGCATGACATTCAACACAGTGTAAAAACTATGAGAGCGGAAATAACTAGGATGGAAGGTTCTCTCAAAGTACTAAGATTCAGCTCTTTTGTTACTTTTTTTATTTCTTTATGCTGACACTGAAACATTTTTATTTTGACTTTACTGCATCATTTAAACTGAAGCTGTTTTTAAAGCAATTCACTATCAACCTAAAATGTCAATTTAATTCCACACACAGCTTTCAAGAACCACTGACAGCAGGGCGCAGGCTGAGACATGGAAATTGATTTTCCAGTGGATTGATTCCACCCCAGATCTTGCGTTGATCTACAGAGAAAGAAGCAGTAATGACACATTCTGTGATCCCACAGTTTCTATACGATGTGGTTAGGTTTTATCCAAATGCGACAAGGCCTGTAATAAATCTTGTCTTCCTTCCATCAGCCTGCCAGCAGCTGGGAGCCGTCAAGGGAAGCCACCCCAAGCAAAATGTTATTCCAGCTTGTTAGTGTTTGAAGTCACAGCAAGCTGGGCTGCAGAAGCTGCTGCCTGTGGTTTATGGCTTGTGGGGTTGCTCAAGATATGGAGTCTCACTTTCCAAGTCAGGATGTCTCACCGCCATTGAAGCCACAACTGTAGCTGTGAGATAACGCAGGCACGTTGAGAAGAAAGGACTTCAGAGTAGACATGTGGTCTTGACTCAGTGAGTGACAAGACAGTGTGTATGTGTGTGTGTGCAATTCATGTTGTTTTTCCACATCCGCCTACTGATGCAGTTTTGCAGCCACTTGCTGAAGCAATATTGCTTCCTCTTCTTTCCACATTCAACCACTTTACTTTTATCTAGGAGACTTGTCCATATTCATTTAACAGACAAGACATTTTAATCTATGTACTTATTTTCTCTTAGACAAATGAATCATGCCTGAATAAAATTAATTTATGTGTACATAAACAAACATATATAATGAAATGTATAGTGACATATAATGTCTAATGAAAAAAACACATATTTTTTATTCCACTACAAAGTCATACATGTCTATTGATTTCTAAAATTCAGCAACGCCATGAACATCTCTGCTTAGATAAGAGTTTGACTGATAAGGGTGGTTGTTTATCAGTCACAAAAGGTCCAAGGTTGTCTGTCACTCAGTGTATGGTTTGTTCAGCATTTAGTATTTGGATGCTTTGTTGTAATCCTTTGTTGTGAAACTGCAGGACTAAGCCCTGTGATTCCTTCACAGCACAGCTCACAGTGACTCTGTATGCTCAAAAAAGGTAAAGCATGAGAGATTACAATCTAGATAAATTTTTACTACCAGTATATGGGTATGAGTATCTGCATTTAGAATGGTATAGTTTTATTACTATAGTGACTGATTTACGGTACATTGTGTGCTGGTCAAATTCTAACTACATCATGTGCATGTGATTTATTTAAATTATATATATATATATATATATATACTTCATTATTGTCAGTGACAAAAAACACTAGTACCCACAGTTTATCACAATTCCATCATCAGCGATTGTACTTGTTTTTTGTTTTTTTTTAATGTTGTTTATTCATTTCTTATTACTTTTACGTTATTGTTCTGTTATTTATTTTGGTTGTAATAGATGAATAAAAACAACCCCCTTAATAACCAACACATTAGACAACTTGGTTCACTGTGATAATTTCTCTAAGGCAGCTGGAAGACACTATCTGTGAGAATGACAGGTGAGGATATGAAAATGTCTCCTAAGTTGTTCTATGAATAAAGCATTAAAGCTTAAGTGAAGGACATGGACCTCCTAATTGGATATGCTTGGTTGATTCTATTACACTACAAAGATAAGGTTAGGCAGTGAGGTCAAGAGGGCAATATGATGCTCCGTCTGATTCAGTGATAGTTTTTTCCATCCCCACCCCCACCCCCCACGAACCACCCACCACCACCATCACCACACACACACACACACACACACACTCTCTCTCTCTCTCTCTCTCATAGACACACATGACCTGAGGGTCAGCTGTTGTGGCTGCTGCTCCTGCCTGGCCCTTGGGGACAGTGGGCGGACAGGCTATTGATCAGCTGAACTATTATCAGAGCTAAAGCTGTTTATCATGCTGTCTGCTCACAGCAGGGAGTGTCCGTCTCTAATGGACCGTGGTACGACACTCCCCTGCACCTGTCCTTGTCACCCCCACACCTTAAGCACCATCGATCCCCACATCACCCGTCCTTGTCCCACTGGTCTCCCACTTTCTGGGGGAGGATGGCTCCGCCTGCACTGTCAGCAGTGAAATATGTTTCTCAGTGGTGTCGCCCTGCTGATGAGTATCTCCTATCCACTGTCCTTTCATAAACTGCCCTTTCCCAGCCAGGTAGAGGCAGTTTGGAAATAGTGATGACCATATCATCACTGTCTGACCTTTGACATATTCACACTAATACTAGTAGCAGAAAAAAAACAACAAGAGCCACAATTCATACTCAAGGTACGATGTAGGCAATATAAAGAAATACCCATGAGTCAGTAGCTTCTTTTTTTTATTTTCAATGTGTGAACTAATCTAAAATTGAATAACATCCTTGACTTTTTTAAATAGTACTCTTTGATAACACCTTTTAAAGCTATGTCTACATAAAGGCTGTGGGTGAGATGTACTGAATCTACAGGATGACATTAATTTTTGTTCCTGAGTGCTTTAGTCTTGATTTTTTTCCCTTTATAGTAGAAACACTGTCTTCCTTAATTGGAGTCTGCAAACAACAACAAACAACTGATTCCCAACCCAAACTCCATGTAAGCACACAACCCTGTGCAAATGTAATGCACTGTACTTTCATTATCTTAAATGTTAAAATCACCCAAGTGCTGCAGTACAGTTAAATGCAAATTTAATAATTCAATAAACCTGAAAACTGACAAGTTACAGCCCAAGTGTGCTGACAAAGCCAGAGTGGATTTTTCATTTATGGTGGATGAACTAGTGTTCACTTGATGGGATAAAACCATGTCCAGTCACACACTTTGAGGCAGTGGTCAATATCAGATGTGTGTACAGCAAAGCCGTTACACTGACCTATTAAAAAAGAGCCAGTAAATGTCAGACACTAGAAGCTGTGGCCATAAACAAGCCAGTGGACAGTGGTTATTCAGAGGTCATGCAGAGTGCTCAGTCGTCTGTGGCGGCTGGCTGGGGGAAACAAAGTGATGAGGATTTAATGATATCCAGCTTTGTGGCTATTGATAGCAGAGTCAATGGGCTGCACTGTGGGTGTCTCTCTGATACACAGCAGATTAGCAGCTCTGTGCCAGATGAAAACGTCAGAGATCAATAGGACACAGGGGAGAATCAATAACAGTCCCACCACTCTATAGCTTTCATTTGGTGGATTGCTCTGGTCCTTTATGGCCTGCCGTGCTGTCAGCGTGCCATTAACTGCATTCATAAAACATGCATCACATATCTGTCACAGGCATCATATGTTAATGCCTCCTGCTAATGAATATGAATGCTCTGCTCATAAGCAAAGTCTCTCTCTCATTACATTGCTTTACACCTCACTGAGCCCGAAGAGCTTGCCTTGGATGAAATGTAAATCATTGCTATATTGGGGGGAAATGCATGACTTTCATACTAAGGCTTATGCAGGTGAGTAGAAAATACACTCAATTTACTGTAGATGAAGGTTTAAAGCCAATGTACTTGTAAAAACGAGAAAATTAAATGAGCTAATTGAAACATTATTGGCATGCCTATGTTGAGAAAACAACAGAAAATATTCAGCAATGTCCTAAATACTATAATAAGCATTACCTGGCTTGTCATGCTTCATTATAGTTCGCAGATCTGAGATTAATTAGCATTATTGTGCACAGTGAGTGAGAGAATTGGAAAGTAATTACATTAACCTTCCAGATCACACCTTGTCTTTTTACAAGACGTGTCTGAGCAATAAAAGATTGATACTGCATAGATGATTACTCTTATCCTTGACAGTGTCTGCCTTGATCCAATTAGCCATTCAGGGCTAATTTAATTACTTGGGGCTGCTATAGTCTCTCTATCTTTCTGTCCTTGCCACTAGGATAATCACAACTCTGGGCAGTGGAACAGATTATCTTTAGCACATATATGACAATGGAAAAATCAAAGTGATACGAGTAAAACAATAAATTAACACCCCTTACAGTGAATGATGGCTGGGAAAATGCCAGTCTTTTGTCCTGACAGTTTCATGTATAATGACTTCTGTAAGCCTATTTTTAAGCACTGACACCCACGAATATAGTGAGTGGCGGAGTCTAGCTTTGTAGCACTTATCAGTCTCAGAAGTCTCTCACTCTGTAAACTTCTCTAGAATATCAATCACATAAAAGTATGTTTCATTTTAGACACTAATGAAGGTGAGAGCTACTTCGTATGAGAGAACATATCCATATGATTAGTATGCATGGAGAAGGCTCATAGTTGATATTAGGTGAAACCGTCTTCATGCACACAGAGTAATCTCATCTGCTTCATTTTGAGCACAGCGGTGGGATGCCAGGCACGTACCAATCTTCTCCGCTCCAGGGACAATATGGGTTTGAGAAATGAGAGGTGGAAGCCACTGCATTGCCAGCCACATCCATAATTGGCAAACTGAACAAGATGAGAATGAACTCTGGGCTTGGCTCGTCTTTGTTGTAATTAAGATGAAATTCACCAATCATTTAAACTCACAAATGGAGGTTTGACAGAGGGCCAAGAGCCCATTGAAATACCATTGGCTTGCAGTTTAGATATTTATCTGTCTCTGCAGAATTGAAAAGCCTGTATTTAAGTTTCTCCAATCAGCATACAGGATTAGCGTTCCTATTAATCTCTGGGCAAAGGTCAAAAGATAGAAAAAGCATAAAACATGTGCTGTAATTAAATCTTAAATTACATACATAAGTAGAAAGAAATCACAGCTGATCCTAATATGTACAGCTCTTGATAAAGTCGGAGCTTGTTTACCTCCTGTGAATACACGAGAAGCTCATTTACAGAATATATCATTTTATTCCTTGAACTGTTTGCATACTTAACGCTCTACAAAACAGGCTAGAGTATGTAGTAACCCACCTTCCCAAACAGGCATGAGTTAAAGTGTAAGCAAGCATTTCAATTATCCTGAAATAGGAGTTTCACTGGTTTGTGGATTGGGGGAACTGTGTTAAACTCTTAATGTGGGTAAAATATATAGTTGTTGTTGGTTTTTAAAAGATGCATAAAGTTTCCAAAAATGTTACTTGGGTGCAATAACAAGAACACCATCTTTCATCCCTGGAAACTAAGGGTAGATGACAACCCATCCTACACATAACAGTTAATTAAAAATAATCAAAGTTAAAATATTTTAAGGCATGTGAAGATATGTGGCTCACTTCTCTGATCAAGCAACTCATAAACAGATGACTTGTGTCAATATAAACATTCTATGTGTCCTTAGAAGGTTTAAAATCTCCATATTTTTTATGGAAATCAAGACCATTAAAGAACAATTTATCATAAAGTCAAGACATGTGTTGCAGATTATTCATGTTCTTTCAGTCCAGGGATTAACAATCATGATTATAGGTGGTCCGGAGGTCTGCATCATCATCATGTTTAAGTTACATCATAGTTATACATGTGAATTCAACAACTCAAATCAAAGGAATAAAGCTATAATACAACGTATTTCAACAATATTTATTTTTAGTGCTACTCCTGGCTTTGGACAATGTTAAGCCCTATATATTGTATAAGGAACAAATTAGAAACACCAAAAGTGAAATAAATCAGTGCATGAAATAATCTGGAAACCATTTCTGCCCTTTTATAGTATCTCTCTTCCTCTCTCTGTGGATTTGATTCATAAGCATGACATGTTAGAATCAGGCCAAGTTTCAGAGCTAATGAGTTGAAACAGATCCAGAGTCTTCATGTTCACAATAGCCAGTGGGAGCTACATTAAAGACTGTGTGTTCACAGTCCTGCTCTTCTGACTGGGGGCTTTCTTCAATGCCTGTGTGAATCTCACTTGGTCATGAACGGGGTGTTTAAACACAACTTTAATCAGGGAATTGTGTAGGGAGTGTTCTTTTAATCTGTGATTATAACACCAGATCAATGAGGATTCCTGCTCTGAGCTGTGTCAGTGATAAAAAGGAGGATTTACATCAAATATTCATAACCAGCTTTCCCAGAGGATTCACAACCAGACAACCACTGATTTTTATTTTATACTGAACAGATGGAAAACAAAATCACCAAGTGAATATGCTGTAAAGACAGAGTTGCTACAGATTATGTTTTATGCAAGAAAAGTTGCAAACTGCACAAATTATGTACAAAGTGCTGCTTTATGTTTACAGGTATCATAACTTTAAACACATTGTGCTTTCTTGGCATCCTTCCACTGAGACCAGCATCTCAAGACAAACCAGTGCCATGTTAAACATGGTTACATAACAGTAAATAAGTGGATGAAAGTAGCCTTTGAAGACACACTCAGCCCTACGATGTCTTGTCATCAGAAAATGGTTGGTCTTCATAAGAACTGAGGCATAACTTAAGATTGGACATAGTCTTTTAAGTGCAAGTATCAGTGTATTATTGAAGTCAAATAAAATGAATTTGAGATTAGAGTAACAAATGTCTTTTGCTTGTCCTTCATGTGCCATGAAATGTAAATAAAATGTAAATGTATGAAAAAGTAATTATAGAGCCCTTTAGAAGAAAATGTATGCAATAATGAAGTTCTGTATGATGAATTTTTAAATGCCATTACTGCACCTATTTTGAATGTGTCCTAAATTCTAGACAGTCTTTATTTACTATCAGTGTTAGGTGCTAACAAATCAATGACCTGGTGATATATGTTTGTTAACAACAAAACTTGGAGAAGTAACACAATTTAATTTTCAGTGGCTAGCAATGGAAGCCAGTTTAATCTCTTTAATGTTTGATGGTATTTTCTTGAAAGCAAAAGCAACAAGTACATAATTATCTGTCTAATTAAGCTGCCAAAACACAAGCACAGTGCTGAAGCACCTCTGAAACAGTGAGTGCACCATTCATTAGCATGTGCTATAAGCTTATTAATCATCTAACAGCCAATTAGCACACTGTTACCATTTGCAGTGGGTGTGTAAATAAATTCCTGGGTTAATTTCTTCCTCTGATAATAAAGGGAACATTATGAAAATTAGCTCTGTGACTATGTAAATGATCTATGTCGTTAATTGCATACCAGCGATAGATGTTTGCCATGAACCGGGCTGGTGATGCAACAAATATTTCCCGGGCTGTTAGAGAAATTAAACGGGTAGCTGCTGATTCCCTGGAGGAATCCACAAGCTACAATAATGACATTTACCCAGCCCTCTGGCACACTGATAATGACAATGTCGCTGCTTGGCAGCAGGCCAGTGGGAGGTGAGGGCGATGGTGTGGGGCTAGCAATCATCTCTGAGAAAGACAGCATAAATATACACAGGCACAAAAACACAAATATGCACACACTGGCCACACTGGTAGAAAAAAGTGGTGGGTTTTAAGGACTAAATCAGCTCTTGCATCACCCACTGGTAATTAATAATAATTGCTTTCTAATAAGGGCCATGCCATTAGCAAATTACCTCTTTGCTGAAATGCAACCACAGCAGAACACGTTGTTATTGGAAATGGAATCTAATGGGATTCACTTGACCAAAATAAAACACACGTACACACACACACACTCACTGAATTCGTTGAAAACAACTGATGACCACTCACAGCTAATGGAATTAGATGCATAATGCATTATAGCTGTCAAAATAATGTCATCACTTGCACAGACATGGAGTTGATGCAGAATCAGTGTAGCGGCTTTGACAGCAAGCAACGGATCTGAGGGAAACTTCACAATTGATGTTTTACTGACAAGCATGAGAGGCAATAGATGTTTGGATGTGAAAAACCAAAAAGCAAGGTGGACTCTGTTTTTTTAGCTTGAACTCTACCAACTTACCCACCCCCTCCACATTGAGGCTTTGTGATAAATGCTTCAAGCTGGTCTTAATCATGCGTGTGACAGAGGAGGAAATGGAGGCCAGGGCAGACAGATAGGATGAATAGAGCATTTACTTCGGGTGGCTTCCATAAAACAGTCTTCCATGCAATACTGCCCCTGTATTGCTGACAATGTCTGGCTTCTGACTGTGCAGCTTAGACACTTTAGCAAATATACTCAGCATGGTCAATCTGATAGGCTACGCTAATGCCAACAAAAGCAGAGGACAGTGCCCAGCAAACTTTTGGATTCATTTAGTTGAGCATAACTATTTAGAATAATGTATCTTATATGCATATGTATGTGTATAATAAATGTATACAGAATGTATATATTATAAAGAGACAACAATTGGCTGTTTGAATGTTGGACCAGGCTTGTTTTGTCATATTATATAAGTCAGCATTCTGTGTTCATGTTTATTTATCAGCTGCTTAGCTCTGAATTGTCTTTGCAGCCAATTTCTCCCTCCTTCTGCTGCCCAATCAATTAACACTCGGGTAATACCAGGCCTATTAGAGCCAGCCAGAACCTTCCCAGCCCTGTCATCTGCTGTTGGAACAATTGCTTAATATAACACCAGACTCAAAGGAGCACTTACCGGGGCCCAATCTTCTGAAATCAATAACAACAGGCAGGCTATATTGTTTCAAACAAGGAAACAGTGGGGGATGAGAGCGAAGGAGAGAGAGAGATGGGAGGTGGGTCAATACGAGTGCTTGGGTTTAAGAGACGCTGGCTCAGCCATAAAAAAAACACATTGTGCCCCAAAGTACTGCTGTCTCTGACAAGGATATAAGCACCGCTTCCTGGTCAGAGGGGAGGGCAGTGGGTCTGCTTGTCATGGAGGTCTGAGAAAAGACAAAGCTTATCACCAGGCTCCTCCACAACTATGAGAAAAGTCATGAGATTTAACCTCTGAGCCACAACAACAGCTAAAGGGCAGAAACCCAGAGGGAGACACAGTGTGACGGTCTGCAGCTTTTGTCACCCACACTGTGGGACACCATCAGGGAGTGGCAGCAGCGTGGCATTTAGGGTCAGGGGAGATTTCATTTTCTTGATGATAATTCTTCAGGAGCTGTCCATCAAAGTTGATGAAAATTCAAATTGTGCTGCGAGCAGATGATTAGAAAGGCATTTGCCATCCATATAACACAAATGTCACAGCCTCGCTGGCATAACAATGACAGGGCAGAGCCACCCAGCCGAGCTAATGGAGAGCATTTTTCTAGTAAGTGAAGCTGTCGCCTCTCTGGGGCCTGTCAATGTCAGAGACGCATGGATCGCATCATTTCCTGTGCCAGCAGGGTGAGCTGGCTGGGGACACCACAAAGTATCGATCTGTCTGTAATCACACAAGCAGTTTGGGCTTCAGAAAAACTTCATCCTGAAGTGCTTAGCTTTAAGGACAGGATCCAATTTCTCTGCAAAAAGCAAGAGAAGAATGAAGGAGGGAGTGAAAAAGATACGATGTCAGTGATCTTTACTACAGGCCTGAAACAGAAGGGCAGAGAGATATCGACAGCATCCTGCCTATCATCAGCACTGGTAGTCTGACTCTACCCCTGTATGACCCAGTGGAAATAATTGTGTGAGACCTCATCACTAACAAATCCTTTTTGCACAAAACTCAATACTAATCTTTACAGTCTTCTGCTGCCAAATCGGTTTTGTTCAAGCAGTAAAGTGCAGGAATAGACCTTAATGTCTGAGTATTTGTCTTACAGCATCAACTAGAGTGTCACAGGGGGCGCATCACCAGTAAATAAAAACCAACTGAGAAATGAGACATCACATTCCTGAAATTCTTTCCAGAGACAGTGAATGCATTCTAAAAGTGAACTTGTATAAGTCTGTCAAAAACACTATTGTTGAATGGCTTTGATAAAACTGAAAAAGATGGTAATTCTTTTTGAGATATAGAAATGTGCATAAGACAAGATGGGTTTTTTTCCCTAGAAACTACGTCTATTTTTGGAATTGAAAGAGTCACTTTGACTAACATTAAATAACTGAATGATTACACCTGCATCTTTGAACCCTAATGACACTGAACCTCACTGGCCACGATAAGGATTGAATGAGTAAACAGGGAAGCAGGTGAAGAGGAGGTGTGAACTCATCCTCAGAGGAAGTAGTCGTTTCTGTGTCTCATCTCTCTTCTCTTTGATGATTTCATATGAAAGTGTCACCAACATTGACTCAGATTCATGAAATGAATTTCCAAAACATAGACCATAAAAAGGATACACTTTACTGTTAATGAATGTAGAAATATGTTAGCCATAAACACACAACATTAACTTTACTAGGAAAACATTTTTTCCTCCATGTAACACTAAACATAAAATATATAATGGAAACAATACTTTGGAGGGTGAAGAGAGAAGAAATACAATTTCAATATAATCATACTGAGTTTAGTACAAACCTAAAAGTGTTAAGTATTTTGCTTAACTATGAATGTTTTTTTTTTTCTTTTTTAATATAGGACAATGAAATAAGCTTCTACGTAACAGTTATGAGGTAGATTCTAATGAATATTTTCTGCACTGCTTCAGTATATTGGTAAGGAAACAGATGTTCAGAGGGGAATCTACATGCCGACAGGCAGACAGAGAGCCGTCTGCTGCTGTACGGCTGTTATCAAACACTACCCCATGACTTCTTCCAGCTTCCAGCATGCTACCTGCATACGTCCCCCCCAGTTGCCATGGTAATAGAGAGTGGCGTAAATAGTGATGGACCAACCACAGACATCAGAGCAGTTCTTAAGCAGAAACATCAGACAACTGCTGGCAGAGGTGATTTATTAAGCCCATGTTCAAAGTCCATCTGAACCATAACAAGCCTATAAGCATGCAAAGCATCGAATACATTAAGCTGGCTGAGGAGCCCTCTCCCTCTTCATTGTTGAGTTCATATTACATTCCTCCATGCATGAAAGCCTGAATGAAAAGACAAACAACAATCAGAATAGATAGACACTGGACTGTGCCGAAAATCAGGCTCACCATCTTATTCAGAGCATATCATGTTTATGCACAGAGTGAGCCATAATTTGCTTCTAAATAATTGACTTCTCCAGTGTTAAGATCTCAGGAGATCCTTTCAGTTTATTCACTGAATGGCCTTTGCAGCATGCGCAGCATATTAGCCTTTCAGAAATGTCTTGTCAGGCCTGCCACCAGGCTGTACATAGAGGCTCTTCTCCTCCACGCCTTTTCCTGAATAATAACCTTCAACTAACCTTTAAACCACAGTGAATAATTTCAATCCTATTTTCATATCAATGGCTGAGTCAAGCTAGGCAATTATCTTTTATCCGTATACTTTGCTGTCAGTGGAGAGAATAATAAAGTTTTCCCTTGTGAGGAGCTGGAGCAGGAAGAAAAGAGAGGGAGCCAAAAAAGCAGAGCAAGATGCTAGAGATGCAATCTAAAGACATTAATGCAGCAATGAATTATTCAGTAATGACTACAAGATCTGTCATAAAAAAAAGCTCTGCTAACATCTGCACCGTGTTCTGAGGGGGCTGAGCAGAGCAGGGCATTGACGCCAGAACGCCTCTGAAGATAAACATGACAAATTGGCAGATCATCTGTTCAATTAGGATAGCAGAGCAGGTGTGCCGGTGAGGCGCCTGTGCCACAGGATGACACAGTTACCAAGCCAAACCAGAGGCATGATGGGAAATACCTTGTTTGTGTGACAGTGATTTAGAGCGATGCACCAGAAGGATACCCCAAGAAAAAAAAAAGTATATTCCCCTTGGTACTCATTAAAATTCGACTGCAGACGGCACTCTGCCCCTCTCCCCCTCCATTTCAGTACTTCATCCTTCTGCTTTTGGCTCCTCAACTGCCTGACTGGACCTTCCAGGATCATTTCTTATTAATCCATAAAACATACTGCACTGGTGATTGGACTGAAGGGAGCACTGGAGCAGCAAAACATGAGATATGGAAAAATATCACACATTTCGGCGAGCAAGCAGGCAGGCAGGTGGGGGGTGGGGGGCAGCAGAGAGGAGAATAAGTGGTGAACAGGGAATGGGCTGTGTGTGAGAGAGATGATGGTGGGGGGTGGGGGGAATCATGAGGGCAAAGGAGGGAGGGGGAGGCACAGTAAGAGGGGAGGGGAGAGGGGGGTGTGAGCAAGAAACATGTTTTGAAATATTAATCCATGGTTCTGGCCGTGGGCTAGTGCACAGAGATGAAAAAAAGCAGGGGAACCTTTGAAGCAAGGGAATGTTCCCTGCACTGGTGAAGCAGGCGCTGTACAGACGGCCATGTTGGTGGAGAACAACTGGGGCAGGTGCAATGTGTTTCCCTCACATCTGAGAGCCCTTGTCTCCACTCTACCCCATACGGCTTATTGGTACAGAGCGTATTTAGAGTGCTCTCTTTTCCCAGCCCTGACACAAATGAGATGAGTGTGGTACAGTCTCTTAATCCCCTGTGCCTTGTAAAGCCTTTGAAAGGAATACTTACTGCAGCATAAACTATCGTTCACAGTCTTAAAGCAAGCACAGACTCAGTGCTCTGAGGGAAAGACAGCTTCCTGCACACAGTTGTAGCATCATCTGATTTAGCTCAAGAGTGTATAACACGACATCACAGGATCTTATTGAGCCTTAATGATTGCTGAATCCCTGCTGAGGGTCTAATCAATTCAGTGCTGTGTTGTGACTGCTATGTGCCTGGTACATAGCATGGCCCACTTACTCACAGCTCCAGCCGTGCTGTGACCTGCCACATCACCTCCCAGTCATCTCTCAGTGGTATCACACACAATCTCACAACACTAACCCTCCTCGCTCTCTACACACACCACACAACCACAATGCACATGGAACAGCGCGAAGATGTCTTCAGTGGCAGAAAGTGAAGCCTCATTAAACATGAAAGAAAAAACTCATTTAGGTGGATAACTTAATATGCAGTCTTCGAATTTACCACCGCAAACACATCCTCTATGAAGACAATACATTAAAACACTTTGAAAAATCACACTGGGAAAAGTCATCATCATTAAAGCATACTCAGGCTAAGTATCTTAGATGAATTATGCTCCCTGCATCAAAAGACAGCAGGAATAACATTGAGAGTGTGTCCTTTTCTCTTCTATTCTCTGGCAGCACCCTGCTGGGAAACTTGAAATTACCCTCTGTCTGGCTATTCTCCACTAATAATAATGATAAAGTTTTTTCTTCCCAATTATGCAAAGAACTCTCAATTAGCATAACTCGTCCTCTGTGTCAGTACAAACAGTAGAACACCCTGCGGGCCCATGATGGTTTCATTCTCAGCCTGTTGTTTTTCTTTTTTTTAATTTCTTTTTTTTTGGTCTTCCTCTTGTGAGTTAATGAAGATGTATGTTTTTAAAGATAGCTGTGATGGTTGTGCTGGTGTCGGTGCAGGTGTAAGTAGCTCGGAGGTGAGGCTGTGTTTAGTATGCTGCCCTCTGCAGGTCCCCAGAAGGGCTGCAGCACTGAAAGAGTCAGGCCTGCAGCCTCAGTGGAGAGGCAGTGACACACTCCCTCTCCCACAGCCTGAAGCCAAGATTAAAGATGTATGTTTAGGGCAGATCAAATAGAATGCAGAATCCACAGGCCCACAGAGAGAAAACAACACATTAAAAAAGATTTTAAATAAAACCATACATACTGAATGCTCGAGGCTTTGTCTGAGCCTCGAGTCAAGGAGGCTGATAACGTCCATCATGCCTGCTATCATCAAAAGAAACAGACATCCTGAAAATCAAAGCTAGTGGCTGTGATTTGTGCATTTTAAGGACAATGCAGTCCTGAGGGGAAACCATGAAAGAATCTTCGAAGAAATCACGGCTGGCACAAGTTTTCCTTCATTAAAATGAGCATATGATGGGCCGCATTTGTACATTGAGATGACAATCAGGCCTTTACAGATGTGATGCCTGAGACTCAAAGGTATCATATGTACTTTTTTTAGTAACATACAAAACTGTGAGCAGAAATAGGACATTGAAAGCTGAGGAGCAAAACAAGGATGGGTGTACTATGTTCTACTGAGCACTGATGAAAGTGCCTGGAAGTCCTTAAGGGTTTAGCAGTAAACACTACAAACAGACAATCCCCAGAGAGCCCCATCACCTCCCTCATGCTCTTATTCCTCCCTTTGTCTCTGAGGAAGAAAACAGAGTACAATATTAACAGTACACTGAGGATGAGGATGCAGCATATATTAAAAAGTCTCAGTGCCTGTAACCTCTGAATACATGCACTGATTCCACTGACTTGTGATCTATCAAATTATCCTTAACACTGAAAAAGTCACAGCTAAAGGTGTGAAGTGGACACCCTACCCCCACATGACGCAGCGATATCCAATCAGTGAACAACGCTTTGACACATCAGCAGCACTCCAGTGGGTCTGTGTCGACTCAAGTGTCCACATTCCTACTCAGCAGGCGATTGGCCCAGGCACAACTCAGAGACATCAACTGAAACAGGCATGTACAATGCACAGGGCGGAGCACTGTTTCCTGTGAGAAGTGGAGATGAAAGGTCACATTATGGTGTCAGATTAGACATGGCTTTGAGTTGGGCCCGCTCTGAGCTCGGTCAGACACATTAGAGGGACATGTTTTCCCATCGCCTCATTTGAGGTGTGCTTGTGAGCCTTGTGAAATCCTCTTCCCTCCTCACATCCCACTTCCAACGCCTCAGGCACTCACAGAGAAAGAGAAGGGAGAGTGAGAAAGGGAGAAAGTGTGTATGTGTGCGTGTGAGTGTGTGTGTGTGTGTATGTGTGTATGAAAGAGAGAGGATTTCACGAATGCCTTCATCATTTAAACGGCTGTGCTGTCGCTGGAGCGCAGCATGAATAATTCAGTGGGACTGCTCCTTCTTCAAACAGACAAATAGAACAGGATTACGCCTCCACAAAGCAAACGGTAAACACCACAATCAAAACAACAGAATTAATTAGGTAATTAGGGAGACAAAATAAATGTGAAATAATGATAAACTCTTCTGAGACCACAGCTGCAACTCTGTTACAGTATGCAAAAATGCAGATTCAAGAGTTCAGAATACATTACAGCAGAGGATTGTTTGGAATGAATGGCATCGGCAACCATTTTTGATGAGATTCAACACATAATCCTCATCCAAGCATACTGCTGAGGAGGAATTTCAAAAGTATATTTGCAAGACAGTCTTGCACAAATCTGTACAAGGCCAATCAATTAATACTAATGAATATTCAAAGTAATTTTCAAGAGCTCATCAGTGAAGAATGCACTGCTTACTTCATGTTTGTACTGTTTAAAACACTGGCCAAAACCGACCATATTCTTATTATTGCTTACAGTTAAGTTGAAAGAGATTCTAAATCTTGTCTGCCAAGAATATTTGTATATACACAGTGACATGTTGAGTAGGAAAAAAAACAGATGGAGGCTTACATAATTGAAGAATGAACAGCAATCCAGCTCAAGGATTTGTAGTTCATTTGCAGTCTAGAGTTAAGAAGGCATTTATCTCCTTCTCATTCCAGCTGGAGTATTTCACTGCTCTATAGCCGATTAAAAGTGTAAGCAAAGAGAATCCTTCTCATCTCAGAGAAATCCAACCATGAAGAACAAGTGACAAAAGCATGCAGAGTAGCAGGCCTACAGAGAATTTTGTTTGCCTTGTGATCGAGAAAGGTCAGGACTAAACCTTCTGCTAGCAGCAATTAATGTCTTCAACTCATAGTGCAGGAAGTACAGTGATCATCAGCCGACACTGTCAGCTTTAATCCTGTGACAGAGCCCGGCATGAGGGCTTAGGTGAATATGAGCTATCCATTTCAAGCAATATTTAAATCACATTTCCAATTTGAGGCCCTTGAACAGCAGTTTAGAACGGGATGAGGAGGTTGAGGCATAATGACAGCTTCTCCGGGGTTTATTGAAAGTGATGAATGCTCAGAAGAGGGGATTGCTCCATGTGAATTCATGAATTTGAAAGAGATTATATAAGCACAGATCAATTTGAAAGTCCTACAGCTCAACATTGATGCAATGTTTCAAGGGCACGAAAAATACTAAGCACGACCAAGTGAAAAAAGACATCCCTTCAACAGCTTGAAAAGCCCTTTTGCTGCTGGAACAAATTAGCTCTCTAAATCTGATAATGCCTCCATCCAAAACCAGTTTCATCAGCAATATCGGGGCAAGGGGACACCACATAACACACTAGAATGGAGAGATAGCGTGCAGATACTGTGCAGCCCAATTTACCCACTGTACATACAGCAGCAGCATGTGATGATGGATAAGAGGATGAAAAACAAGCTGTAATGTCCACCATAATAGCAGGGGGTCACAGAGCAAGAAACATTCAGTAGCTGTATCTCGGAGTGAGCATAAATTTACAGCTAAACGACTAGGACTAACTATATTAGCCACCACTGAATACAACCCCCTGAGGACAGCATTAAAAGCTCAACAAGACAGATTGGAACACAACATTTCTATCAAAGGGCCACAGACGTAGAGTCCCTATGTTGGAAGAAAGAAAAGAATAACATCACTAATAAATGAACATGGGATACAAAGAGAAGGGAAATCTGGGACAAAAAGAATGAGGCACACATATTTCGTGTGAATCCGGGAGTCAAATGGAATAGTGAATGAGGAGCTGCCGCTGCTGCTGTCCTGCAGGGGCAGGGCGGCTGTTTTTCTACAGCACATCCCCGTCTCTGCTAGCATTCATTTACTGATCTCATTAATATCCCCACTCTGAGGAGGAGAGAGACAGCAGCCGTGAAACAGCTTCCCCCATCTCTCCACCTCCTCCTCCTCTTCTCGCCATCATCCATGTGCCTGTTCCACTGGGTCCCCCTCCCTCTCCTCTCATCTCCGCCTCTCTGTAGTTCAGTAATTGGACTCAGCTCATTGTTATTCAAAACCCTGTAGAACCAATTAGCTGCAGACCTCCTGACCCTGGGTTGCTATGTAATGGTGCAAGCTAAAGACTCTAAGTGAGGAAGCCAAGAGCAAAGGTTTTAAATTCCTTTAGTTCCTGATTAATAATCCTGTCAGGGCGATCAGAGACATTAAAGAGAGACTCTGGTTCGGCTCCTGCTTTTATGGCTTCTCCCTCATTTCTAGGCTGTCCATTAAAGCTTAATGATGCCGGGGGTCGCTCTCTCTCCTCTGTCTTGTCAGATAAATGTACAGTTAACAGGATAATGAGGAATCCTGATCCTCCAGCAATCAGGGACAAAGCAGTCTTGTGACCCCATCAGGAAAAAGTGGGGCAGCATGGGAAGGATGGACAGAGAGGACCGAGGCAGGGAGGAGTGGGAGGTGGACCGAAATGTCCGACTACCCTAGAGGATAGAGATGAAAGAGACGGTGTGGATGAAACCTGGGGTGGAAGGCAGAGATAAGAGGGATGCAGATAACACCTCATGCAACATTGATGAGGAGACTGTAGAAAAAGAGTAGTGGTGGGGGCTGCTTAGACAGCCGAGTGCTACAAGTGATTTGTTTAGTAGGGATACAAGAGTGCAGATGTTGCAGTGTAACATTAGACAGCCACTGAGGAAATAATAACTAATCAGCAGCAAAGGACAATTATTTGTTTACACCTCTTTATATAAGCTGGCTTTATAGGAGCATATGTTCATAAATTGATTAAATTTGCATAACAGAAACATATAAATACTAAACAGCCCCTCACAGTTATAAAGTACAGTCCATGCAACTGTCTTTCAAGGTAAATTAGCTGTAAAACAAATGTACTCCTATGAACATATTATGAATATGAATCTCTATAGCTTTTTGTATTTATGTGTGTGAGTGTGTGTGTATATATATATATATATATATATATATATATATATATACATACATACATGTTTGTCCAGAGTTCATGAAAAAGTTAAACAGGTTGGGCTTTTTTCTCCATCCACAATAAAAGGACTATCATCTTGGATCCTTATTATTACCAGACCTGAGTAGAAATACTTGGAGAAGCTAAACCATTAGATTTTGGAAAAAGTCGTTTAGTTTTTATGTTCCCCACATGGATTGTGTGTTTATTTGGCTGACTGTGCCCAGAATAGCTCAGGGAAAATCCTAACAACAGTCTGCTCATTCTGTTTGTGTTAATTAATGGTCAAGCTATTACCACATTAGGTTTTACAATAATTCTGGATTAAGTTGAGTGCAGATGTTATTGCATTTTCAGGCTTTTTCTTACATTTCTAGGAACATATTAAATTATTGGGTGCTACTTTGTGAAATCAGTTATTAACAACAGCAAATTATCTTGATAACATGTGAAGTTGATGTGCTGCACTCAGATGGTTAAGGATACACATGCTGTTACAATTGATGCTTGTGGAAAAGAATAACTTTAACTAAAATGAAATGATGGAACAGTAATCCAGTAATATGACTGGAACAGAACTAGTCTAGTAAACTTAGCACAAAGATGTCAAAGGACGTCCTCAATAATGGTGTAGTAGTAACTTAATTCAGTGTTATTAATACATGTAAATGGGTTTTTCACTTTAAAATCCATATCCTTGATGAGTAATTGAACATAAATTGCACCGCCATCCCAAATGCATTAAGTGCATAATTTAGGCATGTGAGAAGATTATCAATTCTAAAGTATGCAAGGGAGACTTTTTTTGGTTAAACTTATGAAAAAAAAAAAAAGTTGTCAGTAGAGACGGAAGTTTTAGAACATCTTCAACAAGCAGTGGAAGGACTCTTAGTTCCCAATTAGATCTCTTCATCCATGGAGAATATGTCCACACTCTTTCCTAAAGTGTCACACATTATTTTCCAAGTATGTTTGATTGACAGCTGCTGGGTTTTCGCACTTTGCAAACTATGCTCTTGCACAGAAATCTGACCGGCCTCGTTAACAGAATGTGCTAACAAGTCAACTCTGCAAGTCACTCTATAGACACTATAAACAGCAAACTTTCACATTGAAAGCTGTCAGTGTTGTAATTGCTGTTATTTTTAATTTCATCTTCAGCAGCAGAAGATTTTAACACTTCCTACTTTTGCAATATCACATGAGCCGCATTAATTCTGATCACAGGTGTATTTTAATAACTAGATTCATTCTGTTTAAGTATTTTTAATACAAAGCTTGTTATTTCAAATGTTTTGCAGATGTTTCATGCAGTTTCAGCTAATAAGCACTTAATCACAGCCAGTTTTCATGGATTTGGCCTCCTATCAAAGAGTCTGATGCCTGTGATACAGACTGAAGACTTTATTCTCCTTCAGTATATACTCTTATAAAAAAATATTTTCATAAGTTTGCAGAGAGTCTGGGCGCTAACTCCAGATTGACATTTCAACCGACTCGTATAACTCTGGTTTTTTGTTCAGTGCTGGAAAAATCTGTATTTCTCTGTGTGGTTTTCCTCAGAAATCATCCCTCGCTCGATCCTGATGACCACCTTTGAAGGCAGCTACTACCTGCTGTGTGCCCTCGGTGACGGAGCGCTCTTCTACTTCGGTCTGGACCTGCAGACTGGTAGGTCCCCCACATCACACCATCACTCTGCCAGGAAGATGAGAGCTGCTTAAGCTACTCCGACTGCTGAAAGCCTCCGGGCAAGGCCACGAGCTGCAGTCTGAGCACATTTTTAGAAAATGTTTGCATGAAGAATTGCATAACTGCCCACATTATTTGGATGTGATGGAGGAGACACTGCAGCCTGAAGACAGCGATGTTGGTGTGAGGGAAAGACTGCTCTGTGTTTCTCTGCAGAAAGATGTTATTGCTACTGAAAAGTTCAAAAAAAAAAGAAAAGAAAAGTAATAGAAAACCAGGAATAAAACAAATACATGAAGAGGTCTTTTCCAAAATGCTATAAAAGCAAATTAATTACAATTTTTATTTTACTTTCTACAATCGGATTTTAAGATAGCATCAGGAAAAAAATTTAAACATTATAACATAGATTTCAGTCAAAT
>JAPSES010000249.1:5121475-5131797 GCA_029822895.1 Maxillicosta whitleyi
CTCTCTATCTATTTTTTTATTTTTGTGTGTGTGTGTGTCTATATATATATATATATATATATATATATATATATATACATACATACATATAAACATCTCTCTCTCTCTCTCTCTCTCTGTGTGTGTGTGATGTGACGATGTATATTATTCGATATATTATTATCACTTAAAACATTCATAAATTGTTCAGAATTAGGTTCATATATAAGTTGCAAACACCTGTAAACAAGTCACCTAATATCTTTAATGACTATATGACACAGTTTTCACACATACACGGAGGTTTGTTCTTTGACAATATTTCATCAGTTCTATGCTTTTTAGGTATCTATTCTTATTTATTTTCTTATTCTTATTTATTTCCCCTTTGTCCCATACATCATTTACCCAGGGAGCTTATTTTAAAGGATAAAACACATTAATATTTATTAATTAGTTACTAATATTTATAACTTCCCTGAGTAAAGCAAAGTGTAAATGCATATACATCATATAAAGGTAAAGCATTCAAAACTTTAGAGTACTGTCACTCAGTATGCTGATGATAGTTACATGCCATAACACATTAATAAATATCAGATGATGTGGGTGATGGGGGGTGTTGTTAATGGATAAGACAAGGAAAATTGTAACCATTGAGAAGTGGGCTTTATAGTTGTTTATAGTATAAATGTGTAATCCCTATTTGACAAAAAACACATCACAGACAAGAAACACATATTATAGTAAATAACTTAATAATGCGGCATTCATAAATATTTAACAAGGACTGTCTTCTCAAAAAGAGGTAACAGATCAGTTTTATAGAGCAAATAATTGCTTCATATCCTCATAACGCAGTAAAGGCTATGTTTCCAAATCAAACCATATAAGGCCACTGACTTGACTTGTTTGTGAATCATCTCCACAGGCAATTACAATTTCTGAACCAAGGGGGCCAGAGAACACCAGGCTCACACCTGTTTTATAAAACCTGTTTGGGAAAAGTTGTGGTGTTTGCATTCCTAGCAGCGAAGTGCTTATTTGGTTCAGTTTTCTAGGCTTGGCCAAGGGTTGTGGGAGGATTCACATGCAATGCTGTAAACACTGGCTGCTTCAAGCCCTCTGACACTGATGCATCGCCTCCCAGGCTGCTATAAATCCTTTTACAACAAACTCCATAAAGCTCTTTGGTGCCTAAATATTTATGGTTGCCTGAGTTTCCCTTGAGGGTTGTTTTCTGTCAAAGTACCAACAGCACTAAGTCATATGGAGCGACTCCAGACTTCTTATCTGGGAGTCAGGCTAAAGGGCCTGGTGGTCTGGCTATGTCCACCAGAGGAGGATCATATATTGGGAGTACAGGCCACTAATGAGTGCTTCTCCTTCCCTGATTTTTTCCTCTCCGGCCTCCTCTGTTAGTGGACTCAATTGACCTGACAAACAAACATTCTGCTGCATGACCTCTGCTGACCAGACAGACAAACAAACAAACTTTTCCGTGTCAAAACTACCAAGCCCGACTCTGTCTGTCAGGGACCACAAGGCAGTCAATGTAGGACAAACATGCTGAAAATATCAATGGACAGACGACAATAACGGACACGACGAGCTGTAACCTGACCGAGCTGTGGCATGACTCATGCATCAGGAGGTCAAATGGTGTTATCATTGCAGTGCACACAAGCGGTGTGTCCATGTGAGGCAGCTTGAGGGACGCTGAGTAAACAGAGGTGTGTTGACTGTGTATCTCATTGGTTGCTACCTGTTTGCAACATGTCATTTTGCACAGTGCAATGGTGTCGTCAGCTGCTAAACACGGTGGCTCCTTGAAACAAGTGTCTCTAAAAAACCTGCAGCAGGCTTGATGAGTCCTCAAGCATCCTCCCAGTGCTGTGATTACTGACGTTTACCCTCTTTTAATATGTGTAATTCCCATTTTCTCTGATTCGCCAGTAAGAGCCCTCAGGGGGATCACACTAAGTGGCAGTCTGCCAAAGTCCTCCTGTAGGAAAGGCAGTAAGTCACTTCTCCCTCAGCAGTTAGATCCAGCGTGACAGTTACAGGTTGTCTGACTCTACCTTTATTATAACTATTTTCATCTTGGCGCAGTGATGATAGCTTTATTACACACAGCATAATATTATGTACTGTACACACAGGTGTGACACAATTTAAGTTCATGACCGCATACCTCTTATGAAGCAATGAAAAATAGTAATGCTGTGTTCCACAAAACATTGGCTAATGCCACACAAATTGCAGCTCATTTCAAGTCAAAGCTGATATAATAACCTGTGCTTAGTATAACTATCATGACTTATCACTATGGACACTGCGAC
This sequence comes from Maxillicosta whitleyi, assembly GCA_029822895.1. NCBI lineage: Eukaryota > Metazoa > Chordata > Actinopteri > Perciformes > Neosebastidae > Maxillicosta > Maxillicosta whitleyi. The sequence goes on from JAPSES010000249.1 coordinate 5,123,797, forward strand.
AAGTGTTTTTCCAATTCAGACAACGACACAGACTCAATATAATAAACACAAATGTAGTCCAGTAAAAGGGCACTCATTTTAGATCTCTGGTCCATATCCTTTGGTCAAACTTTTGTAAATAATTAAAATATACAAATAAATAATGTGTCAGTACAGTGTCTTTATTGACTCAACTACTCAAACTGGAGGTAACTTCTTAGGCGAAGACTGTGATGTTGACATATTGTGCAGCGTGTATGTCAGTTTAGTCATTTTTTGCAGTCTTTGATTATTCTTGACAATGGTCAGCTGTTTTCACATCTCATACAGTAGCACGTTACCTTGGCTGCAAAAATCTGCATACAAGCAGAGACAAGCCTGCTGTCAAAATAACACTTCCAGCTTAAACAGCAAACAGAAATTCAGACACAAATCAGTATTGTATTGAATTTCTCCCACACAAACATCAGCGAGGATGTGATAGGTAGTGATTTAATTTAATGTCTGGTTAGTGTGTACTTTTCATCTCTGGGTTAGAGAGTGTGCTACAGGCCAGACACAGAAGGCCCACTGTTGGAGAACAGCTACATGATGACAGACCCACCAAGAATGTTGCCCTGACCGCCATATGTAATACAGCACCAGAGTTCCCTTATTAAGGAGTGAAATAATTTCCACCAAAGTGGTTGGTGGTGCTGACAGCTCAGATTAATGCTCTCTGTAAAACAGCCAGAATAACAACTGCTCCTGCACGCATCGTGAAAACCAGTACGTTTGGCTGAGGGAAGCCTGCCAGCTCTACAAATTCATGCATATTTGGGTCTGTGAACATCTGCCAGCGCAAATAATTTATGCTGTTCTCTCAGCTAAGGGGCAATGAATCCCCTCTGAAAAGTTTTCTCCAACTTCTACCGAAGCCTGCACACCCCCTCCTTTGCTTGCTCTCCCTGGTGTGAAGTGGTGCAGACACACGCTCCAACCACAGACCAGGCTCAATGAGGAGGATCCCGAGGCGTGTGGGAAAGTCCCAGGCACCACTTCAGTCGACCGAGAGCCAACTGTTTCCTGTCCCTCTTCAGGCCTGAGGGTTAGAGTGCGCTGTCAAGGCCATATCCATAACATCCTCCATGCTGCAGCATGAATGGAGCCTTGCCTTGGGTGGGATCTCCACAGCAGTCTAAGACACAGAGCAGATATCTGTATGCATGCCTCACTGTTGTGGCCCTGTAGACATGTTTCTCCACTGGAGCGGTGAATATCTTATGAGCATCATGGAGGTGGATCAAAACATTTGAGCTCACTGACACTACAGTGCTTCTAATAGCGCTGTTGTTCAGCTCCAGTGCAGTGGTATCAGGTGATTAAACATCTGAGGGGAATTGTATTGATATTCAGACCACCATCACCAACAGATGGCATATTAATCATTAATTGATTCTCTGCCATATCTGTTTGATCTACAGCACAAAATTCTGGGCTAATTTAGCTACACTGTGTGCTGCTTGGTGATTATAGCTAGTCTATTTATGAGTGCAGAGGGAACCTATCATTTTCCTCCGAAATTATAATAATACACTGCTCCTGTAGTCAACAAACCCTGTTAGGCGTGAAAACAGCTCATTCTCCATTATATCAGCTTGCAAATTAAATAGACACCATCAAAATATTTTCATCATTATACACCTGACAACTAATTATAATGTATAAAAAGCACCTGGAAGTCAAAAGAAACTAGTAATTTAATAAATTAACACCTTGCCCTTTGACTCATACAGTGAAAATGTGTGGGAGGAAAGCCTAGAAAAACCTCAGATTAACTCTGCCAAATATGCATGTGTGTGTGTGTGTGTGTGTGTGTCCGCATCAGGCGAGGCAAAAAGATGTCAAGAAACTTGCCTCCCCTCCTCATTATTCCTCCCCTCTTCACCCTCTCCTCCTAGTCCAAACCACTCTCCTCCAGCAGACTGGCAGGAGGTCAGCATCAGGCCAATCCCCGGCAGCGGCAGAAGGGAGCTGCTGTCAACAAGAAACAAGGATAGTTTGAACAATGAGGGCAACTCTGTGGCACACTAAGGTCATGAGGAATCACTCAACCCAGAACTGACCAACAGCACAGTTGGAGGAGATGTAACTGTCATGGCTTCACCCTCCTAATGAGATATCACCATTAGATTTCTACAAACGTATACTTCTGCCCCTCGCATGGACAAATTCATTAGAAAACACTCTTTTTTCAGTGTTAGTATCCTATGGTATAATATAATATAGTATTTGGCACTGAAAACAGTTAAACCTAAACTGTACAGTACGGTTCCTTTTATTGCTGTTTTAGCTCACATTTTAATAATTTACTACCTTCTTTTGATACCTTGCTGGCAATGAAAATAAAGTACATTTAATAGCACCTTGCTGCTTCCAACCATATTAGTAATTTCTCAGCTAAGTCTGCCCTCTGCAGGCAAACACATAGAATTCTTGTTTTGGCTGTAAATCTATTACAGACAGCTGTATATCAATTGCATGACATAATTTTAAATTAATTGTATTCTAACAAAGCAGAATTTATTTGTCAAGAAATAAAAACAGACAGAGTCTAGACTAATCATTTGACTTTTTACTAGCCATGTTGCAAGGTAGATTTGAGTGTGTAATAAACATAATAAATGGCTTTTTCTTGAGAGATGTCAGAGGTTAAATAACACCTCTGCCCTGCATCCATTTTGTCAAGGGGTTTTTTTGTTCCATAAATTGTTTATCAGAAAATCTAAATTAACATCCAGACAAATCTCCGGCACAGAGGCGCTATCATACTCAGACAATCAGGCGTGGATCAAAGCTATGGGGAGGCACAGGGGGATAGTAGATGAAAGAGGTACACATTAAGCTGTTTATTGAGGTGACATAAAAAGGTGTTTTAGTTCAGGATTCAGCCTAATGAAGGAGAGAGGTGGAGGGTTATCTTATTAGATATTCAGAGCTGCCAGTTCACAGCCTTTTACGTCCTCCTCAACATCAAAAGAAAACGCAATTTTCTGCCAAGGTGATGTCTAATAATAGTGAGGTCCCTGTAGATTAAGTTAACACTTAACTATTCCATTGACATTGGTTCGCTTCTATGTAGGCACTAACAAGCTGAGGTGGGATTACAGCACTTTCTCACACACACAGAACTCATGGTCTAAAAATAAAAACCTAGACAAGCAAAGGGTTGAAAATCCAAATTCCACCTGCAATTTGACTTACAGATCTGGATTTTAATAAGAGTTCTTTTAACTTTCAGGGGAACTTTTCTGATTTAGCACTCAGTGTGCCGACTGGTTTTACTATTCAGATATCACAAACTTTAGTGTTCTGTTCCACTAATTACATTTTTTACACAGATCAGAAAATGCAATGAACACGAATAATATCAAAGAGAGGAAGTATTACACATGTTGTACTCATATGTATAAAAAAATGAAATAAAATCATGATCAAATAACAAATAAAAACTGAATTATAACCACAAGCCCTCATATTACACACACTCGTGCCTCCAAAATCCCTGTAATTTGAATTTAACTCAGAAGAGACTGTGGATTTCCCTCATTTTTACTCATCAGTCCATCAATTATTAAGGTCTGATTCTCACAAAGGACAATTTCTTAGTCTCCCACTGAGCTGAGATCCTATGTGCAAAACCACTACTATGGTGCATTGAAAACAGATGGATCAAGCAGTCCTTCCCTTTTATTTGGACTGCTCTCTGTTATTGGAAGGAATTTCAGTAAGAATTACCAAATCTGGCTGTCTTTCAGGAAAACAAATGGACACAGATGTAGTTTTCCATTTTACAGGCTGTTTATGTCTTGCAAATTCCTTCTCCAGAAGAGCGGGGTATGTTCTTTCATGTTTAATGGCTGAGAGTGACCGCAGCCTTTTGTGGCAAACACACTTTTCCAATACTAATGACATACAGTCACACAAGGCTCTGGCAGCAGTGTGCTACTAAGGCTCTGTGCCCACTGTGTAATTAGTCTACCACTAACTCCTAGTCTGGGGAAACATTCACAACCACATTAAACACTGACGGTTTTTCACCTCAGAGAGCCTGAAGCAGATGGATACGCTCTGGAGGAATCATATAGAGCACAAATGGCTTTCATCATCAGTTAAACAGATAGCATTTGTTGTCTAATAGGAGGGGCTTCACTGCATGAGCTTCTCAGGGGTTTATAGTCAACACAGGCTCAAAGGCAACCAAAAGGCTTGGATGACAATCTTTTCATTGGCATTACTTCGTTGTGGTAAGTTTATCTTTCCCTGGAGTGGCTGGAAATAATTACTCTGGAAAAAAATTTTGCAGGAACTAGATGTGTCAGTAACAACTCTGAACTTTTCACAGTCCCAAGAAGTCACATGTCAAATAAGTTCTCAATTTGTTACAGATTATAACTGCTTTATGGATTTACTTGGGGTATTTCTGCCATCTAGTGGCACCTACACAAAATTGCATCCTTTAAGTAGTAAAGAAATCCATGTTTATTTACTGTAATAGGCAAGACAAATCCACATTCAGATGCTACAGTGCGTCTAATATTTTTAAAGGGTGCCAAACTCAGGATACTGATGATATTTCTGATTATAGTCTGAGGTGTCTTTTTCTTGGTAGGCCAAAGCAGACACAATGGATGGGGGGTGGGGGCTGCCAAAATCACACATGGTTTGAGCCAGCCTCATTAGGTGCAGTTCTACCATGCACATGTTTCTCTCATATCTGAAGTAATGACAGCACTAAGGTTCTGGGGTCACATGAAAGCTCTCACACCAGAGGAAATCCTCTCTTTGTCTCAGCCTCAAACATTGACTGTAAAGTGTTAATAACAGCAGAAAGTGGAGCCAAGAAAGAAGCAAACGCTGAGGTCTCCCCCTGGTCAGAGCAGCAGAGAAGTCCTGTGTGCGTGTCAGTCTTTCTGATGGGCTGTTAAAAGACATTAGGGTGCTGTGATCTGAAAACATACTCCTGTGAAAATACATATGGTCCTGGTTAAGGCCGGGGGAAATTGGATTAAAAAAAATTCTTCATCTTGAAACACTGAATTGTTCCTGCTATAACAACTGCAAGCAGCTGACACCGAAGAAACCACAAATCAGCCTGAAACTAATATTTATTTTCTCTTTTTCATGTCAGCTATGTCACAACAATGACAAAGAAGGTGGCTGTAGGGGATTCAGGGCAGAGAAAGTGAGAGGAGGAAGGGGCTTTGGCCTGCTTTCAACCACCTATTATAGTTTTCAACAAAATATCCTGGACTACATACTTTCCACCATCCTTAGGCAAATCCAAACAATCAGAGCAGAAAAAAACAGAAATAAACTAAACTCACAGGTGTCCATGTAATCCCCATGTTTGGTCACGTGCACCACTTTGCTTAAAATGACTGAATTTGTTCATTGCAGTAATAAAAGCTTTGAGGCAGAGAGAGAAGACAAGCCCAAAATGTTTCTTTTAAGTGTATAAATTTGTACCATATGTCCAATTCATACTAAGCAAGTAAGGAGTTGGATTTTATTTCAATGACAGAGTCTTGGCTGCACTCATAAAGCCACAGTTACCTAAAATAATGCAGTCTTTTCTTTAGTCAAGCTGCTTGAATGTGCAAGGTTAAACAAACAATTCTGACAGTTTTGGCAGATTATTCAAATATCTGTTAATCCCAGAGCGAAAAGGGAGCCAAAGTTAGGATGCGAACATGAAAACTGGCCAAAAACAGTACAATGGAATTGCGATTTAATAGTAAATCCACTGATACATGAAAGATTTCTAGTTTTCAACCTGAACAGTGCTGTTGTCATCACTGACAAGAGCACTTTAAATGAAATACTGGGCTTCTAAACGTAGGGATCCTGCACATTTGAAACATTTACTTGTTTATTTTCAAACATTTTTCCCCACTGCATGACCCTTTGAATTCATGACTTAGAAAAAGTCAAGTTGAGAAACAAACGAGAAATATAGACCATGTTTGTTAACATACTCACGGGTCGCTCCCACGTGGGTATTAATAGTTCATTCTAAAAGTTTGTTTAGTACGATATTTAATTACAAAATCTACAAGTGTGTGGATTTAGTACAGAATAAGTTTTATGTGAACATATGCGCAATCCAATTAGGCAGAAACTGTAATATTACTGTATTTGACCTTGAAAAATAGGTCAAGGTCAAATACAAGGTCACCAATGCAAAGCCCACACATTAAATACTATATGTGTTCTATAGTAACAAATATATCTGCAATATTTAAAGTCAAAATAGGCCAAAAACATAAAATTAGGTCAATTTTGAACCCCTGTGACCTTGAAATTAAGTCAAGGTCAACCATCTTCCTTTCTGCCCTCTGCATGGACCCAAAGTACAATCATGCAAAATTTGAAGAAAATCTGAATAATAGCCTTAGAGAAATCTTCTGGATAAAGTTCAAGGCGGACGCGGCTTCGGAAACGACACACATATAGCTCTAAACTTACGTGAGAGCTAATAAAAGTAGGTAAGCAAATGGATACTGAATGTTTCATCTATTATTAGGTTATGATAAAACCACACAGACAATAGTAGTTTTTCTGAAATTAGTATTTATAAAAAGAAAAGTCATTTCCTTTAAGTCAAAAAGCAGTTAACAAATTCACCACAATCCGCTGTGGTGAATTTTTCTATAGAGAACATTCAATAACAGATTAAGAGAAGGTTCAATAAGTGAAGACATTGAGAAAGACAAACATGTCACATTGGTGCCAAAGGAAAGGCCAGACTATACACCTGAGAATGAAATTCTTTTATTAGAAAATGATGACAGCCTATGAGACAAATTTAGCCAGCATCTGAACCACAACAGGAAAAACAAAACAAAACAAAAACCTCATGATGAAGTTTCCTTTTGAAAAATCCTGATTAACACTGGACAAAATAAGTACTATAGAAACTAAAAAGTGGTACTCAAAAACATACCAATACAGGAAGAGCGTACTCAGCAGCTTTCCACATGAAAGAAAATTAAATTTGTCCAGGGATTAGTGTGAAATCTTTCACTGATTCTTCCTTAATAATGGACAGATCTCGCACAATCCGTTCTCTGAAGGCTTTAAGTGAACTAACGTCCTTTTGACCAGTTAAAATGTCTTCTCCAAACTTCAACACACAAAGGCTTCAGATCCGAATAAAATAACCTTAGACTGCCTTGCGGTGGTACTCTGGAGGGGCGACTTCATAGTCACTTGCATTGAAGAGTGACGCAGAGTTCTTTACAAGATACCTGAAAAAAAAAAAGAAAAAAAAGAGAGAGAATCAATGTTTTCCAGCTAGCTCTGCATCAATACAAGTTTTTATCAGCAGCTTTCTAAAGCCTTTAATACTCACTTTAGGAAATCTTGTAGATAACTGAGCAGCAGTGCAAGGCTTTTCTCATCCAGGGGAGTGTATGCCAACATGGCTCCGATTCTCACTTTAAAAGGATCAGATTAAGATCAGTAACTTAATTTGCACAGTTAAAAATCACACATCAATGTGGATGAAAATAAATACAAACTTAAGGAGGAACTTAATTTAGCTATGTATTGTTAATTCTACATCATGAACCCAAAAAAAAAATTCAGAGCCTTAGTGAATATCACATAAAAAAGTATACCACCTTAATAAAACCTCTGAAAATCAATCAAGTACTTATTGGATGTACCAAAATAAATGCTTAAAAATACAACTGTTAATTTCATTTTAGATTTTACACCTATTATTTAAGTTTTGAGTATTAAGTTTTTCACAAAAAGAAATGCGTATTTGGGTAACAAATTATATTTTTAAGATACCCATATTTTCAAACCGTTTCACTAAACCTGTTTTGTGAAACAGACCCCTGTGCTCTTCATCTCCATGGATTGAACATCTTGCCAATTCTTCAACCACACTATATTATTATATACATATACACACACACACACACACACACACACCTATATATACATTATGTATATACATATATATCTATATAT
>JAPSES010000249.1:5141187-5271865 GCA_029822895.1 Maxillicosta whitleyi
TTTCTTTCTTTCTTTCTTTCTTTCTTTCTTTCTTTCTTTCTTTCTTTCTTTCTTTCTTTCTTTCTTTCTTTCTTTCCATCTCCTACTATGGTGAGGAAATACTGATATCACCTGGTTCATGTTTAGGGTTTGGTTTATCTCAACATTGTGTGTACATGCTTCTTCACATCACAGCAAAGTTTATGGTCATCAATTGTTTTTACTTGTATTATTATAGTTTTCAATTTCAGATTAGTGTTATTTTGTATTTTTAACTGTGCAATTATAGTTTAGCTTTTAACATATTCCGTAATAGTCTTTGTTGTTTTTATCACATAAAGACCCAGTGTGACTTTTGTGGTAGATCCCAAATGTTTTTTTTCTCTTTCTATTTAACCTTTCTTAAGTGATTTAATGCCATTTATTGTAATATTATACTCTGTATTTTATGCTTTTGTAGTGAAAAGCAGATATTTTCTTATATTTGATTAACTGATTAAGTTGATGTTCATAAAAGCTCAAATTAATGTTGTTATTATATTAGAAATAGAAAAGAAACGGTGGCTTTTTTTTTTTTTTTTTTTTTTGCAAATAATCATTAACTGAACATAAACCAAGTGTCTCCATCCACTGTCATTGATCCCACTCCATGGGTTTTACTGGTGAATCAATTTTGTAAAAGATGACAGTATTTCCACTGTAACTACAGAACCTCAAAATGTCCAAATGGGTCATATCTGATGACCATAAAAAGATGACAAACTGTATTTTACACCAATTATTTGCATGTATTGATAGGATTCATGGATCAATGGGTATTTAACAGTTAAGTTCAGTAGATGGTTTTGGTTGACAGTGGCTTTTTGGGTCTTCATGAGTTAATGCAAGATACTGAAACACAACTCTATACTGACAGGTGTGAATTGGCAGGAAATATGTGCTGCCATCTACTGGTGTAAAACTGGTACAGCTAAAAATAGGAAAATACAGTTATTATCTGCCCAAAACACATAGGTAATTATGAACTGTAACTAGTAATCTGTCCATCAGGTACAGAGAAAATAAGATGTAAGAAAATTGAAGAAAAAGACATAAAAATATATAATAATAATTAAACCAGAACATTTTAGCCTTTGACCCAAATTACTTTTCCTTTCCATTAGATCCTCAGGTAAAAACAATGTCTGTGCATACATGAATAATAATAATAATATCTGCAGATATATTAATCAGTGGCAGGAGGTGGGAGAGAAAGCAGTAGCATACACACATTAAATGTTGATGCTTCTTCCAATGACTTTGCCTTGTTTCAACATTGAAAATTCAGCACCCAGGGGTCTGGATTCATTTACTATGTAACCTCAATTACCAGTTGACCAATTGACTTTTTTTTGTTGTTGTTGTTGTTGTCATAAATGATTTCTTTATTGTGCATTCCAATACCAGTTTCAAAACAGTCTATAATGTTAGAAACAGGATCCATAGGATGTAGCTGGTATGAGCTGATGAAACTAAATCAACACTTATGGGACACAGAGGAGCCTCTAAATGAGGATGATGGCAAAGGTTTGGGAGAATTTCTTTAATCAGCTTCAGCAAAAACACATTTAAAGGCCTGAATGCATTTGATGTGCCTATACATACAAAATAAATACCCAATAATGTATTAATGTGAAAACAAACAATCAAGACTCATATAGGATTTAATTTTCACAATCATTAAAAAAAAAATGTTTAAATTGAACAGCATATTGGTATGAAATGTAGAATTATTTCTTTAGCAGAAAGAATTTGAGTCTGGATTAAGATTAGATTAAGATTTTTGATCATGGGGGGTTTGCTCTTCCATAATGTTGGAACTCTGAGCCAATTTAATATTAAATTCATGAATTTAATATTAAATTGGCTAGTGTTGTATGTGAGAATTGACTGTTAATGTTAGTTGCTTGCCGTCTAGCGTAGGAATGTATATTAGAATTAAACAAGAACCAGTTCTTATTCTTATTCTTATTTCTTATTTCTTATTTCTTATTCTTATTCTTATTCTTATTCTTATTCTTATTCTTATTCTTATTCTTATTCTTATTCTTATTCTTATTCTTATTAACCTCTGCCCAGTGACGCAGCTACTGGCGCCTGGCACCTTGAGTGGCAGCCTACAACCTATCCTGCATGCGAGTTAACCGTCAGATCAAATAGCCAATCGGAGAAGAGCTTTTCCAGCCAATCAGAAGCAAAAAAGGCGGGACTTTCCCCTACCATTCTACAGTTTACAAATTTGCACGCGGGACGTACGCTGGTGTGTTCATTGACAGGGCAGTATTTCATACAGAACAGCTTATAGATATATTTGTCCGTGTCACCAAATATCAGGTGTATGCATGAAAAATGTCACGTTTTGTTTTCTAGAGCATTCTGGTCATTTAAATACACCATCCAGTGTTTTTAATACATTATCAGAGAACAAAACACAACCCTATACCAAAACTGTACAGAAAATACTATCTGGGGTTAGTGAAGTCATTCGTTTCAGAGGATGCGACTTTCCTGTAAATGTGATATTGTATTCCTCCTATCATGCAGACTGAGCCCTCATTTGCATGGGCTTAGGAGATGAGTTTTATTTATTTATGTATTTACTAGTAGCAGATAAAACTCAAAATGCAATTCAGTGCATTCTGTTGTATTTTTAGCCTTTTGTGTGCCTCTGACATACTAATAGATCTTTATGCTATCTGACGGAAATCACAGAACTTCGAACTTGGTGGATGATTAAAACACATAATGTAATAATAACAATAAAGAGATGAGTGCAAGAACAATGGTTTTAATTTCTTATGTCTTCCTGTTGTACTTTGTGTCCTTTGGTAAGTCAGCTGCTGCCACCTTTAATTTATCACATACATTCAATCAACACATTTGGAAGTACGTCATTTTCACTGGACAGGAGAATGAAATTGTATAACCTGAAAAGTAACTAAAGCTGTTAGACAACTGTAGTTGAGTAAATGTGCCGTGTCTTGGATGTGGAGAAAAGGATCTATGAAACTGTATCAAATGGAAATACTTGAGAACCAGTACCTCACATCTGTACTTAAATATGAGAAAAAGACTTAATTACATCCAACCACTGGCATTAGGAAATGATTGGCAACGTTTCCTCAGTACTTTGTTACTTATACTCTATCACATTTTAGTTCACACACTACATGCATCCACTTTTAAAGCTTTGAATTTTGCTTAACAACAAATTGAATAATAAAAAAATCTGCATACTGTAGCAAAAGACATGCATGTACTGCAGGACTAACCTTACACCAACTACAATGATGTACTTTTATATGTCTGTTTAATTCTTACAAATATCAAACAGCACAGTAGACCTTGTAGCGGTTCAAAATGATCAAAGCCTCTATTGAGTTATTGACATCATCTGATAGTAAAACGGACAGAGAAACAGAAAATGTTACAATGCATGTCAGGCAACAATGACATCTTTAAATAGCATTAATTATATAATTACAAAAGAAATATCACATACAATGACAGCAATGTATATTCACGAATCAAACAAATGCTCAAAATATATAGTAAATAAATAATCCTAATTGTAAGCGCAAGTCAAGAAAATAAAGGGAAGGGAGGTGTCCATAATAACTTCAATGGTTTTAAGTTCTAGGCCAAAATGTGTTGTGATACACTCAAAGACTAAGCTATCTTAGTTATCTTATAGGCGGCTGCAAATACACAAAAACAATGAAAAAGGCTACACATCCTGTGGCCTCACAACAGAACAGCATAGCACTCAAACATGTGAGCTTTCAGGTAAATCGCAGAGACATGCAAAGCTGAAAACTGCTCTTGAAGTGTGTACTGTTAACTGTGAGAGCTTCATTGCACCACACAGCATTTTTGCAAAAAGCAAGTGCGAATCAAATAGAAGGACATCATTATATGTCATTTATCCACTTGTACTCACTGAACACTTGTGCCTTTCGATTACCAAGTTACCTTACATGGCCTTGACTTTGAAGTGGAAAACATTTTTGTAACTGTTAATCCACTACTTCACATGAAAAAATTAAATATGGAAAATAAAAAAGAAAGAGAAAACACAATTTTCAGATTTGTATAAAGCTCCGACGGTATCATGTGATAACAGAAGGTTGCTTGTCAAATTCATTGCTCTTCATTCACACACTGAAAAAAGCCTGGTTCTACAATACAATACTGACTTTCTTCCAATTCATATGCATTTAAATACAGTCTGATCTGTAAAATTGTTCATAACTGACTAAAAGAGGCAAAGAGCAAAAGAATGCAGAGTTATGACAACAGAAGGACTTAGCGTTTTCTTTTGCAATTCTAGTGGCAACAGTTCCTAAAGGCAGAGGGAATGCTTTTTTAAAAAACAGCATACATCCAACATAAGTTACATCATAAATATTCCTTAAAAATAATGACCACAGCATGAATGTCTTACAGATGAACCTACAGTGATGGCAAAAATGGCCAAATCTCTCTCATCATAACATTGACAGATGTGATGTCATTTAGAAAATAAAGAAAGTGTTAACACATGTTTCTCTTTTGCTGTGACTTGCCTTTTGTACATCTATAACTATGCCCATTTTCTTTATATTCTAAATATCATTATCTGTAAGGTGTCACCTCATTGGGTTCTGTGCACATATTACTGAAATAATGCCATTGACATGGAATATCGAAACAAAACTGTAAAAACCAAGTACAAAAGGTACAATAATCAAAGGACCACATGAAGAGGTGTGAAAAAATCTTCAGTATTCACAGAAAAATATCAACTGAAGTAACTCACCGGACAAGAAGCGTCCTAAGTTTATATACATATGATAAGTAAAATTGAAAATAGATTTTCCTCTCTGTACATAGCACTGTATTCTTTCATCTTCCTCTTCTTTATTTACAAAGAACTCTTGTCCGAGGTTTCTCTTGAGTTGCTTCAGTTCTGTGTGGCTCTAGTCAAGAGAGATAACGTCAGATATGGAACCATAAATGGCTGCCGCTGCTGCAGCTTCTACTGAGGACCTCGACAACCCTGAGATGGGATGGCTGTCCCTGTCTCGATCTCGCTCTCTGTCCTTGTCGCGGTCCCGCAGGCTGCTGGAAGACACCAAGCTACTGGTGCTACCACTGTTGCTGCCTCCGTTTGTGGCTGCCAGTGTACTGCTCCCAGGGGTCCCCGGCTGCTCCCGTAACATCTGAGAGGAGCCATAGGGTAGGAAACGGCTGAGGAGCAGGTCATGATCCTCTGAGGTGGAAGCCGAAGCAGCTGCTGCAGCAGCCATCACCATGTTGTAATGCTAATGACACAGAAAACGGTGATTACAGCGATACACACCAGCTAAAATTAAGTATAACACAAAACAATGAGGTTCAGGTGTTTGAGTAAACATACCTGATTGTCACTTTGGAGGAAGGAGAAGAAATTTAGATCTGAAACCAAATAAAAAATACTCAGTTAATTTACTTTGCTCATACTCATTAGAAGAGTAGCTGCACTTGTGAACATTATTAGTGGTCAGATCATTATGAACATCATCAATGGTCTATACTGGCCATGAAGTAACCCCTTCTTAATGTGAAAACAATTTTGAAATAAATACTAGATGTGTGAAAATGTCTCCATACAAAGATGAATTTCAAAGGTGACCATCATGAATGAGATAAGTGAATGTTTATGATTCCGCTTGTAATGCAAAGATTTGATCTTTAGTTTTGGAATGTTTGTGGGTCACACAGATGCTGGTATTGAAAAGATGCAAGTGTTAATATTATAGCCTGTCTTAGTCTGAGCATTGAAAGTGAAAAATTAGAAAGGGAGTTGAAATGTACCGAACTGGATGTAAAAGTAGTAATACTTAAAACTTATGATGCAATTCATTGACATGTATCAAATATTATTGTATATTTGAATGCACAGGAAACCATAATTTAATCAAATCATGAGAAAAGTGAAAATAAAAAATATGGGGTACAACTTTACTTCCTACTTCCATTTTAAAAGAGGTGATATAGTTGAAGGCAGGCCAGCGAGACTTATACAGTGTAAGACATTAAGTGCATGTCTATACAGCATGTGTTCTACCCCGTTTATCACTGCTGGAAACAGGTGAAATATACAAATATGAGAATGGCAAGAAATACTGTGCAAGGAGATGAAAAAAAAACACGTAATACTAAAAAAAGCTTTAATGTCAGGTGATATTCAGTTATGTGGACAGTAAGTAGAAAAGTCCTACCGATACTTCACATATACATAAATCATGTGAAACGAACGTACAACTTTGGTTAATGCTTTGGTCATGTCTACCTGGCAGGTCATTAGTTGTGTGATAATAGTGGCGGTAGTCCTGTATGAGAGGTGGAGGAGGAGGAATGTAGCTGGTCTCCACTGGGGGCATACTGGGAGCTCTGGTTACCGGTGAGGCCTGGTTATGCAGGTTCAGTACTCTGAGACAAAGCAATACCAAATTGGATTAGTAACAAGAAGACAGACCATTTGTTAGGGGTGATCTTGGTGCACAACAATTTATGTGTGAACATGCTGGTACTTGGCCTGAATATGTAAAATACTATGTAATGTCAGTGGCATTGCTAACAATAGCTAATCTAGCAAGAACTAGTATTGACTTGTGAAAGCGATTTCACTCCCAACTTCAACATTACAAGGAATGCAACATCTTACTTTTGTAGTTTGGAGGCTTACCCCTTGGTTGCAGGTGGAGAAACAGGCGATAGTGGGGGGCAGGGCCTTTTAGGAGGAGGCTCATCATCTAGCTCTTCATCTGAGGAGCTATCCAGTGTCAAGTCAATCACATCAACTTTCTTGTTGTTATCATGAGAAGAACGTTTATGCTCATGGTCGTCCGTTCGTGACAAATCTACAAATAAACAGCAAACTCACACTGTGCTCACAGAGAACATGGTTGAACAGCATTTAATAATCATCCATGGGCATGTCACATACCACTATCCACACCATTGTATGAAGCAGACACTTCCTGTACTTCTTTCTTTGATCTCATGGGGGCCCAGCTTCCATCTTCTTTAAACTGGATTTCATCACAGTCAGAACAACTATTCAATATTTCCATGAACAGGCTGTGAAAAAAACATGACATTTTTCAACAATAAATCAGATTAATATTAACAGTATTTTTTGGCAGACTACATTTCCATAGAGCTTTCAAAAAGTGTCTTGAATAAAGCTGTGTTTTGCTCACCCGTCTATAATGAGATGCTCGTATGGGGCTTTTTTGTCACAGACTGGACACACCCAAGTTGGCTTCTTCTCATTCATTTGGATGTAAAGTGTAGCATCAAAACACTGAAGGTGTGAGCATGTCATTGATCGGCAAGGGATTGTCAGCCTCATTTTTCCAAGCTTTAAAACAAATCAAATGACAAAAACACTGTCACCTGCTAGTGGACACTGAAATACCAGTACCTATAAAGGAGGCCAACATGATGAAGCAATAGTATCATAGAAACCACACTCCCCTGCATACAGTCATCACCCTCTGAGTAACTAGTTCTACATGCATTTGGCTGTCTACATTCCACAAAGTGTAGTTTAGTATGAGTATGGTCTAGTACTTACAGGACAGAGGAGGGAGACTCGTAGACTGGTGGTGGCAATCTCACTCTCTGGATCAGCTGTCAGTTTCTCTTTGACTGTGAAAAAGATAAAATGGAAATATAAGTAACACACATTCTCAATCATAACTGCAAGTGTGTAAAGTGTTCATTTTAATCAGAAAGTCATATACATCACGCTGGGATTTCTTTACAGCAACATGAAAAATAAAGAAGACAAAAAATGAGAAAAATCTTATTAATGGAACAATAAATTACTCTTCTCAAAAGGAGGTGGGAAATTCTCTAGGAATAAATTAGTAAAATGGGACATTTGCACAACATAGTTCCGCTTCTTATCCAAGTTTAACTCCCATGGTTCCTAATTTATTTGGATTACAGTATGTGGCCATAAACATGCTACTGTGCAAATGTAATTATTTGAAAGAGAAAAATGATATCAGCTTTTTCACTTCCAACCCACAAACTCTCAGGAGGTAACTTACTCAAAGCTCTTGAGTGGTCTGGGTTCCTAATTCCTTTGGCCCGTAGTCTTTGCAACAACACTGCAGATGACTGCTGCCTTACTAAATAGACAGCCATGGAAAAACTCTGACAAAGCAAAGAAGATAACAGTACAGATAATAAGTACATAAGTCACACTGAGGTGACTAATATTTCCTCAAAGGAAAGAACAGTCGAAGCATGTTGTAACACATATGACAGGACACGATCATCTGGGTCTCTTTACCCTCCCAATTTCTGACGTCCATGAAACCACAATTGTGTTGGGAACTGTGGTGGACAGTCGAACAAGAGAAGTTATGTTGATGGGGCGACTGGGCCTTTTTGGTTCAACTCCATTTTTGGTTGGAGGAAGATATCCCTGCAACAACAAACCAATGAAAGTGAGTTGATTCTCTGTAAAGATAATGGAAAGATGACGAAAGAGACTAATGACCAAATGTCTAGACTCACTGGAAGATTACAGGGCTTTCCATTCACTTTTACACACAGATTTGGGGGAAAATGATCCTCCTGTGTACAGCTCGTCTCTGATAAACAAAATCTGAAAACAAAAAAAAAAAAACATGAAATAACAGTTGGGTTCAAATATTGAATGACATTTGTTGGACTATATTTCTTTTAGTCATCCGAAAAGTATCCCAATATGTGTTTTATAACTGTGTTATGGATTAGATTTTTGTAGCACTTTTCAAGTCACCCAAAGCGCTTTACATTATTGATCCATTATTCATTCGCTCTCACATTCCCCCTCAGGTGGTGGTAAAGTATGTTTGTAGCCACAGCTGCCCTGGGGGAGACTGATGGAAGTGTGGCTGCCAATTCACACCTACAGTCCCTCTGTCCACCATCAAACTTTTATACATCAGTCTGAGTGGCACTGGAGGCAAGGAAGGTGAAGTGTCTTGCCTAAGGTAACAACGGACTGACTAGGATAGAGCAGGATTCAAACCGCCAACCCTTCAGTTACTGGAGAACCCGTTATACCTACTGAACCAAAATGATCTATTTATCATTTTTGCTCACTTATGCTCTTCAAGGGAAAAACTACCAGCTGCCAAGCTCAAGGACTAAATACATACATACATACATATATATAGTATTTTCATTGGTTTTGTGACTTCATTGGTTTTGTCAATTGTCACACACACTACGATCTTACAAACATTTAAAAGACCACACAAATGACATAACTACAATGTGCTTACATTTTCCATAAGACCTGGTCATTCCCCAAAACATGTAAGCATGTGTTAAACTTTGTAATACTAATCTTTATTTTCTGACCTTAAAAATGAACAGTTTTAAGTAATACACACACAGTCATCCTTAAAATTATTCATACCCCCGCAGTTTTTGTGACTTTATTTTTATGATTAATTTTTGAAGTTTGTGTGTGACTTATAGGTAATACACAAGTGAGGGAATAACAACAAATGATACTTGAGTAAATACTTTATTTTGGGAGTATTTTATTAATGGATTTCCAAAAAATGCCATGTTCAAAATTATTCATATCCTAGGTTTACTGAGTCCCATGTCTTTTCTTAATAGTCAATAGAGTAGTCTTTGTTCTTGATGATGGTTCATCTTAGAGTCCACAGACTGTCTTATGTCTCCTGTGGGATGGTGGTCCCCTCTTCCTGGGCCAAAACCTCCAGCTGAGTCAAGTTGGATGGTCTTCTACCTATCACTCTGGTCTTCAGCTCCTTCCACAGGTTCTCTGCATGATTTAGGTCAGGACTTTGACTGGGTCATGTCCTTCAACCACTACTGCACTACCTTGGTGGTATGGTTGGAATCATTTTCCTGCTGGGATATCTAATCAGGACAAATCTGGAGTTTCTCAGCAGACACTTTCACATCATCATCCAGGATGTTGATATAATCCTCCTTTTTCATGATGCCCTGAATGTTGATGAGGTTCTTAGTGCCACTAGCAGAAAAGCAAACCCATAGCATTATGTTGCCATCACGATGCTTGCTTCTTGAACAGTGGTTGAAGGACATGACCCAGTCAAATTCTTGACCTAACTCATATGAGAATCTGTGGATGAAACTGAGGACCAGAGTGATGGGTACGAGATTGTCCAACTGGACCCAGCTGGAGGCTTTGGCCCAGGAAGAGTGAACCAAAATCCCACAGGAGACAAAAGAGAGCCTGTGGACACTAAGAGGAACCATCATCCAGAACAAAGGCTACTTTATTGACAATTAAGAAAGGATATTGGACTTAGTAAAACTAGGATATGAATAATATTGGACATTACATTATTTGGAAATTCATTAATAAAATACTTCCGAAATAAAGTATTTCTTCAAGTATTATTTGTTGTTATTCCCTCACGTGTGTATCAAATATAAGTCATAAACAAACATGAGGAAACTCATTCAATTCAAGGTGGCAGGTCACAAACTACAGCTCATTGAAAAAACAGTCACATGGACCCCCCCCGTCCAGTCTTGTCAAATGTGTCAGCTTTCTGTTTAATGATAAATCTATAAAAGAGTTAACCAAGTTGTGGCTCAAAGATCTGAAACTACTTCTAATGAAAATTCATCTTGATGTATACAAGTTACTCTTCATAATTGAACTGTAGGCTAATGAATAACAAAGACACAGGTTTTTATATATTTTAATTACTATATTAGTAAATCTACCATCCACATCATAGAACATCAAATTGCATCCCTGCAGATGTTTTAAGACAAAGAAAAGGATATTGTTCAGTGGTGGTCAGAGGGGCCGTAGGCACGAATTGGCAGCCACACCTCTGTCAGCCTACTTCAGGGCAGCTGTGGCTACATATGTAGTTTACTACCACCAGAGTGTGATGGTGTGAGTGAATGAGCAATGGATCCACTGTGCACGCTTTGAGTATGTGTTCATAGCCCTATATAAATCTAATTTATTATTATCATTACTACACAGAGTCTTTGCTCTTTATGCTTGTTTCAAAGCAGAAGCAAGAGTTGAAAAACAATAATCCATATTCAATTAACGTAGGTTATCAGATGAAGCAGAACCTTTTCATGCATGGTAAGAAAATAGGGTGTACATACCTTAACTGTACTTGGACTGCGAAGTCACATTTATTCCCAGATATGTCCCTGAATAATAAAAACATGTCAGACCAGACTGATCAGTGCAGTTCAAGAGAGATGTTTAATGAAATTAGTTTTTAAATAGCATGCTTACTGCACTAATAAATAACCTACATGATCCAATTTGTCATTCTTATAAATGGTTAATTTAACAAAAAACAAAACAAACAAAAAAATAAAAACAGTTGGTTATCAACATTGATTTTACAACATTCATTCTCCCTCACTCTAGTATCACTGACAAGCACAAAGAACTGCTTTACTCACATTGAGCTGCTGATCTGTTGAACTTGCTGTGGTGTTAATGCAAAGGCATAACATGCTTCCTGGAATCGCTGACTGTTATCTGAGGCTACAAAAAAAAAAAAAAAAAAAAAAACAGATGCACAGTATAGCAATCAAAAGTGAAACCAGAAATTAAGGCCTTTGCCAAATCACCTTGAATTTTCATTATAAGCCATTCTAGTCTGGGGTTGCTATGCTGTATGTTTGTGTCAATGAGAGAGAGTTATTTAACTGCACGAAAAAGCAGACTTACCCAAGCTGGTTGGCTTAATGAGCTCATCCAACACGTCGTAGAATGGCAATCTCTGGAGCTTGACATCAGGGTGTACAGGGTGCAGGGCAGAGGGCAGGTGAGGCAAACTCAACTCATGTTTAGGACCAAGTAAAGACACGGGGAGCAAAGGTGATGGGGAACCGTGGCTATCAAATCCCAACTGAGCGAGTCCAGTAGGCAAACTGGCAGCAGAATGAACACCAGGCAGAGTTAGGTCCACTGGTGAGACCATTTTGGTTGGGAAGCGCCGTCTGTAGAGCTCCTTTATCTTCATCTGCACGGCGGGACTGCAACCAGCTTTGAGTAGGTGGAGAGCTTTGGTCAAAAGTTCGTGTTTGCGCCCGTGCTTATTCCGCCCTGCATATCCCAACAACACCTGGAGCTCCGAAACTCGAAGGCTCATTACCATTTGCTAGAGGAAAAAAGGAATGGAAAAGTTGTCTATTATATCCTGGAGAACACATGTCCGTCAATTTATACCAAGAAGAGGTTTATAACATTATTTTTCATTTACAATGGCTTGGAAAATGTCCCCACACAAAAAAATATATTTTATTTGGGAAAAAAGATTGTTAATTTATTTGATTTTTTCCCCCCTACTGTAATAGATCAACAACAAAGACCAAAAATGAGAGCTTTTTTACACAGTAAACTATAACTAGAAACACTAAGCATTTTAAATACTCAATGTACCATCTCAAAGCTCTAATCAATATAATCCCACCACATCCTGGATGCTGTAATACCATGTGTGGTCAGGACAACATTAACATAGATACTTAATACTGAAATCCAATACACTGGGGACTGTAGACAGGGTCAGAGAGGATATTCACTACCCAAGTACTTTCTGGAGTGAGTCTGAAAAATGTAGTGCCAAAATTCCTTAAATAATACGACTGAATAGTAAAGAGTTCTTTTTAATCTCCTTCAAAGACCTAACAAACGTGTCACCACATACTGCAAGTCAATACCACTACCAAGCCTACAGAATACCATAAATACATCTCTACAAATCAAGGGTTTAAAATTTAACATCTTAAACCAAGACTACATACAGTAGAAAAGTAGTAGCAAGGTCACAGTATGAGCTGACGTTATATTATACAAATACTGATTTCAGACTACCCTCATGTTAAAAGATCGTATGTGAAAAGTGAAGCACTTATATCACACACACACACACACACACACACACACACACATATATATATATATACACATTAACTATACAAGTTACTCTGATGACACACCATAAACACCAATAACAGCAGATAAATCAATCATCAATTACCAGTAGTCCGCAGTTACAACACGTATATGATAAATGTAGTTCTATTTAGAAAGTATAAAGACTAACTTCGCCTCCGTTAGGTGTACATTAGTGTATGATCCATTTTTAATGATGCAGCCAAAGTACTACACGCCAAAGGAAACGTATGAGTAGTAACTCGTACAGAAATCAGTATCGAAGCAGAACACATTCACGTTATAATTATACCTCGTTAATAATGCACTAATTATCAACAACTATGAGGAAAAAAAGAGGTACAACACAGAAGATTTAGCGTAAACATTCTGCTAGCGCCTGTGAGATGCTGTTGTACCTTACTGAAACTAAAACCAGCACTACGTTGTTCACTTCTGAGTCACTACTTGATTCGTAATTATCGATACCCCACGGCGTGATTAGTAATCGCGTGCCTAATTGTGGATTGGGGCTATATATTTCGTATACATACTATCATATCTATTCGGTAATAAAGCTAATAGGAGCTAAAGGCGCTTGTCTTCCAGTGAATAGACAGAGCCCATTTTAACAGACATTGCGATGCTTCAGGTGAAACACTGTACTATCAGCTAGGTAGTACTATAGTGACGTTGTGTTCAAAACATTAACATAAATGTGATTTTCGTCTTTTACCGCAAGTGACAACCGGCGGGTGAGCTGTTGAGCAGAAAGAGCCTAACGGAGCGTCGGCAACAATAACAAAGCTAATGCTAGCAAGCTAGCCACTCAGCTAACAGTTTGTCTGGGCTCTACTGCTTAGCTGTTATAAAGATAAAACCTTTAATAATGTAATTCCACGGAACCCTACTATTAAGTAACAATGGTGATGTGGTTTGAAATTCATAATTCGCTTGGAAAAACCTCTATTTGTCAGGCTAATGCTTGGGCTCGCTTTACCTTCAGTTCCGCACTCTCCGCCATCTTGTTACATTAGATGCGCAGGCGCAACAGCCCTCCTCAAGGGACAGCCCTTGGAAGGACAGCCAAATAAAATTTGCCTTCACTTCTCTAAATAAACAGTAGATGGCGCTGCCACCACACGAAAAAATTCTATAGTACAGACGTAGATTGTTCTGTGCACAAAAAAACATAACAATGCAGTTGAGTGCGTTTGAGTTTTGCAGATTTCTTATAAAATGTCTAAAAGTTAAACAGCAAAGTAGATTACATTGCCCAACATCGATTTTTTTTTTACTATCGTTTAAATGTCTCGGCCAGTCGACGAACCAAAGGATATTAATTGTAAAGTTATTAATTGTTCATAAATGTAAAATATTGACTGAATATAGGATTATTTTCCTCTGCATACACTTTCATTAGATTAGCGATTTGGTTTTAACTGTTCAAAAAATAAAATAAATAAAATAAATAAATCAAGTTTAATTTAATTTAAAATGACAAAAGTTAAATCAAAGAAAATAAATATTATGCCTCACTGGATAGCTATAAATAAAAACTTTTTTTTTTTTTTTTTTTTTTTTTTTTTTTACTATTCATAAAGGGAAATCATTTAAATTAAAGACTAAGGGCACGAATTCATATTTCTTTTAATAAAATGTTTATTATAGATGAAAACAAATATTACATGAACAAATATACTACTCTTAGAATATGTCACTACTTACAGGATCGCGTGTGTACTAAGTTAGCCTACTAACTTCTGTGTTCTTTAAGTCATACAAAAAACAAAAACAAAAACAAAACAAAAAACAAACAAACAAACAAAACAAAAAAACAAAAAACAAATAGGCATGTTTTGACCGCTTTAATTATATTGTAGGCCTATTTTCTGGTAGTAGCTAATTTCCATCACTCATTTAAAGTGCATAACATCCAAAAGTCTGTAAGCTATTGGATTGCAAAGAAAAAAAACACAGGAAAAGTAGTAGGCTAATTCACAATACTGAGATGATATGAATTGGCTAGTCCGAGCTGCTATTGACAACAGAAAAAACAAAATAACAACCTATACCTATTACAAGATACATACATTGTCATTGCACTTTGCCACAAATAATAAATATCATCAATGGTATCATTTCAGTAAAACAAATTTCACCGTATGTAAGATAAATACTGAGAGTGAAGATACACATTTGGAAATATTACAAGTAGCCTAATTACAGTTTTAGTGAACTTTAACTCGATTCCTCATTAAGTCCCTTAAGGTTTGCGGTTATTTGCAGAAGCTGTAGATGTGTCTTTTGTTTCCTTGTCCATCAGTTGAGCTTTAACGTGACTCATGGTGGTAACAGGGGAGACTTGAAGGTGCAGGATCCGGAGCAGTGGCGTGGAGTTAACATCTTACAGGAGAAATGGTGTAAAGCGTCGTGAGCTTCTATGAAAAAGGACATAGGACAATCAATAGTGAACGAGCATAGACTTAAATACAAAATATATACCTCTTTATTTAATCGCGCACATTTGAAATTAAATCCCTATCAGTAATTTAGGTTAAATCAGTTTTCTTTTCTTTTTACATTTTTGGCAACTGGAGAAAAACATTCTCCAAAACATGATGAATCGATGCTCAAAATTACTGTCCTTAAAATTAGGATGAAATTCATAAAATGTTCAAATGTTGCAAAACCACGAAACAGAGAAGCAAACCGGACAGGGATAATGAGCTTAATTCACTTCATTATTAAATTCTTAAAAGGGGTGTATACTGTAGACTGAGACATTATTAATAGGCCTATTTAATTTCCATTCGGAAAACAGCAGATAAGTAGGCTTATAAATAGTAAAAAAAAAAAAAAAAAAATCTGGTTCGATCCAAAGTGACTCGAGTGCATCTCATAGGCAGTTTTACGTCTCAAAACACCGAATAATAGAGACTACAAATACACTAGGCACACTTGCATGAGCGTGGCCTGTCATCAATCAAGTCCGCATATATGCCACTATATAGATCCACGGCAGATTGAAAAACACGCCGCCGCGCCGCTGCACTCTTTCCCTTTGCTTTATTTTTCTCACCTCTGACGATATGGAGCTGCTGAACCATCTCCTCCCTGTAGGAAAGTTCCCTTTTCATTTGATCTTGAAAGTTATCTGAAGAACAAATAGCGGGAATAGATTTGAGTCACTGATGAGTGAGTTTGCAGAAAAGACACAACAGTCTCGTATGTAGCCTCAATAAAAATGAATGTAAAATCATAGGTAGCCACTGTTTCCCTGTATAATAATATAAATAAATGATGGGGGGAAAAAGTTGGGACTGGATGGATGAAGTCTGCTTTTTGCAGATCAATAGAGCGATAACATTGATAACCCTTCTTCTCTCTCTTGAGGGCGCTGTTCTCAAACTAACGCGATAAACCAGCAGAGCTTATAATGCCTTATCATAATGTCTACTAACAATAAAATGTATGCTTTATAAGTGTAGATTATTATTATTATTATTATTAACATAAATAGATGCACTGGTACTGTAGGTCTATATATGTTGCTTTTTACTGAGCAGCTAATTTGCAGAGTGGATGCAATGCAACAGTGTACATTATAAATAATACAAATAAAAAGTGTGGACGTATTAAATATTGCTTTGTTTAACCTTAAACTATATTTGATGAAAATCAGAAATTCTATCAGTGTGTGTTTGCTTTATTTATTTATTTTTAGAAATGTATTTAATGTAATGTTCAGTCCTTGAAATAGCACGCCATAGATTACTGAGCGGATGTAGTGGAATAGAAATGTGAACTAAAGGAAAACAAACTGGTTATGCATCATTAATATGTTATGGTTTGTGTTCATCAAGGCTTTACACAGAAAACTATAATGCAATGATGGAATCACCCTTCTCCAACATATATTTTTTATCACCAAGAATCAGTTAAGAGGTGTCTAACTTTTCCTACTGGTATTTTAAGAAATGGAACAACCAAAACGCAATAAAAATTATGAACTCTGGTGTCACTTTTTGGTGCATAAACAGTTCAAATCCACGTGTATTTTCTAATTAAATATCAAAAATATCTGATGTTGAACAAAATAAAATGTGGGCTCCGAGCAGGAGTTCATAAACAATTATTTTGTGAGTGAGACATTACCACAAGTAAGGCTGAGTAAATTATTTAGCCTTGAATAGTGTTTTACAGAGAAACTCACCTGTTATTTAAATACTCAATCACTCTGTTTGATGTAACGCCTCTTATGCCATAAACACATTTATCCTACATTTCATATTATATATACTAAGTGTTTCAAGAGGTCTTTGTATATAAATCCAGATATTTTACTACATGTGTCTTTGTATGTTGCAAGTAAAACAACTGAACATTAATGATGACATTTTAATTTTGGGAGGGGAAAATCATCTGCTCTTTTAAAATATGTTCTTGACATTTTTATTTATTTTTTTTTACATTGCCCTCTGCTCTTTGGAATTTCTTTAGTATCAGACTCCATTGAAAAAAAACACCATCTGCACTCAGTCAGAGGTTTATCAGTCAAATAATGTCTTTAATTCCATTTGTATCCCATTAGACATCTATTTTAAATGCATAGATGTAACTGGATAAAAAGTTCAAATCAAAATCCTCTCAAATCAGTGTTAAAAGGGGTTTTGAAAACACCTCTTCCCAGGGGAGTGTGTCCCTGAACCACTTAGCATTTCTGAAAGAATAGTGCCCTTTAACAGATCTGTGCTCAGCAGAGAGTGCATGCATGCTACTGTTAAGGTGGATTTGGTCATGGCTTGGGTCATGTTTTGACTTGAATCACAAACATGGCAGAGAGAGGAACACTTCACATGCACCACAAAGTCTTTTGAGACCCTTGGCATCAAATCACAAAAAAATTCAACACAGTGATAAAACACTGTTGCAGAATTTGACTTACCTTTCAGATTTTGGAATTCACGTTCCAGCTTTTTCCTCAGCTCCACTTGTTCCAACAGCTGCTTCTGTAGTTCCTCTATAAATCACACAGAAAATAAGACATCAATGCAGTAGAAACAAAACCTCAGCCTCATTTAGATGTGACTTTCTATTCAAAAGTCACACTGATAAGGACATCATCATAATTTGGGCCTGAAGTCAAGGATCTTCACCTCCCCTCCTTTTCTGGTAAAAACCCAAAGAATCTCCCTTAAGGCAAATATAACAACAGCAGAAAAGGTATAGTGTCTCATTTTGTCTCAGTTCACTGAGGTATGATTTAAACCTCACCAAACTTAATTAAAGGTATAGATGCAACTCAGAAATATTGTTTGGTTCGCAGTGTATGCTTTGGCCCCAAGGCCTTCAGAGTCCACTGAGATGAAGGAGGGGAGGGAAATTAAAATTAGCTCTGTTTGTAAAATTGTAATGGCTTGTATTAGAATTACACCTGCAGGCAGGTTCGTTATCTCAAATCTAATAAAAATAATAATATTAATATTAATAATAACAATAATAATACTAATTTCTACAAATGATTTTGACAGTACAGACTGTCTTACCTTTTGCCAGATTTTCTATGTCTCTTTGTGTTGGCACAGCTCTTGTTGTTGCGTCTTCGCCTAAGCACAAAAATAAATCATATTCCACTATTTGTAAAATATTAACCAACACCTTTTTTTTTTTTTTTTTTTTTTAAATCAGAGATTTAAAACACTAAGACACTAGGACATCCACGCTATTTGCTGCCCTTAACTTACCCTCGTCCTGCTCTCGCTGGTTCTCCTCGTTGCTTTGTTCATTAAAAGATTTCGTTTCAATCTCCTCCACTGTGGAAGACGGCTCTTCTTTACTTGCACTTTCATCTTAAAAGAAAATAAAGCGATGTGATTTTTCCCCTTTGTCGATTTTTTAAATAAAACGAAATAGTTTTGTTTTTTTGTTAAAAAAAAAAAAAAAAGGAGAAAAAGCTCTAACCATTTGATATAAGTACTCCAGTCTGGTAATTCGCAGGTCTGAACTGATACGGACTGCTCCTTTGTTGCAGCTCACCCCTCTCCGGTGTATAAACCTAAAGAAGAAAGAATTGAGCTCTCAAAATTACAAGAGGTGGAAAAAATACTAAAAATAAAACTGCGATAATTAAAAATAAAATAAATAATAATAAATAGTCTAACTGGGTGTGTATATATTTTTATTACAGGATAATTGGTCTAAATGACGCTGTGATTGTTAGTGCTTTTACACTGAACATGAAACCATTTTTCTTTTCTTTTTTTTGCACAAGAACACAGAGATGTATCTGCTTCAGTATACAAACAGGTGCATTTACAGCTTTTTTATTGTCTGTGTTTTTCACTTAAAACCACTCACTTCAGTAAAAGAAGCAGCTATGTGGGTCTCTGATAAGTGCTTGCTCTGCATTTCTCTTTCAGAGGACTGGGCCACGTGTAAGCTCATTTTCTGGGAATCAACCACACTGCTTTCCTGCATGCCCTTGGAGTCTGAATCGTTTGGTGAAACACTATGAACCAGGCCGGGAGGAGTCCGAGGACACACAGAGGACAGAGGCCGGGAGTCCTCGTCCTCTGGTGTTTTATTTGTCTCCACATCCACGTCCGGCTCACCCTCACTGTCCACGCAAGGAGACACGGACCGGTAGCTTGAGCTCTCACTTAAAAAATCAGGTGATAAATAACCGGTGCGACACCCGTTGTATGCGCCTCTGTTGCCGTACAGCTTGGCGATACAATCAGCGTCTTTAATAACAGGCCTGAATGCGGACACGTAGCTGATTTTCCGGGGCGCAAGGGTCATCCCGTCCAGCGGCCTCGCCTCGTCTCCAGACTTGTCATCTTCATTACGCGTGGACTGGGTGCTGGAGCACCGGTCGTTTTCAACCATGCTGTCTTTTGACGTGTTGGTGCTCCGGTCACTGTGCTCTGAGATGTCTATGTCAGTCTGTCTGGGGGGGCACAGGAGCTCAGGTGAGGGTTTGTGCTGAGTCTGGGGGTACGGAGGCATGGGTAGCGCACCCGCCGCGGGCCAGAACATGGGGAAGGAGTGGTAGGCGCTGTCCTTGGTACCGGGCCACAGGACACCCGGGAGGCCGGCTTTGCTCTGCTCCCCCATCATACCATCATCTTTTTTCTGGCACAGGCCGAAGGCTGGGAAGCCATACGGATGAGGGAAAAGCGGTGGTGGGATCTTCTGCAGCACCCCGAAGCCTTTACTGGGCACGGGGATGACCGGGTAGCTGCGCGTGCTCGTCATGCCGCCCCGGTTGTCGTCGCAGCTGAGGATTTTTGCAGGTATCTCAGGTGAGGTTCGGGGAAGGCTGGGTCCGTGTGATTTGAGTGAAGAGCTGGAGTCCGGCCCACTACCCGGCAACGTCCTCTTACGGCTGCCCCCGTTGAACATGGCCTTCACGTCTTCCCATGCGTGCAATACATCTGTCTGGCTGTTTTTATCTGTCAGTTTGAGGTGTCGTCTCCAGGAATTGAAATTAGCCGCGTCTGGTTGCGTGTACTTCGACTCGGGCGTGCGATGAGAATGAAATATGAATTTATTTGGGGAAAAATACATGTTGCAATAGGAGCACTTGATGCACTTGGCCCTGGAGCTGTTGTATCTGGCCGGGATGAAGCTGCCTCGACTTCCCCAGGCGCATTCATGGGACACGTCAAAGGCAAAATTTTCTGGAAGTTTAGGAGGCGAATGAGCTCCTAGAAATGACTTACAAAGTCTTTCGGCCTCACGTTTGGTTATCATCCCACAGCGTCTGGAGGAGATTGGCATAGCCCCGGCTCTCCGCAGGATCTCCAGCTGGACAGGGGTGCACTGGACGCAGGTGATCCCAAGCGCCACGCGCCGGTTGTGTATTTCGTTATAGCTGTAATTCTTCAACAGGGTGTTTGAGATCTGTGCAAGGCAAAGTCTCTCTTGGCCATCTATTACCAAAGACACGATGGGTATTCCGTACAGCACCGTCTCTCCGACCTGGTTGGGTTTTAGGTTGCTGCTGGGGTAGGAAAGTTCTTGTTTGGAGCTTGGCGAGGAGCTGGAGTCTCGCCCGGCAGGTATCGAGTCCATCCTTGGAGGCCTGGAAGCTGTTGAGATGATGTGTGACATTAAGAATTTTAGACATAAACATAACAAGAATCATCATAACAACTGGGAGACTCACAAAAACCGATATAATACAGCATTTGCTATTTCCAAAAACGGTTTAGTGGGGTATCTCAAAATGGGACAATGGCACTCTTAATAGATTTGAA
Organism: Maxillicosta whitleyi; assembly: GCA_029822895.1. Taxonomy (NCBI): domain Eukaryota; kingdom Metazoa; phylum Chordata; class Actinopteri; order Perciformes; family Neosebastidae; genus Maxillicosta; species Maxillicosta whitleyi. The sequence continues at coordinate 5,162,425 of JAPSES010000249.1, forward strand.
TAAAGTGGCCAGCGCTTTCTTGTGGACTGATCATTAGAAATAATTAAGTAATATGTTCATGACAGGTAGTCTAATGTTAATGGGTAAATATCCTGCAGAATGTACACATAAAAAATAATTTCATTTGCCTGCTACATCAGCCTTTCATGTGGTAAAAACGCACAGGTTGAAAAGACGAGCGGACAGTTAATTTCCACGGATTATTGAAATAGACTAGGCCTAAAAGTGGGTATAGTAGATGGATTAAAGTAACTGAAAACCCATCATAAAACACGCTTTGTAAAATACTGCCGAAGTGTCTTAAACTCACCTCTATGTCCGCGCAGCTCCTCCTCGTCGTGAATGAGAAAGCTGTGATCAGGTGGATGGATGGAGCGATAACAAGAAGAAGAAGGAGGAGGAGGAGGAGGAGAAGGAGAAGAAGAAGGAGAAGATGTGGGGTGCGTGCTGGATGCCGTGGAGGTGTTAGTGCTTCAGGAGTGGGACGCAGTTGTCCGTGCAGCACCGCCTCCCTCCTGCTCACTGCCCTCCTCTCTCTCTGCTCGGCTGTTTGTGTTGCGCCAACAGCAGCAGTGTCCACATGGCAGGCAGACTGGAGTACAGCCCCCTCTATGACACCCACAGTAATCAGGTGACGGCAAAACTTATGGCAAGGCACTCCCACTCAGGCAGTCTCTATTAACTATGGATTCACGACCAATAAAGATGGTTTGGTCTTACAGCAGCCTATAGCCTACAGGTCTACAGATATAAATAAAGAAGGAAGGTGTGATTATTATTATTATTATTATTATTAATTATTATTTTTATTATTTTAAAAACTAGCAACTAAACGTTTTATTTATTATACCTTATATGTTTAACTTAAAAAAACATACTCACCAATATTTCATGAATCATGCATATATAGCCCATTATAATGTATGTAATTAATTCTTTTGCTCCATCCTGGTGAATAATAAAAAAAAAAAAAAAAATTAAAAAAAATCCAGCATTGTTGACATTATGCACGAAGGAGGCTGCAGTGGGATTTGGCATTCCGCTAAAAGCAGCAGGGACCCCCGACACATTGTTGTATGCGTGGAGTCAGGGCCCGGTGATGAATACGGAGCGCAGGCCTTCATCATGTGTTGGGTTCCCACGGATTCACAGTTTACAAGCTACACATCGCTTACATGCGTTTTGACAATAACCAGCTGCTCGAAAGGTCAGCTCTCTGATCTACGCTTATTTATTTTTTTCCCCTCTTGCTGAAAGAAAACGATCCGGAAGGCGAACATTGCCAGTAGCCGTGCGCCCTAAGCGATGAATATTTAACTTTTTTTTTTTTTTTAAGTCAATAAAGGTTTGTGTTAATCATTTTCATATGGCACGCGCACGGCACCGGGTGCTGATGTAATATTAATGAAGGTAACAGGACACGTTCCTGTTGGTCCTGTTGACTTCAGTGGAACACAACATGGCAGAAATGATGACAATTTGTCATTAGTATCCATTATTTTAAATATCAGTACACCAGGATTGGCTAAATAATAATAATAATAGCCTAATAATAATAATAATAATAATAATAATAATAATAATAAAACAAATTGACTTTCAGATTTTTAATTAAAATTTATTTCCACATTCACATAAAGAAAGCAAATTAAAAATAACACTCCCAAGTGACTACAACTGTAAACTATGATGATAATAATTATTTTTTACAATCTTAAGATCAAACAACCATTCACTTCCACTAAATTAATTCACCAGTCTACAAAGGTTTTGTGAATGAGACTAATGTTATAAACATACAGCATCAATCCTAAGCTGCAACAGACGCTTCAAACTCGAGGAGAATGTTCGTGTTAAACTGAGCAAAATTCAAATCAGGTAAAGCCTGTTCAGCCAAGTCTCTCAATCTCCTCCATCTGCTTATCTATTGATCCCTGAACGAGTATAGCCTGTTAAATGTCGACTGTGTGGCATGAACATAAACCTCCTTAATTAATAGTCATTGCTGGCGTCAGATCAATCCAAAGTTGTACTGACATTGTAAACAAATCCAACTCAGATGGACTAAATGCTTGTTCAGCTTTTCAGCAGGCATCTTTCTTGCAGATCTTACAATTGAATCTTATTACTGTGGATTTGGTTTAAGTTCATATTTTCATCGCAGATAGTAGTTTCATTCAAATTCACAAAATCCAATGAGAAAAGTACCCAAAAGTCAGGGAGGACATAAGCTCATGGTTATTTTACCTTTTTGTGCAAGAAAGAGTAGCTCATTTAAAAGTGTGTCTGCATTAATCACAGTGCTGCATCAAAGTATGATAATCACCTGAACACTCTATTAAAATAAAAGTGCCAGCCCAGGGGAAATCTTACCTTACTCTTTAATTGTTTTGAGGCTTTGATAGGCTTTTTAATCTAAGATTAATTTATGCATTCTTAAATAACTCTACATATGATTAATAAGCTTGAAAATTAAAAGGAGACTGAAGCAATTATAACAAGTGGTTGGTCATCACCTCATTAGATGGTATTAGAAAGATGCAGTTTGTGGGAGTGTGTGTGTGTGTGTGTGTGTGTGTGTGTGTTTGCCTGATTGGGTATCACAAAAATTAACAGTGGAAGGCTAGTGAGAGGGACATTATTTAGAGATACTGCTAATGGAGATAATAGGAGGAAATGCTGCTGGCTAATTATTCTGCATGTTTTTTGTATGCTGTCTGTGACTGGGTGAGTTTTAGTCATTCACTGAAACTTCAGAATGATACATGACTTATTTTATCTGACTTATTTGTAGCACCACAGATCCTATCCAACATGAAGTTAGACCTTTTAGATCATTCACTGGTAAACCCAGCGTCGATCCTAAATGGATTCTGAGCTAGAAAGACAACAAAAGACAAAGATCAGCTGTTCGAGAGGCCACTGCAAAGACACAGTGAAAACAGTGAAACTTGCTAAATGGTGGCTAATGTGTAAACAAGACATCACTCCTCTCCTGCTCTGATGTTTATTCGTCTCCTAAAAGCCCACCCCTGGGTCCTGACCCCCACATCCTCCACCGCTAAACGGAACATTTCTTCTCACAGGAGGTGGTGTGCCATGCTTGTGTGTGAGGGAGTGAGTGTGAGTAAAAGGAGGGGTGGGTGGGGTTGGGGGAGTTCATCACTGCATCAAATGAGGCTAAGCGCAGGGGCCCTTTTGTCACAGACAGGGACTCATCTGCCAATGGTGAGCTGGGAGGTCCTAGGGGAAAGATGGAACAAAGGTGCTAAAAGGCTGTGTGACAATGAAGGTGCTCTAAGGAGAGCCTTCAAGAGTGGGACACAGGCTGCTTGGGACAAGCTGTGCCAATCACTCCGCAATTCCTTTTTTTTTTTGTGCAATCCAGAGGCCTTGTGTGGGCATTCATAGTGAAGACAAGCAGCCACAGAGAGCTTCATGTATAAAACTGTGTTTTCTCTGTATGTAGAACTGACCCTTAGCTCATGTGGCATAAATGCAAAGTACATCACCAGCTCTTATGTTGAATCACTTGAAGAAAACTCATTTACAAAACATTGAAAAAGTCTGACCTTTTCACCAGGGCCACTTTACCCATAAGAAAAGAAGATAATGGCGACAATAATTTTCTGTCAGAAATGTACATTGGTAGCTTAAGGATTATTCTTTCTTAATATCAATACACTGTATGCCACATTATGGCATTATTTGCCAAATTACCTGTTTCATGATGAAACTGACAAAAAATTCAATTTAAAAATACATTATTAAGTTTAACAGTACTTTAATCCAAATGTGAATATATGCATTTCACACTATGGCCAATGTTTGGAGAATTACACGTAAATTTATCAAATTGATAATTGCATTTTGAATTTTTATCACATACAAAATAGAAATGTTCATTGGTCATTTTGTCATTTCTCTATATGGGCCACTGTAGTAACATTTCTAATTTATTTTGCTTTAAATTACATTTAGCGTAAAAGCATCAATTGAAAAAATATATTTGGCATGTTAAGGTTACACCAAAACCCAATACACAGTAACATCTATTGAGCTCAATTAAACACAATTATAACAGCTTTCATGTCTCACCGCTAATTAATAATAACACTTATGTTGAAATGTCATTATTTTGACTGCCACTAAATATTTACAGAGTATTTAGGGAACCTAAGTTTTGCATTTCAACACTGTGTGCTACAGTGTAATAAAGAAAGATGCAGGAATTTATCTTTATCCAACCCCAAGCAGTTTCAATGGTGTAATGAGGAGTCAACTGAGAATGGGAATTATCGTAATGATAACAAAGGTCTATGCACCATAGCTTGGGGCTGTATTGTAGGGCATTACCATAAAGATGCAATGTGCTTGTATTGCAGGGTTTTGTGAGGGAGCAGGCCAAAGAGATAATAACTATTAGTAGATGACAGTGCTTTGTGGGATTCCAGCTGTGGAGCCCAAATTTCCATACAGATAGAATGGCTCTGGGTGGATGATATGCGTGTGTGTGGGGGAAGGTCTGGGTGGACTCATCTGCACACACACACACACACACACACACACACACACACACACAATCATGATATGCAAGAGGCAAATCTCAGTGTTTGACTCAGACTTGTTGTCCCCTGTCAGACTTTGGACTGAGGTGAGAGCCTCCGGTTTGAACACTCTGCAGGTCTCTGTGGGGGAACTGTCCAGAGTCCTGAAACAGCCCGATGACAGCTTTCAAAGTCAGGAAGTGCAAATAGCTGGGGTTGTCCCTGCGTGTGTGTGTGTGTTAACAGAGAACCATGGATTTCCATCAACATCACATGCAAGTGGGAAAGTGTGCAACATACTTGTCAGCACCAGGGACAGCATGGAAGAAAACCTTGTCTAACAAACAAATACAAGGACCAACACCCTCCAAAAAACCTGCAGTTTCAAGGTGAGAAAATTTTAAAAGCACATGCATCCTAAAAAAAATGTGCTAGAAAAAACTCTGAAAATGACATATACAGAGAGCCTCATACCTCTGAGGTGCCACTATTTGGGAAAAACTATATTCAATAAAGACAAATATTTTTTTTATTCTTTTGATTGAGACATTTACATTGTTTGTTAATTTGAAAGATTATTTTGCAAGTCAAGAAAGTCACAGATTGTCACACCATTTCCTATAAAGCTGGAATACAATATTTATTAGCTCTGCTCCTGAAATGATTGTGACAATGTGATTTATTCTTTATGGATAGAGTGTATCTGGGACACAGTATATAATCATTGCATCAGGCCAAAGGTGATTGTTGCATTAATGTATATTAATGAGAATAAAAAGAGGAATGTTTCTGTAAACAAAAATATTCCAACTTTATGGGCAACCATGTTCTAAAGATAGTTAGTGTTTTTCTTTCATTACTATGAACCTTTATTTAAACCCAAATATAATAATAGATATAAAATAAGAAAAATAAAATTCATTAAAACAAAAGAAAAAAATAAATAGACTGATAGAGGAAGAGCACTTTTTGAAAATTAGTAAAATTTTACCAACAATCTTTAGAGGGATGAGTTTTATGCTGCTTTATTTTAGTTTTAGTAGAAGCATAGACACCAAAAGCCTCTTTTTGTTTTACAACAAAAAAAGAGATTTGTAGTGAACGATAATTGTTGAATTGAGTTTCATCTTTTCAGAGGACCGCTCTAAAGGTTTGTGTGAAAGCACTCAATGAACTGCAACTATGGTTTTGCACCATATAGTATGTCAACAATACTAACATGGCCATCACCTTGGCACATTTCACCTTGCTCTTAAAGAAAAAAAGAAAAGATGATGAAAGAGGCAAAAATCACCAGAGGTCTGGTCATTTTGAGAGCTACATAGGTATCTTTACTGACTCTGAGCAGGTTGTGGATTAAAAATTTAAGAAGTTGTCTTTTTTTTTTTTTTTTTTTTTTTGGTAATTTATACCTTAGTTCACTTATGTGACTTGAAAAATTATCTTTTGAAGTGAGACAAAAATATAATTTTTTGCCTTTGAAAATGATACATTTAGTCTTGTGATTGATCAGAAGAAGTGGGACATAAAACCAGTGAAAGGTGAGGAAAGAGTCCAGTATTTGTGCTTAACTAATGACCCTTTGTAGCTTCACATTTAACACATTGATTTGTCATTTTCCATTATTATTTCCATTATTATCACTTACATAAAAGACAAAAACTGGATTTCCCAAAATGGAAAACTACTCCTTTAAGGGTTAAAATCCATAAGTGACTTTTCATGGTGAATTGTTCAATTAGTGTCCCTTTAAAGAATGAATAGAAACTTACAAGAATGTGTCATTATGACCCAGAAAGAAAATGTAGACATGAGATTCTGGGCTGAGATTGGAAGGTAACTGTGATGAATTATCTATGGGAGAAGGTTAGGTTAATAATAGCAGTAGATTTGGTGGAGGAGAATTAAAGTCTCCAGTCTCTTGTGTTCTAGTCAATCCGCTGGTGTAAATAAGTCCAAAAACATCTGTAAACAATGGTGCACATGTTACCGATGAAACAAACACAGCTGGTTAAAACAGGGCCCTAGAGAACAAAACAGGTAAGAGGGCCGGGATCCCGGGACTAAGCGGCTTTTTGGTTGACTTCCAATTGCAGACATGCCGTGTGCGTTTATGTAAGGGCAAGGCTAACAGAGAAGAGACAAAGATAGTGAGAGCAGAGAGCGTGAGGACACCAATCACCCTGTAATTATCCCCCTGGTGTGTGAACTGCCCAACTCTCCGTCCTTGATAGATTCACCTGACCCAATAACACAACACAGAGCCACAATGGACTGGAGGCAGGATAAAGACAACACCATAGATCAGCCAGGGATCAGCAATGAGACAAAGACCTAACATCTGGGAGCTGCAGTGAAATTAAAGAACTGAAAGACTGAACCAATCCTGTTACAGCTTTCCATTAATAGCCTTGGAGCTGCTTGAGAAACGGCACAAGTGAGGTAATGCAGGATTCAATTTCATTTGATATTAAAGAAACACCCCTTGGCATCTCTGTGCCTCTCTCTCATACTCTTTCCCTCTGCTGCTCACATCACTCTGTTACCTTAGAGTGATGTATTAAGCATTTAAATTAACAATGGAATGACTTATTCTAATACGCCTGTCCCGAGAAAAGCCTGGAATGCTTGCTGGAGTGGGAATCAACATCACACGCTCACTCCACCTCTAAAACCTCCGGCTGGGCAGCGATGCATGTCACTCCTTCCAGATAGCCCAAACAATCTGGCCAGCACTCCATCCAAAAGCGGACATTCATATGGTCATTATGAACACTTATGGCAGGCGGTAAGGGTGAATAACATCACTGAGCCTGTTATTACTGGGTACAAAATGTACAGCTACAATCACAACCCAAGACAAGCAACATTTACACAGTAGACTAGGAGAAAAACAGCCAATAAATACACCAAAATCCAATAAAGAAGATGTTTTCCTTTGGACACTGTGCTCTTTATGAACTTTAGTAGCAGCTTGTAAGTCTCATATTACCGTCTCTCACCCAGTCTATGTCTGATAGAGTGTTTTAAATCATTCATACTAAGGCCTTGGTCAGCTGAATACAAATGAGGATACAGTGGGTGCTCTATCTGTCCCTGAGGGGGTGTACAGAAATAGATCTGAGAAAAGCACAGTTTGATTGATGCTGCTACACTCTGAATAATGATTGGTTCAGAGGTCAACTTACTTCAGTGGCATGCATTATATCATTAATTACAGACATCAATAAACAATAGGACGCTAGCCATATGTTTTAACTGTGCTTATGCCACTGCTTTTCCCAACTGGATCATTTCACAATTAGTAACTGTTACACGCTGACCTTAAAAAACAGAGGAGAAAATGATAATCTGCACTCATCAGCTATTGATCACATTTACAGAGTATTACAGTCAGTGTGGAAAAATGAGGCATAGTAATTACACGTGATGAGAGAAGCACATTTTGATCTCACAGTTACATATGCAATTAAAATATTATTCATTACCTCTTAAATAAAAGCCTGGTTCTGAAATCCCATTAAATTTGGGATAATTGTGTGTGTTTAATTATAAGCCGTAGCGGGAAGAAAGGAAGGAAGGAAGGAAGTTTCGGAGAAAGTAACAGAATGTGCTGTGACCTAGATAGCGGAAGAGACATTTTGTTTTAAAAGTGACCTTGCTGTGAAACCTCAGCTCAGAATAGCTCAGATAGTTTTCCACGGACTGTGCGCAGACCTATCACTTCAGGTTGTAGTTAAACAGAGATTTAAGCAGTGATCAGGGCCATAAAAACTGAACATTTTTTACTGATGAAATGATTATGATTTTAATGGAAATAGTGCTCTGTAATGCTGTAGTATGGTTTATGGGGCTACTGATGGAGTGTGTGTTTTTTGCACCATGATGTGCAGTGAAAACAGACAGCTGGATTTGTGTAAAAGGACTTATTTTGGCCTTTTCTATAGACTTTTGCTAACAAATTTGCTCCGGCCTATGTATAAGTTCATGTATAAACTGTCTGCTGCCCCAGCCCCAACATCCCCTGCTGGCTCCCTCAGAGCAGCTTGGCTCGGGCCGGTAGCTTCAACCTGCAGGCAGCCATAGGACAGCCCAAGCGAAGCTGTCTGCCACTCCTGTGCTTCATTAGGAAACAAAATATAAGGTTTCCACTCCATTAGGAATGACTTTAGGAGTGAAAGCACATAAGACGCCGACTCACCTCATCAACAATGCATTGCAATAACGGCTGAGGATGAATGAGAGCGAACAGAGAGGGGAGAGAGAAAACAGCATTAGCCTGTATACAATGTCTTTACAGCAGAGTGGAAAGGAAAAAAAATCATTAATGCAATAAAATGTGGTCAGATTAATCAAATGCCTCAAACTCTTATGAAAATATTACAGGGAGAGAATTTTCTATTACATCTAATGGTATCTAATCTAATACTGGCAGTTAAAGGCTTGGGCATCTATTTATTGTGAAACACAATTTAGGAAGTTTAAAGGGAAGCAGTGAAGCATGGGTGTGACATAGCCGTCAGGAACATAGGCAGAGATCTTTTCCTGTTATTTTCTTTTCTACAACTCATAAAAGCTTACCATTAAAGACTGTAGGTTGCTCTGAGTTTGGAGAGAAGAATACAGAGAGGAGAGGCAATATGTAATTAGTGTGTCATAATCAAAATGACCCACTCGGACACTTTATGATCAGCAAGACAAAATTACTGCACCACTGGTGGCAATCTTTGGGCATGTGTTAACACCATTAACGTAATGAAAATACACAAATGTTAATAGCCCGCCTCTTTAGACGGACGAGGAGATGAAGCACAATGTTAATTTCACAGTGCATTTTCACTAACCTCCAGGTTGTGGGGAAATGCTGGGCTGAGAAAACATACAATCTTTTGTAAATGGCTTGGAAAAAGAAAAAAGTCTCTGTGTCTCTTAAAACAATTTGTGAAAAGTATCATTCCCCTGCCGCACATCTCCAGCGAGAGACTATAGAAGATCTCATTTTCAATTAAAATCTCATTTGCTTGGAAGTTGAAATGAAATCATGTTGTGAATTAGCACATGAATTTACATACTGGGGTGGCTGCCAGTGTGCACAGAGACTAATTTACCTTAAAGATTGATTTTTTAAAGAAAGGTTCTCAATGATGGCCTTAGAGCAATGATGCATAGGAGAGATCTGAGGAAACATTTACCAACATCCAGCACCATTTTATAGATATCATGAAAAACAGGATTGTAAGATGTAACCGGTGCAGTTTAAAGAAAAAAAATCTATTTGGTTCTACTCAAGAAGTAGACACCCATTTTTGGCACAATTTCTTATAACAAAAGAGGCTGAAAAACTTTTAAAATGTCTATACCCATTGTAATATTGGTGGTTAACTGTTAAATCAATGACATGAAAGTGAAAGCACATGCACAGCATTCCTTCTTATTTAAGGATTTGAGACATTTAAATGAGGACAAGTATCCACACTATGGCAAAGGAGCATCCACTGTTGTAAAGAGGAAAAATAATAAAACTATTGACAAATTCTTTCTTCACTATTCTCCTATTTTAGTAGTTAAGCTAACAATCCATGGAAGTGCTTGTCCTTGTCATATATGAATTTTTACCTGTATTTAGGCATACTTGGCGGTCTTAACATCCAGAATACACTCTTTCAATCAACTATCCACAGGGCCTCAGATTGTACACAGTAAATTACTTGCTCATTTTGCAAGGCCCTCTCTGACAAAGCCTTAAAGCTGTTATTGATTCATTCTCTCAATTAAATAAAGCTTTGCTCTCTCCACTTCTTGTAAATACCTAGAGACCCCCTATCCAACACAATATCCATTCTTCTTACACTGGTAACATTATCAGTCTGCACGCAAAATTAATTCTTTCACTATTGCTGAAATAACTATAATTGCAAACTACGCAGAGAGAGAAATTGGAAAGGGGGTTTAATATACATTTCCAGGTGTATTTTCCATTTGTTCAAGTCAATAACATTTTTCATTAACATTTGTAATAAAAAAGCAAGTTCTGTCCCCTGCTCATTTCCTTTTTAATTCAGAGATGAATTCAAGGCACACTTTCCAAACTGCTATGCGCTACACTTTCTCATTTAATTTGGTTTAAGACATCCAAATGAGATTAATGTTGGCTATCAACTATAAAACATTTTAATTTACATATTTATCAGCTGAATGAGCCACGACTCACAATAGGTAAGATGTATTAACATGATTGCATGTTGATGCAACACTTTAATATAATAGAAAATCAATAGGTGGATGAAAATGGAGAGCAACTGTAATGCTGCAGTTTTTGTCATTTGGGATATTTATTGAGTTATTCATTTAATGGCCTAAGTATTTGCAGTGATGCCTTGAAAATTCCATTTCCCTCTTGAAAAGCACCACACACTGTTTTTGTGAACAGCTATATTCTTTTGAGGAAGAGTGAAGAAAAAGCAGTGAGACAGTCCGTGTGCAAGGACATTCAGATGTCTCCACAGACAGACTGAGAAGAAAGGAAGAGGAGAAGAGAGAGAGACCCCCGTCTCTCCCCTCTCCTTCATTGTTATCCCATTGACGATCCTGCAGGTGGGCAGAAATCTGTGTGGCTTGGCCTCAGCTGTACTGAGGTCAGCTCTCTGCTCGTCTGTGCTGGAATTATGAGCTAGCCTTATGCCCGCGGCACACAGATTTAGCTGTGACCCTGAACACGGCCTCCCCCAGAGGTTGACAAATGTTATCACCACATTTTCCCAACTTTGCTCAGAAAACCAACCCTACACACCCACCCACAGCCAATCCAGCCCCACCAGTAGCTTTCCCTAACCTCATATCTCATCTCCGACATAATGGGAAAATCAGACCTCTGTGAACAGAATCTTTTAAGATTCATGGAAAATAAGGGCACACTGTGAAATGATGAGGAACAGTGAGAGCCCTTAGCCTTTATTAGTTAGGTAGCAATTATCAAATTACAACCAAATTCACACCAAAACGGCAAGTCCTTGTAGGTCTGTGATATAATAAAATCATTAAATAATTTAAAGATGTATTTTATAAAACCTGCTATTGCTGTTCAATCAATTAAAACATTATTAGTTTACATTTGTGCAATATATTAATTAAATATGACCAAAAATGTATTTACTTGATTGGCTATTAGTGAAACAGTTACAGAGTAAAACTGAGCTTTAATCGTAATAACTGCAAGAGCACTTTTTTGGTGCATACTTAACCTACAGAAAACTACGATCTGGAAATAATTAATGTTACAGTTCTATTAGAGATATTTTTATAACAGTGATGACAAATATCTTAGAAGAACTTCCTCACATTTGCACTTCTCATCTGTTCAAACTGTTTGAAAAGCACATAGTTTTACCCAAAGATAAGAAAGAAGGGGGAAAAATGAGCTTGTAGAAGAAGTATAATAAATCAGAAAGCACTTTGCTAGCGGCTGCATGCACATTAGACCACATCTTCAAGATTTTCAGAGCAAACCGTAGAGCAAAACTCCATTACCTCCTGACACAGAATGCAAATGAATCACAACATGGGGTGGGATGGAATTAAAGACCCTTCTCTAATCAATGACAAGCCAGGATGAAACCCTCTCTTCCATAGCTCTGCCATAGGCAAACTTCAAACCCCCTGAAAACACACACATGCACAGTCTTACATGCATGTACAAAGACAGACTGACAGACACACATTTGGCATGAGGCAGTTGGCTTTTTTCCAGTGTTACTCTTTACAATAGTGGAGATACGAGTCTCTGTGAAGCTAAACCTGCCACTGCCTTTATATTTGACTGTTTCAGAAAAAGCGGCTGGTTTTGTCAGGTGGCTGGTGCTGGACTCAGGCTGTGAGGTGAAGGGAAGAGCTGTCTCTATTCAGTTGTGCTCAGTTCTGCTCAGACAGATGCACAGGCCTGTGTAAATGACAGCCTGAGCCTGAGGATGTCTGCTGGCTGCCGCGCGGCCTGCTACAGCCTGCAGGTGAAGTGTCTGTGGCGCCATATGGAGCAGGGAAAATTAACAACGAGAGGAAATTCTCCACAACAGCGGGAGGTCTTGCTAGTCTCTCCTCCAAACAAAATTTAAAGACGTAGAGAAACAAGAGAGGGGGAGTGATAAAATTAATGGGGTTCAACATTTTAACAAAACACCGACGGCAATGTTTGCACAGAAAAACAAGAATTCCCTTTACAGTTTAGTCACATTGCACTCCTGCATTATAAATCAGTGCCTGGCTTAAGTAGTTTGACCTGTTCTATAAATGTACATTAACCCTGCTGGCACTCCCTTGCAGGTTCGAGGCTGCGCCACAAGCCCAGCACAGTGGCTGTTAGTGCAGGTGAGCTGCCTTCGTCCCTAGTGGCTCCTTATGCTCGCTGCCATCATAGCGGAGGCACCCCCTGTGGAGCCTCTCTTGGTTTGGGTCATTGATTACAAAGAGCCTCCTGGTTTTGTCTGACAGATGTGAATCCATGCTATTTAATTTGGAGAGTTACTCTCAAAGGGACCACCATTAGCTATCCAATCTGACCACAAATAGTGTTCCATTAACCAAAGAGTTTGAGAAGCTCTGATGGTGTGTCTCCTGACAGCATGGAGGAAGCCCTGGCATATTACACTGAATGTTAAATGCTTGGTTGTTTAAACAAAAGGGAGATCTTACTTTAAAGAACGTCTTTGTTTTAGAGATACATAAAGAGTCCCCTCAGCGGGATTCTTCAGGCATATTAGAGCTGAAACTGTCCTTGTTTAGTGTCTAAAGAGGGTGGGGTTGGTAGTTAAAATGTTAATAAGTGCAATTCAGTTTTAATTTAACAGCCCTCTGCATTCCTAATTACTCCACTAGCTGTGAATAAATGAGGAAGAGAGCTCATCTCTTGCCCTCTGCTTTCAACAAAAAAACATTCTTACCATTTCCGACATGGAGCTAAGAAGAACTGTGAGGAAAGTGATCTCATCGAAGTCTCATGAACAAAGCAGCATGGCTCTCTTAGCTAGTTTAGCTATTATTTTCCCAGTAGGCAGATTGTTTTGAGAGCTTTACAGGTTTTGTTGGTAAAGTAAGAAGGCAAGTGTGGAAAGTGCAAGAAAAAAGCAAAGGCAAAATGAACAAGACTAAAGATGAAAACCAAACATTTTACATTGAAATAAAAGCAATGTGATGAATCTTTTTAAAGCATTCAACAATAGGACTATGCATCCCTTTGCAGCCATAGAATAGAAGTGTGCATAAATTACTTTATGTAATCATACAATGTAGATTAGCATGATAATGGTGAGTGTTAATAGATGCCAGGAAGCAGGGAGTGACAGCACTTTGAAATGAGACATGCTTGGGGCAGTGGGCTCACACACACTCATGCACAGACACAGCATTGGGGAATATCCAGTGAGGCTCTCGTGCCATTACGACAAATGTGAGTGACGGGGAAGAAAGCCACATCTCCAGCTGCCTGAAGGCTGCTACAGTATTTCCACAAGTCTATAGGCTCTAGGTCTCTTGGGGACCTCTATTAATTGTGAGCAAAATGGTCCGCCATTAGATCCAATGCTTTTCCAGAACAGAAAACATCTCAACCTGCCACAAGGGCCAGTTTCTAAAGCTGTTTGAAATAACACCACCCCAGATTCACAAAAAATACCTTCACCTTAATATTTGATTTAAGTTGTATTCTAATTTAGTTTGTAGTCCAGAATTTGGCTTCCCACATCTGTTGCTCTATTATTTTTCTGTGAACCAAGGATATATACATAAATTTAACATGTGTGAAAACCAAAAATATATTTCATATCAGTATGTCTATTATAGCTACACTAGTACAATGCATTACATTATCATTACAATAACATAATGATTTTTATGATTTGGTTTTGTGATTTGTAATATTAACATATTTTGTAATATTGGGAACATCACAGCTACAGCTTGTAGGACCCTCCAATCCCATTAATTGTCATAATAAAAAGGTTCCTGTCAGTTGTCAATAATTATCATAATAAATGTCACATCTGTTTTTTTTTTTTTTTTATTAACAGTTGATAAAAATTTCAGTGTTGATTTAAATGACAGAAAAACAAATTCAGAAGCACTTTGTAAGCATAGATGCCAATGTAAATGAAATGTACCCTAAAGATGAAATAAAAAACGTTTATTATAATGATATTTATCAGACTGACATCTGTAATTATTGTTTTGTAGCCCAAGTCCTAGCAATGAAACATTGAATGAATTCAATGTGTCTCAATATTTTCCCCCTATAGTGTATTTAATATTTACGTCAACCTCTGATCTTTTCTTATCTCTTCCACACTAAAACAGTCAAGGTTTGAGAAGTTCACAATTTTGTATATTCCATTATGCACTCTAATTAGTGTCTGGTTATTGAGAAAAGCAAAAAAATAGGAGAGGAGGTAAACACTATTGGAACCATACATGTGTAGAAAGGTTTAAATGAAACATGGTCCTGGTTTCTAAAAGTCAACAGAATGCTTTCAGAGAAGATTCAATGGGAACATTTTTATGGCATCTGAGTGGCAGACAAACAGGACAAAGGGCTGAAGATAGACTAAAATTAATAAAACTGAAGGAGATGTAGTGAAAACACATCTTATAAAGCAATCAGTGTCAAGTAAGTGAGCTGACTATTGGTCTAATCTCCTACTCGAAAGCAGAGGGAAAGAGCAACCTGCATGATGGCAGGGCTTTGAAGACAGCTCTGCAGTCACAAAAACCTTCATTTCTAACAACATTGTCGCCATTAGTTAATCAGACTAAATTTAGCCCCCTGCAGAGACAAAAGAGGGGTAACAAGGAGGCTGGGATAAATGTAAGAATAGGTCAAGGGCACTTATTTAAAAAGCCCCTTGAACACAGTTGGCACATTCAACAAAAATAACAAGTCCCATTTCCTTTCATCCTCCAAAGCTAAGGCAGATCACAAAGCCCACTGGGGGTGCAAGGTTGGAAACCTAAGGTCCTTTAGATTTACAGACCAAGCGGGTATAACCACTCTTGTGAATTAATCCAAATAAGAACGGCCTTAAGACAACAGCAATTTGATCAAGACTGATCCGGCTTATCCACAAGCTCCACACATTTGTACTCACGCATGGCAAGTGAGTGCAATGTTAAACTCTCCTGTGTAGATTTCAGTTCAACAGGAGCATGTGTAATGTTTTTCTAAAGCTTAATAAGATGTGATTTTGTCCAGAAATTGATACTAACAGAGGATAACAACAACAGAAACCACTAAAATAACGGTCACACTGAACGCAACACTATTCACACGTACAAGACTTTCTTATCAATTCTATTATCATGTTTAGCATATTGTAAAAAAAAAAAAAAAAAAAAGTCCATCTGAACTGCCAATTTTCTCACCGACCTTTAACACATATTCTCAACACATGCATTTCACTGGTTAGGACAATGGCCGCAGCCTCCAGAGTCCACTACTATAGGAAACAGGGCTCTCACCCAGGGAGCCTGTACCACTGACCTTCTGACAGCCATGGCTGGGTAGAAAGCTACATTCACAAGCAGATCTGGGGGTCAACATCACCACACAAGCGCTCCGAGGAGAGCTGAGTGAAAATTAATTAAAAACGCTAGTGTGCGGTGAATGACGGGCAGCTTTTGTTGGTCCTCCGCTTTGACAGAGGAGGCAGGACGGCCTGTGTCCCTGGTGCTGGCGAACCCCTGGTGGCCCTGGCCATTGTCTCGCTGCCAAGCTCTTGCCTTATCAGCAGCAGAATATCAATGAAGCTGCTGTCTTGTTTGTGCAAATAGTAATTACAACATCCGCATTTCTATGTATTAAAACAATGACGTCTTGGACAGGAATGAGGTGGGTTAAAGAAAACTGTTGAACACTTAAAGAGACGTTTGGGACGTGTGCCAAAGCAAACAAAGAAATCTCATCTTCTTCCTATACATGTTCTGAGTAAAATAAATAAACATTCAAGTTGGTGATGACTGTTAACCCAAATATCAACACATATCAAATGTACAGTTCAAATAATCCGACAACCTTGTGGATAACTCTACAATCTGTGGTCATCCCACAGTGATGGAGCAGAAAAGATTTAAAGTGCATTTAAGCAGGATGAAGCTCAGAGTTTAATGTGGTCCATCAATCCCATTCACACAGGGTTGTAGCCCCTATATCAGTCCTGGGGGACCATCAGAGTAGTTTAGTAGCATGTTGCAGTTTAAAGGTGCAACAGAAGAGTCAGGTAACAAGGGACAAAATAGTCTCGCCAACTCTCAGTTTTAACTACCCAGGTTCCCTTTGGCCCACACTCATTAAATGCAGAATGCATTTGTCCTTGTAGCTTTTCACACACACATACACAAACACACACACACATACACACACATTTGCACACACATATACACAACCTCACTCTCACACATGCACTGTTGTTCACAACTCACCACATCCAAAGGCAATGGCCATTAGGTGTAAATGGATGGTGTTCTGCCCAAGTCTCAGCTGAGCGCATGTTTCAGGAGCAAAGCAAATGCAAAGGCCAACAGATCCATTAAACTCCATCCAATAACACAAGGTCCTGTCTGCAACACTCCAGCCTCTGCTCCGGCAAAATACCACTGGCATGAGGTTCAACCAAAATATCAACAGATAAGTGAAAACTCTATGATACACCACTGAATAAACTATAGCATTTATGAACTTGTATTCCACAAAACTGTTCAATAACACATTGTAAAGATGAGTGGAAATGACTTTTCCACTGTGAATCTTGCTTTATATATATATATACATGGCTAGTTGGTTGGTTGACACTGCAAGAAGACAGAAAGGGAACTAGATTGATTAATTATGTATAAGGACACTAAATACAACCATCAAGCCCTAATGAAGAACACTGACAGGTTAAGATGTACAAACAAGATAAACTAGAGATAATCGCAACTCATTTATGATTTCCATTCATATTCTGTCATGACTTGGAAAAAGTCCAAAAAATAAATATTACAGTACAAAGTAGTGAGAGCTAATAGCAGCTCAACAACAAGATAAAACACTGGTTAAACTTACATTGATGCTCTAAAGAGAGGATAATGTAACTGCTACAACTTGGACAAAAAAAGATTTTAAAAAGAACAAAACAAAAAGCTCTGAAACTATTACTGCAGATAATTAAATACAAATGCTGAAAACACACATATTTCTATTCTGATGAAATTCACAAACTGTATTTGTTTTTTTAAAAGTGCAATATGCAATTTCAGTCACCCAACAAACAACAGCAAAAGACATGGATTGCTGAGGACTGCAGAGCCACAGTTTCTGTTGTTACTGTTCGTAATGAAGAATAAACACTGAACACATCGATTTCTGATAATGGGTGCGTAGAAAGAGAACGCAGCATTGTATCAATCAGAATTCAGCAAAGTTCCACATACTGCAAGGTTACAGTAGTGCAAATATTTTCAGACAAACAGTTATATCTGGAGTTGGCCATTTTAAAGATTAAATTTTATTGAATATATGCATGACATTTAATATTTAAATATAATATATAAATATAATATAATTTAAATATAATACATAAACTTCATAAACATAGTCATTTTTACATACTTGCAGAAATATCATATACTGTAAATTTATAATAACTCTCTCTTGTGTTTCCAAAATGGATATCATTTGTCTCGAGATGAAGAGATGAACAAAAGATTAAACAGCTCTTTTATTTCAGCGTTCTTTACTAAACAAGTAAAATCATTTTTAGATATATTTTCATAGCATACATGTGGCTTCAGCTCGATTAAATAATGATTAAGTTTTTATTGAAATGTTTATTCTGTGTTTAGTATCAGGATCAACATTTTAAAGTTCATCTTTCTAATTAGACTATACTTTCAACCAAATTAAGAAAGAGTTGTTAAAGTGGTAACTAATTTACTTGGATTAAATCAAATCAAATCAAATTTTATTTGTATAGCGCCAAATCACAACAGATGTTATCTCATGACACTTTACATATGGAGCTGGTAAAAACCAGACTCCGAGACCCATTTACAGAAACCCAACAGAACCTTCCTTGAGCTCAGGATTATAGACTGCTTTTATTATAATTATTACTGTGAAAGTGCCTGCGTAACCCAGATTAATCAAAGGTTTGTGTCAAGATGACTGTTAGTTTAGTCAAGACCATTTTATTTCTAGAACCCAGTCAAAAAGCTTCAATTTCATTCAGTTTTGCAATTCGTAGAGTATGTAACACCCTTTACACTTCAACCCCTGATCGAAGTGGGAAAAAAACTCCACTTAAAATGTTAAAAAAAAAAAAAAAAAAAAAAGCTTGAAGGAACCTCATACTAAGACGCATGAATAATATGTTTGAATGAAATGATATAAAGAGAAGCAGGACACTCCTCCACACTAGAGGCTACAGGGTCAAAAGAGCCGATGTAAGCTCTATAGCCACAGTGAGGAGACTCAATTACCACGTTTGCTCTTTGTTTTGACCCCTCAATTAGTGTGGAACTGTAACAATCTGCTCACCAAATACAGTCATTCATCACCAACTGCCCAAACCACAAGCCTGCTTCTACGAGCCACCTCACCAGAGAAGAGGGCAGGCAGAGGTCAAATTAAAGTCTGGCCTTTGTAACTACCCTCTTCAATATCCTGTGTTCAACGGGATAAGCTCTGATAGGTCCACAGTCATTACACATGCTGTGCAACAAGCCACCACACACCGAGCTAATGTAGATGGTATGAGCCATGATTGCATGAGCCTAGAGGCCGACGGCTGAGGACTCTACATCATATATCTGATGTTAATGTAAATCCTCAGATGTGTTCAAGATCAGTCTGCTCCACTGAAAAACAAGCACTTCATCCGCTCTGATGGTTTTCACTGTGCGGAACGATGTCTGTGCAAAAAGAAAGTTTAGTCATTTGCCAAAAATCTGAACTGAATAGATCACAAAACCTGAACTATTATACAGAATTCACAGCAGTGATGAGTCATCAGTGGAAAAAAAGATGGAAAATCGACATTCAGGGACGCAGGAAATATTTAGAGAAACTTCAGAAATGATCAATATTTGCATTTTTAGGGACTACTTTGTCTTTTTTTGTTCAGAGTTGCTTTTATTTTTTTTTTATTCAAACTATAATATATATGTCATTTTTCATGCTTTTATGGTCATATCTTTTCAACAGTTTTAAATAACTTTTTAAATCTGTGAAACTGTGTGTATTTTATTTCTTAATTTGTTGTTTAATTTACATTTTTAATGAGTTTCATTCTTGTAAAGCATTTAAGTGTATTTCAGGAGTGTATGATGTTATCTTACCATTTGTTTATACTATTTTGCATTTTTTTAACCCCTGTGAAGCACTTCACCAACCTTCATCTACATTTTTTTAAAGTATCTGTTGCTGTTTTATTATTTATTTCCTTTTTTATGTTTTGTTTTTTATTAATTTATTTCGCCTGAAGTACCATGACACCCATGTGATCCTGTGTACTTACTCTAAACCTTAACATTAATTAGATCATATCAAACTTCCCAGTAAGATGAGGGAAACCTCTCACCCAGCTTTTATTAAAAAATAGGAAATCATGTTAAACTTCACAAGTATTTTTATTATGTCTTATGACATTACTAAGGGGAGGCTTTAATAACTATATTTGCACCCCCTCTCCAAGGTAATGAACAATGTTTAAAAGGAGTGCGGTAAGTAAGGTAATGTAGGAGTAACTAAGAGAAAGATAGCAGATATCCAGATAAGGTCTAAGCAGGTGATAGGTGGGTGCTGTTTCCCCACCAGCTCCCGCCATGCTGGTCCATTCAGAGCACCTCTCATGTCTTGGTTGCACTGTCATCACAGACCGGTGGTGCCACGCTCCTCTTACCCCTCTCCTGCTGTGGTTAGGGTTGCAGGCACAGTAAAAGCGAAGCAGTGATGATTTAATTATGATACTGGTTCATTCAGTCACCGAGGTTAGGTTTCCAGTCAAGGGTGAACTGATAGGAGCTAAGTTTGGTTTACGTTTACAGATCCCAAGCAGCTAACATTTAATCTCCCTGGAAGGTTGGCCAGAGGGTGTGGGGTCTCCGGGGGGAACAGTCCCATCCTCGTGTCCCAGTAAGCTCTGGGTAGCCAGGTTTATCGCTCAGGTCTCAGAGGCCTAGTTTATTCATGATAGATAACCACGGCTGATCCACTGTCCTGCTACTTGCACCGGCTCATCTCCTGCCTGGTAAAGTGAGTGACGCAGCTCACTCTTGAGGATTCAGTTACTCAGAAAAATGTTTCACAGGTTCCTGACTGACTGCTTTGATTAATGGCTGACTGATAACGATCAGAAATAGTATTCAACTAAATCTTGTGCAGCTATTGTGTGATCTGATCAGGCTATTGAAGTGGCAGCCCTAACGCTGAGGAACATTTCCCATTGATACAGAAGCTGTCTCTGTGGACGCCATTAAAAAGGAACTCAAGACTCATTTATTGTACCTGGCCTTTGCCTCACCTCCTACTGTCTACTCTTTCAGGTATTTTTATAGTACTTTCCACTTAAGCTCTTAAGCCACTGTTAGATTTATTGATTTAGTAAAGTATTTCTCATTCTCTGTATCAATATATATATAAAATACATGTACTAAGAAATAGCAACAGAAAATTTTAGAATGTCTATTGAATTCTTTTGGTCAGGCAATATGATGTTTATTGTACTAGTCTTTATCTGTATTACTAATTTGTATTACACAGATTTTAATTCAAAATACATTGAAAAGGTCTTATTTTTTTGTCCTTTTGTAGATGAATGAAAATCACCTAAAATAGTGACATTTGCTTGTTGAAGCCTCATTATTCTTATATTTTGTGTTATATTTTAAAACTGTGCATATATTTTCCTGTATTTTCTTGTTAAGACTGAGAAATATACAATGTTGTAATTGATTCTGCACTCTATTGACGCTATGCTCTTTTTATGGTTGTATTTTTTTAACATTTTTTTATTGTATGAGAGGAGACATTGTTTGCAATAGCAATAATTGTAACTTTCTCTCCTTAAAATATTCAATAAAAGATGTGCAGCAATGTCAAAAATTAAAAGGCTGTGGCATCAAGACTAAGGTTAGAAAAACATCAGAAGTGGTAAATTGTTTTAGTTCTCTTCTAAAATCACCTACTAATGTTTTCCTGGTGAGACTGGACTAAATATAAGTTTAGTTTCCAGAGAAAACATTTAAATTTTAAGCTATTTTGTAATACATTAATATTATACCCGCTTATTTCATCCATGTGAAGAAATAAAGGGGTGTTGACATGATTTTTTTTACTTAGGTTTTTATAGTTTTAGTTTTTTATTGTCCTTTGTATGAAAACTATATTAATGTAAGTATCTGGAATAATAGCAATAAAATGGTTTGATTTTTTACTCGGTGCCAGAACATAATGGCGGTAAATGGTTGTTTAATAGTTCCCCTGGGAATTTGTCATAGCGCCTCAACAGACTGTTTTAAGAAGCTGTTTACTGACCTTGTGACCCTTTAAAAAATTATTGTTATTATTTTTTTAAGGTCTGCTATTGTGTTATTGTTTACCTCTATCATTTCTCAATGATATTCTTGTAGAAGTACTTTGTGAATTTTACTCACTTGATAAAAATGATCAATTCAAAGAGACGAGGAAGAATTCTCAGCTCATTTCTAAAGCATTTTTCCATGGATGGATTTTTACTTATGAAAAGAAACTGAAGAGAGAGGGAAAAAAACATCAAATTTACCAGCTTTTCCACTGATCTGGACCAAAGCAAATTAACAACAGGTTTGAAAACAGCCTCGGAGAAATGCTTCTCCACACAACTGTTCAGTCTGTTATGACTCCGGGGTCCTCTCCTCACTTTTTAGTTTGATGGCCTGCTCTCTTTAAACTACAATCAATACCTTTTAAACAAAAAATGCATTTCTTAATTAAAGTAAGAGGGCAATATCAATCTGGAGCCATTATGCACCAGGCCTTATGGTGTCTGACATTTAGTTGTGATTACAACAGTGCCTGTATACTGTCATGGAAGTCATTAGACTGCTGTCATCTCAACATGTTTTCTCAACCTCATTAACACTGCTTTCATAATGCAACGTAATGCTACCTATAAACTAAGTCTTGCAGGAGCGGATATTTTGGCTTTGCTTTTTTTTTTTTTTATGCTCTGAATTTATTTTGGATGTAGAGCCAGGAGATCCAAATGATATGGCGACAGTAAGGCTAACCCATGAAACACTGTCCCACTCACCTGCATCTTATTTACATTCACGTCTGGGCTGCAATGAACGCTGTGACATCAACTATTCATGGTGTTTTCTAAAGCACCCATCAAATGACAGTCATGACCCCGGTGAGAAGCAGTGGCCAACACACCTGCTCGCTGGGACAAAATCTTATTTTAATCCCAACTTTCCTTCTTTATGTGGCAAACCTTTTCATTTTTTTTATGTAGCCCTTTGAGACATGCTTTGCAGTATTGGGCTATAAATAAATAAAACCTGACTTGTCTTTAGTTGAAAGCAACACCATCTGCTAAGCATTTAGGGACCAAACACATTATTCTGTTCAACACCACCTCCCTAAAAGCTGTTGTCTCACTCTAACCTGTGAGAGAGAAAGCAAAAAACATACATCAAAAACCTGACACAAGTGCCAGACTGGGAAATTATTTTTAAGCAGCAGTGTGGTTCGTGAATGATTGAATTTACGTTAACATTGATAAAATGTTCACTTGAAACTTGTTTGTAAGATGAAGCAACATATTTCTTTCATCCTCTAAGCTGCAGCTCTGATCAGTACATATTCTTTTGCGAGCACTAATACTCCCTTGTAGCTGTTTTTGTTGTTGTTTTAATTAAAAAGACATATGGGTGAGTAAAAAAAAACAACAAGGTGAATTTGTGTGTGCTCAAACAGTTCACTTTCTCTGTGTAACTGCATGCGATCCTGCCTGACAGATACACGGGGAAAAGCCCAATAGACCACCTGGCAGAATTATTTTCCTGAAAAGCAATCTAATGTAATATCCCTCATGACCTGCTTCACACAAATAACCCAGGCGTGGCGGTCAGCCTGGTTGGCTTTTTACAGGAGATACTGCATGTACATGAGGTGGAGCACAAAACAAATTATAAAACAGGTAAATGGCCACGAGGCTCGGCCTTGCATGCTGTACTGAACACAATGTCCCACAGTGGCTGCACACCGAGGATACATCCCACACCACATCTATTCTACGGAGGCTGCTGCAGCAGGAAACTAAATGATATCGTTGGCGTTAATAATCGATTCTGCGGGATTAGTTAAAAGTGGAGGACAAAACACTAACAAATCAGGTGGCTTCTCCTAAAACGACACCATAAAGACAAAGGACAGCAGAGCATATAGATTTTCCACGAGGCTCAATTGTGTGAGAAGTTGTTGGGCTTGCATTATTGACTTTCTCAGTATGGTGGAACCGTAGCAGTTAGGCACCTTTTCCTCAACTCTAATTATGGTGTCATAAACGGGAGAGACCATTAATGAAACCCACTCATGGCTTTAAAACTACAGATAGGATTTGGAAAGAGAGGAGGAGGGGGCTAAGAGCGGTCTTAGAGTAGTCATGGTATCAATCACAGTAAACTACTCCTGTGTTGAGTAACGAGCATGAGAGCTGGTCAATAAGTCAGCTGAAGAGGCAACCGACTGTAATAGAGACACAGCGGAGGATGGGAGACAGAGGTATTTGACCTGAGACAGCCTGTCATGTTCACAGGGCTGCGGTTGTGCATCATCGAGAAGAAAAAGTCAGTCTGCCACGTGCCTGTCTACAAAAATCAATATCATACAACAACACTGCATGTCAGGTACACTCAGAAATATCTTAACAAAAGATACATCTTGTGACTTTTCTATTATTATCACAGCTGGCCACCGCACCGGCTTTAGTATTTCCCTTCAATGTTTTACACAAAATAGACATAAAAACTCAACAAAGATCATTTGCAAAGGCCAAGCTGTGTGACAGAAATGCCAAGGACATGTCACAACAGAAACATGGGTCAAATCAAGTTCAGGTGCTACAAGAGGAAGGCGATCAATATGACATTTACTGGACAATAAAGCCATAAAGAGAAAATCTTGATGGACAATCTCATGACTAATTTGCTTGGTTTGAAGTGTTTGATTGCATTTTGGTGAAGGCTGTCAAATGTGGAGTGGTGAGGAAAAAAAATAAGACCACTACTGGCATCATCATATAAAGAAAAAAAAAAAAAGTGGTAAGCTGCTATCAACACAAGTGTGAAAAATTACAAAATTAATACATTACAATATAAAACCCAAGCAGCCAGTTTCAGCCCTAAATCTGTGCATAATGTGATATCAGCAGATATCAGCAGAATAATCTATTTAACTGCAATTGTTTATAACTTCTTTATTAAAGGCATTGCATGAACTTCAGGGCTGAATGTTACTTAATCCAAATATGTGCAGTTAGATCCATTTTTACAGACTTTTTATAAAGACACAAACAGTTTAATATAGTCACAGATATGTTTTGGCTCATTTCATATTGGTACACAGAATATTAAGTTTGCACAGTCCACAACAGTGATCATGCAGAGTGGCCTTGTGGTGTCGGAACAAAGCACAGGGCAACTTCTAAACATGTAGCATGTTCAAGTCAACAATTTGGTTTAAGCACTAGTGTTAAAATTGGTCTGGCTGCAGAAAAAGAATTACTTTCTCAGGGTTTCTTTTCAATCGGGGGCTGTTTGTTATATTTACTGGAGTAACATTCCATTAAAGTGTTTGTAGTTTTACTTGTATAAAAGCTTGGAGTACTTCTTCCCCTGATGGTGTGACATGTAGCACGTCTACATGCATTTACAATATGATGGCTGCCGTAAAGCCATTTTGATTTTCTAGAGTGAGAAGCAATAAAATGTAATTACAACATGTTTTACTATTAACTTCAAGACGGAGTCGCAACAGCCGAAGCAATTTCATGCTGCCTGTAAAAACAGGATCCAGAGAGAAAGAAAGGCAAAGTCATGGTTGAGTGGCAGAGGAGAGAGAGCGAGACATTGATAGCTCTCTGTGGGCTAACCGTAGACCAGACGAGACACATGCACTGTATACCTAAACGAGACAAATCTAATTCAGACACATATTAGATAAATATTTATATACCATAAACTGTATCAATAAATCCCTTGGGGAGGGGAAGCTATTCCACAGCATGTCAATAGCTGATTTCACCAGCAGATAATCATTTTTCTCTCAATGGCTGTGTTTGATATGATGTCGATACAAGCTGTCAGAGTTCATTTTGGCTGCAGCAGTTAGAGCGAGCATCGCTGAGAGGATATGGCACTCTTCTATTCGGGTCTATTGATTGGATGGGGGAGAAGAGCCGGCTGTCATGTCTTAGCTTTTTTCTGTATTAAGCTGGAGGGACACCATGGACGATGTGCAGCTCCATTTGACCGCAGTGTTACAGAACACACAAGGGAGTGAGGCCTTTTAATTGTCTCATTGAGACTTGGCTGCATACAAGTAGCCACGACACACAGGAGGGGGCGAGCAGAAGAAGGTCTGCGGGTCTGAAATGGCAATTGCACAAGAGTCCTCTGATACGACGAACATATACAATCAGTCAGGATAAAGATCTCACCCTTGGCGGCATGAAAGGGGGAAGTGAGCAGTGCTCAGGAAAAATCAATACGGAACTGCTCATTTTGGAGGGACATGTGTGTCACAGTCAATAGGAGTTAATAGGCTGGGTTGTTCAGTGAAGACAGGCGGCTTGGGAGAGCAGCCCACTCTGACAGCTTAATACATACTGAATGGCAAGCTGGCTGCATGTAACAGTCACTATGGACACATCAAGTGTGGAATGGAAGCTGATGGGCGCAGGCAAAAGTTAATTATAGAATAGAGCTGAAGGTCTTACACACAGAACTACAGAATTACCCATCCAGTAATGAGAACAGACACATGCAGCTGACCCACAGTAGACACACACACTGCACATGTTTGGTATCAACTCGGACGACATAGAACATCATAACATCCTCTCTCAATTTTTGATCTAATTGTGCTGTGTTTTTATACCTTATAATAAATAATAAATAATTGGAACTTAATATCATCAAAAAATAACCTAACATTTCACATTTGCATTTTATTCATACTGTGTATAATGAATTGGGGAAAAGTTTGTCAAGTTTATAATTATTTCCATCATGATTTCATATTATTTTTTAGCACCTATAATAAATACATTCTAATAATTAGAATAAATTATATTTTGATTTGAAGTCTGTTTCTATGAAAAAAAAAATCTTTACTTGGTTATCTTATTCATGAAATAAATTTCAAGTTGTGAATTCATTATATATTTTATTGTCTATTTGTACCTGGAAATAAATGTAAGGTGATCTGAACCACACATCTACATGAAATACATGAACATTTAATAATTCTTAAGTTGTGGTTTCATGTTAAATGGTCAATACGGCTCACATTAACAACCTTTTAAAAAATAATAATAATAATAATAATAATAATTATATTCTGAATACAAAGTTAGGTAGGTTTTTTATTTATTTATTAAAGAATCTTCAGTGATTCAAAAGTTTTATAGTTTATATATTTATAGTTTTATACATTATTATTCATTTCAAAACATTTATTTTGAAATATTTCTCCACTTTATTTTTCAGACACAATCCTCTTTTTATTGCTATTTATACACATCAGTAAATACCTTTTACCTGATGCAGTGATTACATACTGAGTCCCAGTTACACTTTATCAAGAAAAAATCCTATTGTCACAATCATTTCACAAGAAGACAATTTTATTCCAACTTATGAGTGTTAGAGAGTGTTAACATTAGCCACATAACCAGAAAATAATAATTCTATATTTAAATTGTTTTATACTTACTTAGACAACCAAGAGACTATAGCAAAACATTACTGCACTGAGGTTCTATAGTGGAATTTAACACATTTTCCTATTTTTGGGCCTGACCTGCATTAGAGAAATGACTGACATGACTCTATACAGACCCCTCGGAGTGTTGTCCACATGTGGGATAAAGAAACAAGATAAAGGCTAAACACTGCTCACCTGAGGGCGTCTTCACATGTTCGTGTTTGGCTCTTCTCCTCCTCGTCCTCCGCCTCTTCCTTGTCTAATTAATCAGCGCTGTAGTACCACGCTCATCACAGGTTAATTGGCTTGGAGGACGGGTGAGGGACCTGGTGGCAAAACAAACAGAAACACATTTTCCAGAGATTTGTAGCATGTTTTCTTCAACTGACTGAAATCCAGATCAAGCAAACTTAGGGAAATGGCTAATAATAACTTAATTAATTGGGGTCTGCAGGTCACGCTATTTGGTTCCATAAAGAAGGATTTTCCTCTTAATTAGTACCCATTAAGACCTAATTTGGATTATTATCATCTCTTAATTTTATCCGACTAATTAATAATTAATTACAAGTTCAGCATAGAGTAGAAATTTACATGTTACATTATGCTACATTTTTATTTTAAAAGTGACAGGAAAAGGGCAAGTCATGGGTTCATTCATAGAAACATTCAGATGGATAACAATTTATAGGAAAAAACCTGATGGGAGTGGTCTCTTTCTGGATGATCATGTTGTAATCCGTATGAGTATGATTGATGAAAATGTTAAAAACAGCAGATGCAAGGGCATTTACATGTCAGGTCTAATGTACAAGATTTACAGGAATTCAGGGGCATTTACTTACTTACTACTACAAACAAATTGTGGGATATGAAATTAGGATGCATTTCATTGGTGTATTATCGCATGAAGATACAGTATAAATTGTTGATTCTCCAATATCTTAGAAGAATCTTAGATGAATTATTTATCTACAGAGGAAGCAGGTTGTATTGGAGTCATCTAAAGATAAGATAAGATAAGATAAGATAAGAATGGGAAAAAGACAGAAAAAAACACACAAGTGAAAATGAAAAATAGAATGATGAATTTTTAAAAATTGGTATTCATATAAATATTCATATAAGTAAAGAATTAAAAATTAAATATTATTTACATATTTACATCATTATACCTGCATATGTACATGGTGGGATACAGGGCTGGAGAGGTCACTGTGAACTGTTACATAACTATGATTCTAATGTAGCTCACAAAGGACTTTCTCTTCATCTTCTTCCATTTTATACAGAATAGCATCTACTGTTAAAGTGTATTATAATTTCCTATTGTGTTTGAGAGTGAAATGTCCTTAACAAAAAAGCCTAAAGCAGACAGATATTTTTAGTGGCCACCATAGGTCAGGGTGCAGACAGAACAAGGCAAGTTTTAACGTCACCATTTGATGTTACTTTGTAGTGCACAAAGAAATGTTTCAGTTATGAACTTGTAATAAACATGAACATATATATATACTGTTTATGCATTTGTTGCTGTTGTTATGGCACATTTACTCTCATTACACAAAGCATTATGAAAAGAGGTGTAGAATTATAGTTTCCTGATTTGGCTGTTTTACATATCCATGCTGATAAACAAAAAACTTAAAATATCTGATAAATGTTGTAAGAAATGTGTGTTATTCAGTGGTCCAAAGGCATAGGTCGATTTCCATTTTGCAAAATGTCTGTATCAGTGTGGACAAGGACTAAGATATTTTGGACAATGTTATTTTTTTTTCCTACAAATGTGCAATACTATATGGAACATTTACATTTTTAGTTTGTGTATGTAAGTCTGTGTTGTATTGGAAGTTGGCTGTTTCTTGATGTTAGTGCAGTTACGATAACACTAGCTACGCTATTGCTGCCATACAGGAGCAGAAGAGAGGCACTGAAACACTTGGGAGTGAAAATAAATATCTCTGTTTTGAGTCCTATATATAGAAATCAGTCTAAAGGTGTCAAGGATGTAGGCAACCAAGCAATATAGCAAGGCTGCTCATTTTTAAGATATGTTTCATACATTGGAAAATAACAATACATATATATAATTTCATTATTTATGTGACATATTGTTGCTGTTGTATTGATGCCGAATAATCCCTATGATAGTTATCAGAAGAATAAATATAGAGTTGCAGGGAAAATGACAAAATAAGAACCTTGTTTTATCTTTACAACAGTGGTTAGGACTCAGACAGGGAATGAAAAGGGGGAGGCAGGCATACTGTACTGAT
The DNA here is from genome assembly GCA_029822895.1 of Maxillicosta whitleyi. Lineage (NCBI taxonomy): Eukaryota > Metazoa > Chordata > Actinopteri > Perciformes > Neosebastidae > Maxillicosta > Maxillicosta whitleyi. The sequence continues at coordinate 5,192,241 of JAPSES010000249.1, forward strand.
AAAGTGTGAGAAGAGGAAAAGTAAAAGGGTCTTGGCTCCAATTGACATTTCAATAAGTGGAACAGAGCGTTAGCAATCCATTCCCAACTTTTCTGAAACAATTATTGAGATGGTACCTCCAGGCGATGTATGTTCCTGGTCCCCGGAGTCCTGCTGGCTGAAACAGTAATTGACTAAATTGTAGAACACATTGGGGCCATTTACAAATTTGCCAAAAATGAATCGTTTAAAATGAAATGAGGGTGACTCTCAAATTAGCAAGGAGTATGATTGAGATGTGGCTCTGGGAATTAAGAAACATGATTTAGAGCTCTGCAGAAAGGAGCATCTGTGAATAGTCCAGTGTTACTCACCACCGTGCTCTGACTCGTATTTAAATATCACCATGCTTTCACAGATGTTCAGTAAAACACAGCAATTCATATTTAAATTCTCAATAATCCATACTGAAATGTTCAATATGCACTGCTATATTTTTTTATGCATATGTCTGTTTCTCCTTATGTATGAAGAATACATGCGTTTCCCTTCGCAAGCGTGTGCATGTTTACTCCCTTAATGTTGTTTTTTTTTTTTAAGATATAAAAATGTAATGTGGACTTGAAGTTGTGACATCAAATGTGTGATTGACTGGAGATTTAAGTGAAAAACAAAGCAACACAAATAACAAAAACCACTGAGCCAAAAAACTGTAAAGAAATGTAACAGTCAACCATACAGTACACTGTTTTGTGATGGGAAATGATGCTTGGATGGAGTAATATAAGCTCATGAAACAGTTCTTTAGCTAAAAATAATAATTTTTCTAAGAGCAGTGCGATAAATCATATGACATAAATCTCATTGGTTTAAACACATTGTGCTTCAAGGTGTTTGGGAAAGTGATCTTAGCTACATTTTACAAGGTGTACTCATTTTTGAAAAACACCACCAAATTACTCTGAGTGTTAAGGGCCTGACAGTTTTGATTGATTGTTGTGCAGACACTGTGTTGATTGTTGCCTGTTGTGCCGTTCCTGTGGCTCCCAGCAGCCACTGCTTTAATCTCACCCAGGCTAAACTCTTCCAACCAGTGATGAGTAATTACTAAGTTCATTAGCCACGCTAGTGGCCTAGAGTTTTATTAAAACAGGATTTGTCATCAGTCCGCTTCATTTCTTTTGAATATCTTAACTACCTACATTAAACATTCAAGTGTTTATCACCTTCTTCAGATTATATGCACTTCTTTCAGTAAAATCACAAAATAATCAATTGTGAGAAGCAGAAAGACCCAAAGGTCAAATAAAAGTCCTGTAAGACATGGTCCACAGTTAGAGGTCAAGGATGATCCTAACTCCTGTGAGAAAGAAGGAACAATATTTAACCTTATATATGAGGTTTTCATGTTGTTTTGGAACATAAAGGATAGCATAAACAGTCTTGGAGAAAAGATCATTTTCCTTCAATGACTTCAAGTCGGTAATAGGTTTACAGGACAGAAACATATCTTAAATAATTTGTTCCTGAATTGTAACTGGGATGAATTAATAATTACATTTATGCATTACTGATATTCTGATATATATCATAATTTATTTTTTTGTATTTTGTTTTTGTTTGTTTTTTATTGTAGCTAAACCTTGTTAACCACACTTAATAACTTGGACAGTAAGAAAAAAAAAAAGGCAACCAAATATGAGGGGTTTCATTAATTATTGTATGTTTCATCTTAGTACAATATATACAGGATGTAAATATACAAGGTGTTGGATTAAAGTAAAAAGAAAATGTCAGGATATTTATTTTTGACAGAAATATATATTTCTAATCCATAACAGTAACCCAATTTCAAGCTACTCCATTTTAAAGGCACAAAAATCATCAACTAAAACCATGTTTTAAAAACTCAAAAACTGTTTGCATGTTGTTAAATCGTAGAATGAAATAAGACCAAACAAGAACTCAGTAAAAGCAAAATTACACACACCTTCATTCAGCAAGAGACCGCTCCACCATAGATGGTCTGAACTGAAAGAGCCACAAGCTATCTTAGTGCAATGTCCAAGTAATTTTTCTTTAATAGGAAAATTGTTACTTATTGATCTGCACTTTGTAAAGCCTTCCAGCAATACTCCAATCACCACAGCTGTCAAAACCATGGAAATACACTCTGTTCCTTTGTGATTTGATGGCACACTGATTCCCTTTGCTGGCACATTTCCAATGTTAATTACCTTCAAGATAACATCATCTCCCTCCAAAGAGTCTCGTACAGGCCACTAGTGTCCCACCAGAGGACAGTGGGGGGTAAGAGTGATAGGGCGAGTGTGGAAATATTCCTGCGTAGAGCTTGTGTTGAATCTGTGCACCACTGAGTCTGGCCATTAGGCAACATGATGGGCTTTTCTTTTCCAGACCATTTCCCATGGTCAGAATAGCATAAAAACACCATTTTGGTTCAATAGCAAAGACTTCAACTGAATAATCACAAGGGTGAAACTGTAACTATTACAGAGGCACCTCTGGGATAACCATACATAACAGGGGTGTCAAAAACACTGTAGGTTTTCTGGAGGGCAAAGTGTTTAAAGTGTATGCTGTTGGCTCTTGCTCCAACATCTGCTTTTAATTACTCAATTAGCGCAATCATTTAGTCTCCTTGACATTCATCCAAATGGCAAATCATAGCCGGAAGTTGTTCTGTTTAAACAGAGCGTTAAGAAGAGTCATGAAAAATGCATACAAGATAATGTATATGGATACTTAACTAATTGAACCAATTAAAGGGAGGGAACTGGTTTGAGTGAGAACAGCCCCAGCATCACCCTCCGGGAAGAAGCTTTGACACTTCTGATATACAGCCTCCTCTCTCCCTATTCACAGACCTGGGCCTGGGGTCATATTTCAGCAGACAAAAGGGTTTTGACTGCAGTTAAACAGCAACAATGAACCCAAAAAGTCAAATGCCATACAGATTTAAGCCTGTATAAACAGCTATTCTTGGCTAATATAAAATAAAGTACCCAGTTTCTTAGCAAAATGTCCTATCACAGGCACTAAACTACTGAGACAACTTGTTTATTCACTTTGAAATGAAAACTCTGCCACCTTTTCAGAGGGTTCAACACTAACAACAACAAAGGCTTCCAAGTGTGGTTCAAAATTGGGAACAAAAGCCACTCTTCCTGCTTTCAAAGAGTTACTACTGTCTGAAATATGGATGGATGTAGTTCAGTGCAGACATACCAACAGATGAACCTCAGGGTTAAATGAATATCTATTAGATTTAAGACGAGCTAGCCTACCTCCTCCCAAAGTTAAACCAATGCAATCCACACCACCACAAAAAAAAAGAATGATTGTACCCCTGCGGTGGTGATTTCCTGCATGCTATGGATGCATAAATAAACATAGGCATAAATACACAGAGGACACTGACTGGGACTCGCTGGCCAAGTGGGGCAGCTGTTATTAAAAGGGCTATTTATCACTGTCACCCCTCTCAGGTTCCATCCCTTTCTGCCCTCCAGCGATGTCACTAGGCCGCACAGGAACAATGTAGCTCATCCAAGCAAACCTACCCCCTCTATCATATATACACAAACAAATGCAAACACACGCGGGCTCATGGCCACATCTATGTGTACACAAAGTAAATATGTAAAGCTTTACCTGCTTGCATATGTATATTGCATTCATGAGCTGACTTGGTCGCTCATTTGTTGACTTCGCTAAAACAAACACAAAAACAAGAACCTCGCTTCCTTCGATTTCCATCAAATATCTTCAATACAGCTACACAGCACACAACCGTTCATTTTCCGCTCTGTTACTTTATTGATTGTGGCCACAATTATCCACTTTTCTGAAGCACTGCATTAAGTGAATTCCCCCTTTGTTGGACAATAAGTACAGAAGGTTGGCTAAGTCATGCTATTCCTCAGCCTAAGGGGACAGACTACTTCTCCTGCACCCTCATCATCATTAGCAAGCCCAGATAAAAACACACCTCAATTAGTCCACCTCTGCTGGGGGAGGCATCAAGTAAGGCAGATGCTTCCAACTGACCCACCTCGTAACTTCACTTACAGCAGCTCACATCGTCGCCAGACTGAGGGCAAAAGATTATCGAACAGTTGGACTCGGCATTAAGGTTTCTCCATTCAGGAGGAGCATCAAATCTCAGCATTTTGCTGACTTAATTGCCGTATAAGCTGGAAAATAGCACATAAATACAAGGATGAATGTGCAGAAATGTAAGCACTGGAAAATGTGTATAATGCAGATGCAGCATCTACATCTTCAAACTGAGAGGCTGCAAATTATAGAAATGAGCTATGACATTTTAGTTTAACTAAACAACAAAAAAAAATATGCATATCAGTGATTATTTACCACAGCATATACCATATACAGTCTACTTAAGTTTTTTTGTATTCATTTACTCTGCACCAACATTTCTAATGCAGAGCACTCTGCTTTTCTTTGCTCTAAGTACTTGCGGCCTATTCCCACTATAAACCTCTCACGCACAGCAATCCACTCACGATTAATGAAGTGCTTACTTAACCAATTTAAAACCTTAATTCCTATTAATTCAACATAATAGCCACCCTCTCTGCCAGAATTAACAACACTCCAGCAGAAACTTACAAATCTCTGCAGGCCAGAAAGAGTCAACCCAGCAAATTCCATATTCTTTGATAAATATGTAACAGTATGTATATCACTGTTAAAATGCATAACCCTCGTGTAAGACCCCTATCAAGTCTGCTTTACACCTGTATTACATTTCTCCCTCAATCAGCAGCTTTTCTCAGACACCGGCCTCCCACGAGGAGCAGAAACCATTACAAGGGACTGCAGCTCATTTGCAGAAAGATTGGAGATCACGCTGCATCAAAAAGTATGTGAAGCATTTCTGAGAACAAAATTGATTTATTCCATTTCTATGTTTGTATGCAGCATCAGTATCAGTGTATTTAATGTAAATCCCCAGTCTAGCGTTGAGTTGCTGCATAGGTTGCTGCTTATTGTGCAAGTAAGTAGCTGGGTAATGAAATAACACAAGGGGCCAGTACTGGTGCAAAATTAAAGTACATGTATATTATAGATATATTTGATCCCGAAGTGAATGATAAAAGCATGTGTAACATCAGATATTATATTAGTCAAACAAAACTATGTATTACCCTCCTTGTCTGATCTACTGATGCTACTTGTTTAAGATACAATGACATTATGTTGTTCTTTAGCTAATAAAATGCATAAACAAATAAATAAATATATCTGAGTGTTTCAATTTTGACTTAGGAAAAACAGATCAAGCAGAGCCTGTGGCTAGAGGAGCCTGACTGCATGCTAGTGGGGGGTAAAAGACAGCCTGGGGGGTGCGGAGGGCGTCTGTTTTTTAATGAGCTGAAACTTTAAATACTGCATAATATATAATAAAAACGGATAGTTCATTTAACTCTCCCGATGTCGTGAAAAAAACTATTAAAATCCATTACTCTCTTAATGTCAACAGAGTAAGCATTAAGTATGAATGAAGTGAACATGACACCACATCATCAACACAGACAAAAACAAAACAATAATCTGCTTGAACTAAAAGGAAAAAAAGGTTTTGGTGAAAAGTCAAGTGCGTAAGCTTGAGGGCATTGGTTTAAACACAGTGCAAGTAATGACAATAGTATATTAAACTAAAAAAATTAAGTTCATGTTTTGCAAAAAGTAAGACTTAAAGGAAATTAATATAAAATAATGTCTAGGATTTTTATTTATGCCATTTTGGGAGTGGTCTTCAACCAGAATTGGTGAGTGACAGACAATTCAGCCACCCACTGACAGCAGCTTTGGCAACAGTGATTGGCACAGCAGGACTAGTCTTTCAATACCTCCCCTTCCCCCTACATATACATATAAACACTTATATAACACATCATAAAGAGAAAGAAGGGCGGGCAGATGTAAAGAAAATAATTATGGCGCCGTTTATCATCCCCTGGGTAAAGAAAGTCACCATAATAGATTTTTAATGGCTTTAAAAACCTTGAAAAAGGAGAAGTTAAAACTTAGCAAATATTACTTGTAAGACTTTGCAAATTTCCGATGTGGCTCATTTTGCTTAGTTAACACACTTAAATATTACTTAAGTGTTACTTCTTCAAAGCAGATCACAGTGTAGACACGCCTGCAGCTGGAGATGCCTCTGTTTGAGATGAGCTTTATGTTTCAGTTGTCACATTATAATTCAGAAAGTGCCATTTCTCTGTGAATATTGTGACACCTCTGCATTAAGATGTAATTCCAGTGTGATCCTTAAAGTGATCTGAGTGATGGCTCAGGTACCCCTGCTGCTAGTGGAGCCAGCTCAACGATGGTGCTGGTGGCCGATCCAGAGGCTTCATAATGATAACCTCGCTGGTATTAGCTGCAGGGGTTGTTCACACAATAATTGTTTCTGCCAAGCCATAGATCTATATGACAGCGAATAAACTGGTGTAACTTTCCTGTTAAATAATTGATTTCAGAATCGCCTGCATCAACTATTTCAAGGAGATTAACGTGGTTTCTGCTATATTTTTTTATAACACTGAAGAAACTGAAAACTTATTAGCTAATTAGAGGATAATTACAAGACTCTGCAAGTTGATTAGCAATTTCACTGTTGAACATTAACAATCTACAGCAACACTACACTCAATTTCAGCACTTGTTTTGCTTTACTTACCTAAATTCTAAATAGTACAAGTATTTAAAGATTTCACCTTGACAAAAGTTATTACCAGCTTCAGCATGCAATTAAACTTGCCAAAGAGGCATTAATTCTTTGTTCATTACCGCATCAGAAGTGTTCTGTTGGGTAATTTAACCACTTCATTCTTGTCAATATGGGACTAGACTACACTGGCTATTAAAAGGCATCAATCTTGCAACAAATGCAGATATGTTTAGTTAATTCACAGTGGCCCATTTGCAGTGTAGATACTCTAGATTTGCACTGGCCATGACTGAGGTTCAACATGTAATGCTACGCCTCAGCCTGAGCTGAAGGGGTGCTCTCCCCTGCAGATTAGAGTGACTCAAAGGTGAAGCCCTGAAAACAAATACAATGTACTCACATGCTCCACAGTTTAGATTTCACTGACTCACATCATCCTGTAAAAGCCACACACAAAGCTGCAGTCAGTTGCAAGACCTATGCAATTGTGTCTGGCTGTACAGCAGTATCAATGCAGCTCATGGGTCAAAGGGTCAATGAGTAATTAAGACATGGTTGCCTGAGCATTCCCCATGCACACTTTCAGTCCTGATGAAAGGCTGGAAATGAAAGGAGGGGGATTTAAGTGCAGCCTGATATGTTGGATCAGATTTCCATAAGTGTGTCTAAATGTTCCTTGTTCAAGGCAATTAGTATGATTAAGAGATAGTGTGGTGTCATCCCACTGTTCAGTGGGATTTTACACATGAATTCTGCATGAGGTTTAAGAAATATTTTGTCAGTTTAAAAGTTAGCATTATTTAACGAAAATATGGAAGACGTCCTCTGTTCAGGTGTTGAAGTGGAGCTTTAGGTTTGCAGCTTAGCATCTTGAGATTTTAACTATTTTTCATCATCTTTTATGTGCATTTTACTAATTTCAATATCAAATATTCTATAAACGGCTGTTCCCTCCTCCTGAAATAACTTATAGGAGCCTGAAACTGTAAAAGCCACTTCATTTTATTGAATTTATATCAGTTTCAAAGTATCAAAAATATTATGCAATTGCTACTAACTTTGTCCTTCACATTTTATTGTTTCTATTAATATATTACCAATACTATTTTATATTGATATTGCATTCACTTGTTTCATATGGAGGTTATTTGTAATGTCTATTTATTGATATATGTTTATGCTGCTTGTGGCCAGGTCACTTTACAAAAACAAAAAACAAACACATTTTAACCCCACTAAGGTTTTCACCTAAGGGTATGGCCATAAATTAAGAAAATACTGTTATTTTGGTGAATTTCACTGTATGTCCTGAACAGCATTCTGTCGGATAGTGAAGTCATCAAGTGCAACACAGGTCAAAAGGTGCATTGATTTACATGTACGACAAGAAATTATTCGTCCAATTTCATTGTTGCTAAAAATGAAGAGGCCAAGGCCAGAAAATTGAGGTTGCTGATAAATGCTATTAGTAGGAGATGCTGAGGGGTGAAGAAATCAATATGGCAGTTTGTCAACCTGCCTCTTGCAAGGAGGTGGACTCTCTGCAGCGGAGGTAAGTGTGCCCTGTCAGCAAAGCACATTACCAGAAATCAAAGGCCAACGAAGGCCTGAAGGAGGGGATGCAGATGTCTCTATACAAAGGCCACACTTTGGTAATTAAAACCTATTTTATCAGACCTGTCTTGTCACTGATTTTCCTCTAAGACTATTGACTATCTGTTGCATGGAGAGTGATCACTAATTTACCTTTAAATAAATGAGATGGGGTTATTTAGATTTCTGTATTTGCTGCAGAATATTAAGCTGAAGTTGTGAGAGTCAAATGAATTATGCAAATTGGTGTCACTTGAGCATTAAATATTAATAATTCTTCAAATTAAACTACTTTTCCATCCTATTTATCACTATGTTTCAACCTGAGACACTGCAGATGCTTGGCTGAATTCGTGTACAAGTCATCTGATGGCAAATAAACATTACAGCAGTACAATCAGTCTGTTAACTGTAATATTAGATGGAGAAAAAAATCATGCATACCTTGGAAAACTTTTAGACACAAGCGGCAGCAATGGCTGTGAAACATCTAGGAAAATACACAAAGAGTCTGTTTGGAGGAATTCTCAAGTTTCCATTAAACTTTAATATAAAGTCAGCTTTCTAAATAAACACTGCCAGTATTGTATGTCAGTGTAATAACATGCATAACGGACTCCTCCAGTGCAGCTTAAAATCTTTAATAATTAAACACAAATGAACCTGTGCAGGTTGACAATAGGAGCAACAGAGACATCAGATGGCACTTCTGTCAATAAGTCCACTAGAAGCTCACCTGGGGAAATGGTGTAAATACAGACACACACACTCCTTAAAACACAGGCAGCAGTCTCTTTTTTTCCTCAGGTTTAATACTGTGCACCTTCCTCCTCTTTGTAGGCAAAATAGACTGTGACAGGCCCGACACTGGTCTGTACCGTTTCAGCAGCTCCGATCACCATCCAGCAGCCAATACCATAGGCCAAACAGGGGATACCTGCAGACAGACAGATTTATCAGTTTTATTATCCCAGATTAAATAGAAGCATCCATTGCACGATACACATAAAAGCACATAATAATAGTGAATAATTACATAGTAATACAGCAACTCAATAACTAATACGAGTAAAAGAATAGTAAGAAATCAAAGTGGTAATAGATAACTAAACACAGGTGGAAAAAAACAACACATGCATGTGTGATATAATACATTAAGAAGTACTCTTAAGTCATTGAACCCTGCCAGGTATTGTGCCATTCTTGAAACCCACATGCTCCCTTCTACACGGAGCAGTGCACATGCAGGAACAAAACACCTAACGAGGAACATGTCCCTTGAAAGGTATCCAGGGCATGATGTGTTGAAACTGTTTTGTTACTTTTCTTGTTAACAATGAAACAAAAAAGATAATTTGTATTTGTTTGTTTGTCTAATACAGCCTTACCTTTTGAAACACAAAAACGACTTGTTTGCAAATATTTCATATTTGAGACTATGAATTTTTAAGTCAGAAAACTTTTCTCCTACTACTGTTTTAATGGCTAACTACAGAAAGCAGGAGTTTGATGGTAAATGCTGTGTTTGAAAATAAAAGAAACTAGCCTCACAATACAACACATTTCCCGTATTGCATAATACTGACCTAGATTAATAACTTTCAACATGGTGAAAAACTTGTCCTCAAAGTTCAGGTTTTGTGGAGGTGCTTTAGTGCAGTGGTATTTGATGAAGGGGAAGCAGCCTGTCCTCAGTATGTGGTAGTTGGACCCCTGAACCCTCCAGTTGAAGTTGGACAGTCCAAACTGGTCATTGTGCACGGCACTGTAGCGGACACAGTAGGAGGTCCACGGCGGGAGGTTGCGCTGCTGCAGGTGGCAGGTCAGCGCCTCAGAGGCAGCGGGGCGTGGCTTCGTCCCACCACCAAACGTCAGAGCTTTTACCAAGAGACCGTGGATCCTCTTCACAATTTCCTTCATGACTGGAGTTCAGCCGACAGTGACTTTGTACGTCTGTCAACTGGACTGCATTACAATTACTAACAGACACACACTACAAAGAAAAATACAAACGTATTTACCATGCTAAACACGGCATCAAAACATACTGAGTGACAGACGAAGGCAATGTTAGCTAAGCTATGCTACAGTTCAGAGGAACAACCACCGAAAGCACCCCCCCCCCCCCCTACACAGAGCTACATATGCGGACACACATCCTCAACACTAACTTCTAACCAGCTGATACACCTGTAATGAACGAAGCTGACTTGTTCTCCTCAGTTGTGTGCGGAGCGGTGACCCGATGCATCTGCTTCAGTCATCCGGGTAGGAACAAAAAACCGCACAACGTTCCGCTTTTACAGAATTAGTGCTCCTGTTAACGTTTCAGTTTAAATCGGTGTTTAGGACATTTATTTATGTATCCTATGGAGCCATTATGCCTTCTAATTACATCTTGATGGTCTTTTAGAAAGTGGGTTCAACTTTCATGTCATATTTCACCCCGTTTTATATTAAATCTGTAACAGTTCACTGTAAATCACTTTTCATTTTTAAATCACATTTTTTTCTTTTATAAAGGTCTGTGCTGCTTTTCTCGTATGTATATTGAGGAGTTGATCTGTTATGTTATTATGTTTATTTTTTATTTTGTGTGATGGGATATTTGATTACCTAAAGCTTGTTTGATGAAAGGTTAACATATTTTAACGTTTACTTTTTTATATTAATTAATTTTTGGTTATGTATTTTTTTTTCTTTTGTTTCCTCAGACATTAACTAATATAAATGCTGTTCCATAAAATGACTTCAGTGTTGGAATTCACTATCACCCAAATTATTATTTTAAACAGTATCTGCCCAGACTTTTACAATCTAATATTTGTAAAGTCAGAATAATTTTATGCAAGACAAGAAAACATTCAAATCTATCTACCAGGATTCAAAAGGACTGACATTATTAACATGTTAATCCTCCTCAGTTTCCAAAATTTAATGTTGCTGATGAGAAAGTATTATTTTGCATATTATTTATTCTGAAATTTACACTTTACATTCAGCATGAAAATCAATGGGCTTTATGTATCAGGATTCAACACTGCCCAGAAGTTTTATTCTTGCTTCCATAGAAGGTCTTTATTGGACTGTACAAATGTTTATAAAAAATGTCATTCTTGAAGTACAACCTACTTACACCAATGCAAAAGTACTGCAAGACTTGCTTGAATAAACCCAAAATGAGTTCTGCTGGTGCACTGCTGTTTGGGATGATGGACAGTTGTCCAGTGCTGCTACAAGACATCTAAACCAAGATCTCTGCCAAATACTACATTAAGTATTATCCATTTATTGGTATGGAGGCAGATGATTTTAACTTTCCATTTCTATTGAACTTTGAAGAAAAAAAAGCTCTGAATGAAATAAAAATTGTAGGAATCGTATCTTTATTATGATTTTTTTCTATTCAAATTCATAATTACAAAATACTAAAACGTGTAAGTTAATGAATATCTTAAACTACAATAAAGAAATCCATACTTTCTAACTTCTAAACATACAATACAAAGTAGTTGGGCTGTGATTAAAAACAAGACAGAGAGAACCTGCTTTGTCTTCTAAGTGGCAAGAGAATGGTGAGTGTAATGGCGGAGGAGCTGTCTATGCAGCATGTTTATCTGCAACCGCTCGCAGCTTGTTCTGTACAGTCATCTGCAGAATATCTTTAATGTCCTTGATCAGCTCCTCCAGGGATAAAAAGGAAAGACATTTTAAAGCACATTATTATTCCACATTGTCAGATTTCAAAGTAACTATATTTTTTTCATTTTGCTACTCAAAAGAAATGTTATAGGAGTTAGTTGCACTTTCTTTAGCTAATACATGGTGGCTGAACACACCTTAACTAAATATGCATGTTTACTGACACAGATGAAGAGAGATCATTAAGTCATTAACATGTACCTTGAAATTGGTTTCTCCTTGCATTTTAGATTGTGATATTTCCTGATGAATGACTGACAGGTTCTGAGCAAAGGTCACAAGGGCTCCCTGGAGATCTTCTGAGACTGTTCTATTAACGACACACCAAACAAACGAGTTTACTAATGATCCCCACGTTGCCAGCTAAGAAACAATCACCTTGTTCATCTGACGGTGGTGCTTAAATGAAAGTTTCAACAGACAACATCCTCAGTCTTTAGGGAGGTGAGCACAGCTTGATTTAACTGTTACAGCGCTGTGCAACTTAAAGGATTTGTGTGATAAATATGTTAAATATCCCTCTACTTAACAACTTCTAGACTTAATAACAACATTTAGAGAGAGAAAGGTGATATTTTAATCCTCTGAAAGAATTGTCTTTATTGTTCTGTGTAGTGTAGACAGTCGCATTGAAACAGGTAAAGAAAACCTGTGATGGCAGTATATATATAGATATATATTTAATACGAAGACAATGCACTTACATCATTCCAATTCTGCATCGCTCACTACTGTCATAAAGAGCAAAAACTGTGCCTTGTTTCCTCTGCAATTCAAGAATAACAGACACAGAGGAACATTTAATCTGTCATAAGATTTTATAAATATATTCTACATAATAACACCTAGCCAAAAAAAATGAAGGATTATACAAAGATCAATAGGATCAGTTTTACCTCCACATCATATCCAATGCCATGATCCCTGCATATCATGAGGAACACATTATGGTACAGCATGGAGAGGTTAGAATGAAATAAGTTACTGCTAATGGCTGCATAACGATTAACCACAGGAGGCTGTGAAAAGACAAAGAAGAAACACAAAATGTAAAATATGTAATTTTCCCATTTTCTCTTCATCATAAACAACATTTACAATCAAACATATGTGAGTATAAAAAAAATCAGGTGGTGTATTTAGTGGTAAAACCACAGGATGAGTGATAACTGAACCCTATCCACATGTCCTTAGGGTCATTGTTGAGTTTGGGGTGTGTGTGACTAGAGTACATGATGAGCGTGGGACACACATGATAAACTGTTGGGCCTTTCTTAATTAACTGCAGGGAGGAACAATTAATGTTTAGAAGACATGCCAAATAAAAGATGAGCTTAATTGTACTATGCCAATCAAAGAAGGTACAGTTTAGGGACGGTAAATGTTTGCATTCAATTTGAGACAAAAGCGCTAGTGAATGCACAAAAGGACCACTCAACACATAATACATAAACCCATAAGAGAGGGACTCATGTGAGCATCATAAGTAACACTAGAGAGGTTGATTACTTAAAAGTGGCAGGGCTCAAAAGGATAAAAATGTGCCTGATTCCCAGGCACCTTTGGGAGACAAAAGGAGCAAGCCTAAGCTGCTGTGAGCACAGGAGATAGCCCATAACTCGCTGTGAAGGCTGTGTATTTGCAGCTGTCAAACACAGGACCCTCGCACAACAATAAAAGTGTCCAACAGGGACTTAATTGTGTTTGTAATATGCAGGCCCCTAATGATGGCCACTGCTAAAGCCATTAACCACTGCGATGGCTCAACTGCTGCACTGAAGCACCAGGCCACCAACTAAATGAATGTTTGATAAAATAATACAAGTCGCAGATTAACAAGCGTAAACTCAGGCATACTGCTAATAAAAGAACTCTATTGTTTAAGGCCTGGCACCAGGTTGATGAGGTGTTCAAGCATGCATACACATGCATAATGAAAATGGTATGAATTATTAATGTGTTGATTATTTAGACTCATCTATCAAAATGATAATGAATTCAGCACCTAAACACCAATTGAGCTCAGTGCGTAATTACAGTATTTAGTTGTATTTAACAAAAATGAAGATTTTATCTTTATGATTACTGTAGTGGTACAATAAAAACATCAGCTGACTTCAGAACTCGTGGTTTCTTTCTTGTTGAGTATGAATATGAACATTTATAAAGTACACCTGTAAATTAAATATAATACATAAATTAAAACCCTTTTCAAAAGTTTAATACATTTTATCAAAATAACAAATCCTATTCTGTTAATATAAGCAATAAAACTGTACCTTTGCTGCAATCTTTAGTTCACAGGATTTCTCTCTGATAGGCGTTGGCACTTCTAAAGAGCTTGTGCTGCAATTCAGTGTTCCTCTAGTCATCATCAGAAGCATCTGGGTCATGGCCAGCTGGTCACTGTATGTGAGGTTCAGATCAATAGCCCACACCTGCAAACAAAACAGGATGAACTCTGTGTCGGAGCAGAGAACAGACACTATAGACTTAATAATTCCAATTTAATCACAAAAATGGAACATCAAAGTATTTCACCCACCAATCCTTATAAAGAGAAAGGTCAGTACCTATTAGTCCTTACAATGCTATACATGTTGAGAGGCAGAGGAAAGGAAAACACGGTTAATGGTGTGTGCTCAACAGATTTAGGTAATTCAGTTGTAGAATGACACGTGCACAAAGTAGATCCTTTCCCTATGTACTTGGATTCAGTCTGCCTTGGGCTACTTTGTTTAGCTCAGGTCTGATGAGAAGCTAAGTTCAGATATGTATGGTAAATGGCATCATTATAAGTATATTAAGGGGTCAGGTATGGTCATAGCCTTCCGCTTAAACAGGGCTAATTTTCCCAATAATATCCTAATAGCTATGCCCTCTCTTCAAAAGTGGCAAATAAATCACCAGTGAAGGAGTTGTTAATAACTAAGTGGCAGTCTGCTGCCTTCTTGCGCTGTTCCTATTTGTCAAAGTAAACGCTCCTGCCACTGAATGCAAATAGCTGTCTGTCCGAACCCCGCAGTCTGTGTAGCCTGAGCACTTTATCTCCACCAGCACACGGATATATCTGAACATTTACAGTAGGTCTTGTATGTAATTCATTTGTTTCTAAAATGGAAACATATTGTAAAATGGAAAATTAATATATCTAAGCTAGTGGCTACTGACTCACAATAGGCGTTATATTGACATGTTTCTGGTGAATGCAGATTGAGCCCAGATTAGGTCTGAAATTAACATCATGTATGGTTTTTAAAGGGGTGTTTGACATGTTCTGATACTTTATAAGTATCAGACGAAAATGCAGGAAAAAATAAAGATGTCAAAATACTGTATTATATTACTGGGAAAAATATATATCCTTGAGTAATTGATGAATGCACCTTGATTTGTTATTTAGAAATTGTGTGAAAAATTACAGTAGTTATTATTTGAAATGTTTTTTTTATTTTATTTTAGCAGTGTGCTCTTAAAATGGAGAAACCTAATTAAAATGGGGAAAAAATAAAAATACAAATGCATGTAATTTTAGAATACACTGCATGTACACTACTTGTTTAACAACGTTTCAGTAGGATGTGCTATACTGAATCCCCCTCACTATAAACATGCAGCAGATACCACCAGATAGATGCAAGTCTCTTTGCATACGGTTGATACCTGGACCAGACTGATGGACACAGTCTAATACGCCATTCTTCCTACTCAGTAAAATCATATTCTGATGTCCCATTGTCACTCTTAACAAAGCCGTGGGAAATTTAAGCCTGGATTGTACCTGTTTTCTATTGCCTTGCATTTTCATTAAAAACCCTGATGCTGCAGCTGGGGCCCCACCGTTCCACAATGTGAGGAAAGACTGCAAGGGCAAACATATGTGACCCACTTCTTCCCATCAAATAAAGTAGGCAGCTTTTAGCAACAGGTTTGAATCTAAATTGATGTTTAAATCCAGACAGGTTTGCCCATGTGGCTTCTCTCTGTCTGAGGTCTGTGTGTGGGGAGATGGTTAAGAATCTGTCTTTAATGTTCGTGCATCTATTGAAGCGAATACAGTTTATAGACTATTTTTTAATTATGCTGCCAGTGAAAAGCATTCAATTTTTGGTCAAATTTGTGAGGGAAAAATTATTTGAAGGCTCTCATTATATCATTTTGAACAGTTGAGGAGAAGGGCAGCCTTTGTCCCTGTGATAAATTCTGAGAAATAGCATATTTTAAAACATGACTGAGCCATAATTTAATTAAATTTTTATTTAATAAATACTGTGAGGCATTTTATTTACTTTAAATGAATATAATTTGTTAACCTCCACAGTCTAACTAAGTATGTAGTCCTGAAGAAAAAATATATTTGGATGGATTTTAAACTTTGCAGAACATCATTTCCTGAATAATTTAAATACAAATTCAGTTACATTGAAATTATTTCAAGTTTAAAGACACATATTGCCTGAGCACTGCTTCCCTCACACTACTATTAGATCCATAAGATACTACCCTCTAGTGGCAAGTATGCCTTTAGCTGATGCCTATTCTATATCCATATTATTTAGGAATGCAAACAGAAATAAAAGGAGAAAAAAAAAACAATGAAAAAAAAAAAACATATTATTATTAATTGACATTAATAAAATCCACCATATGAAGGAAAGCTGAACAAATGCTGTTTTGTCATCTGATGGATTGTGAATGAAGAAAAAAGTGAGAAGACTGTCCTCTCTTCATACCCTTTGGTAAATCTGCAAAATACCTCTCCACTGTTTTCCACGGTTTTGTATTTTATAGACCATATCACACACAAAGCATTTCATTTTATAGCTCTGGATCAATACACTGTCAATGTAGCCACATGTTGGGAGCAGAGGTTAAACCATCGTAAACCAGTCCATTTCCAATATCATAAATCAAAAAGGTTTCAACAAAACCTAATCCTGACAAATGAGAAAAAGGTTTTCATGGTGTTTTGCTATAATAATGAGAGACATTTCAGTAGAGCACTGCGGGTAACCAGCTAGGGGTTAAACACTGACAGGGCATCCCTGTGTAGCTGCCAAATCACTTTAGAATTGACCTATTGTCTGAAAGATAGGTGCCTCTGAATTTCTCAGCATTGTAAGGTTAAAGGGCAAACCTTAAATGGTGGAATAAGTGTATTGACACAATAAGACCTGACAGTTTATTAGATGGCCTTGTGATACATTTGGTCCCCATGCCCACTGTTTGCCTTGCTTGTTTTCCAGATCTCTGGGGAGCAGTGAAGGAGGTACCTATCTTCTCATATGGATCCCTGATCCAGCCTAAAAATTGATCTCTGTCCCCACTATGGTGAAATGGAGCACTCTGTCACCACGTGTTGCAAAAGCCCAGACCACATTTACTGTGTGAATTAAAGCCTCCCTTTGCCCCTTGTCTCACCTCCTGCTCCATGGTGTTGCGGTTTAGGAAGGTGGCCAGGTCCACAGAGACATGGCCTGTGATCAGGCGCTGGAGACAGGCCTGACCCACACGGATACAGATGGAGTGCAGGGTCTGTGGGCATACAGACGTCTGAGGAACAGTGGAGCCTACAGCGTCCAGTTGACAGGAGCTGTGGAACTGATCTCCACAGGACAGCATGGTCACCTCACCCCCAGGCTCCAGCATCAGATCTACTGTCAGACTGGTGATACTGTCTGAAGGTGGGTAGGCCTCCACCACACCACCTGACACAGCAATAAGAATGATTACAGTACACAAGTAAATAAATAAAATGAAAAGCAACCCAGTAAACAGAATATTAAACTCTCCTTGCTCCTGTTTGAGATGAAAATTACTTAACAGCGCATGTTACAACAACATCTGGGTGCTTAAAAGGACATGGGAAATTCCTTTTAGCATATTTCAACCAGCTGTATTTGCAGGTGAATTGCATTCAGTGTCTCACAATAGACTGCTGACCTTGCCCGAGGAAGGTCTTCAGAAAGCAGGCCCAGTTGGGATAGCACAAGGTTTTAGCAGGCCGGGCGTAACGGGCCAGCCACTCTGGGATCTCATTCAGATATCTGTTTAGTACAGACTCCTGCAAAAAGAAAATTGAGCTGCATATATCAGAGGTATACTGAATAGTAAGAACTTTGGATATTATGCATGTTTATTCATTCAAAATCAGAATAACAAGTCTTGGATACTTTATTTTGTTCGATTATCATAGGTTTCAAGGTGTCGACTGCACTATAGGAAATGTCCTTGTGTTAGCCGGATGACTCCTGTGACTGCTTGTTATCCTTGAGACCTTTGGTGGCTGCTTCAATTTCTGTGCGAGTGTCTGACGAATACTGCGGGAGGGTCTATCGGTGAGTGACAGCCTATTATCAGAAGGCCTCAGGAGTCTAATGGCTTTAACTCAGAGCCACAGAGACAGCACCTGCCCTCAATAACAACTCTCTCCACTAGGCAGCCGATGAATACCTAAGCTAACCCCATCTATCTGGGGATCAATCAGGGCTTGACTGGGATCGATATCACTCTTGTTTCTGTAACCAGGAAATGCCATAATGGTTTTGCCACTTAATTATGCTGTTAATTTCTAACTTTTGTTTTAGGTGTCTTTAAACAACTTCTGCTCTTTTCTGTATCGGTACTGTGATACAGATAAAAGTTAAAATGGCTCAGCTAAACCTTTAATATTTAATTTTATAAATAATGTAACACTTTATAAAATTAAAATGAAAAGTTTTTTGTTTACTATTTGAAGAGTCTAAGTTCTAAATCCTGCTTATTTTATTCTACATTTCTATTTCAATCTACAATGTTTAATTAATTTATGTCTGTTCCTGTTTTACCAATCAGAATTATAGCTGCTTAAACACATGAAAATATGTAAACTGAAACCTTTTTAAACCTGTCTAAAAGCTCACTACACTCTAAATGAAAACATCTTTGTTCTTTCATCATTTGATATAGAGCATTACTTTGTTTTGAGTATATGCTGTTTTGCTTCACTGACAATGGAACTGGAGATTATGTTGTTGATATTCCAGTCATGTAGCAGCCATCATCATATTCAAGTACTGTAAGAGGCGAGGTCAAATGCTACACAGTGATTCCCCCTATACAAACCATAAAGCACACAATGGTGCGGCAAAAAGTGTAAGGGAACGGTTGTCATTTTCAACGGAAGAGCAAGCTCACCCCAGGACTTTGCCTATGCAGTTCACAGAAACAGCAGGATGGGGGGAAAAGAAAGAGAGGTATTTTGCAATAAATTATTTGGACTTAAACTGCGTACAGTACCCTGTGATAGGATTCAGGCTTTGCTTGGTGTCCACATAAAGCCAAGCAATCTAGTCATAAATAAAAAAGATGTTGCCCTGCCTATCTGATTGCCGTTTCATCTCTCCATTACATAGTGAAACAGCTGAGAAACTACAGTAAGTCTTGTGAATATAAGTGCACAATCTTACTAGTCACAAACCTGCCAGAAAAAAAAAAAAAGCTTTAATATCAACATTCTGCAGTCAGTAACTAATTTCATATTGAGGTTTAAATAAAAAATTTATGTTGCTCTTTCTCTTATTTCTCTCATTCCTCACCCCCGTTTGACTTTAACTTCTTAGCACAAGGGCATCAACATTTTCTCTGTAGAAAAATGCACAGAAAGCACTTACAGTATGACCTTCAGTGAAATGAAAGGAAACACAACACAAATACCTGTCAAATGAGTCCCAAATAGAAAATATTTGAATGCCCTTTTGTAGTAAATTCAAGTTAATTGCATTACGGGTGGGGCATTAGATATTGAGACTACTCCATGCAAACATAGGGTGCACAATAGTTAGACAGAAAACATCTGTATTAAATGTTCCTCTACCTCTTCAATAATAGTGATTATCAAATGACCCATTTGTTTGACAAATTTAACCTAAATAAGGTGTTGCTCAAGATCTGTTTGTACACAGCATGGCAAAAAGAAATACTCCATCTGTTGACACTATTAGGTGTAATTTTTACCCTCTTGTGCCTAATGATCCATATGCAAGCTGTGTGAGTGCTTAAGTGTGTGTATGGTTCCCTTCAGGCATTGCATGGGTGCAGATCTACATGTCTTTAACCTCTCTCTGTGTAAATGCTAAAAGAGGCCTGTGGGCTTTGGCCAGGCTGAAACATTGTGCTGCAGGCTGTGGGCCTCACAATATTTAGAGAATTACTCAATCACTTCTGGAGAACCTTATATGGATTAACTGGGAAACCTCCTCCTCCTCCTCCTTAATGTCGTATGTACCCTTTTACACTTTCTTTTGCATAGACAGAAGGATATGATTGTTTGTATTATTCTGAACAACCACATGGCATTTGTGTGAGTCACACTTCATGCTGCGCCCATCAGAACAAGCAATAATTAAAAACAAATATGCAGGGTTAGTCTGCAAACTAAGGCCAAATATACAGTGCTCACTAATCCTCTCTTTCCTAGACATCCTACTACGTACTAAAACATACTTGTGTAATATACGCTTTAATTACCAGTTATTTATTACATTTTCAGGACACAATAAACTCAAAGAACAGTTAAATTATGAATTAATATTAAAACCATCACTTTTCACAATTTGTAGCTTATTAATAATGAATTAAATTGCTACTATTTCCATAAACATAGCTTTAAACGTCTATGCTTTAATGCTTGCAAATATTCCAAATTGTGATTATCTATCCTATTCACTAACTGTCATTGCAGCAGCAATTAGGGCTACTTCTTTTCAGCAAAGTGCTATGCTAATGAGTGTTATATCTCAAAATATACTTCCAAGTTTAAACATCCATCTACAGTTTCTGTTGTGAGAGGAGCACATTTAGATACAATAAAATATTTATAGATTTGAATCTAATCAACAGCATTGTTCTGTAATCTTTTAGCAGATATAGCCAAATTGTCATCTCTAATATAAACAAGTATAACAACAGAAGGGCCATGTAACACATTTAAGAGACTAATCCATTTTAGGGGAAAACATTGTAGTAACAAAAACATCATGCAATGAGGGGCACAGGATGTGGGCTATGCTTTGATTAAAAGAGCAAGGTGTAGAATAAAGGCCAGTTAAAGTGTTGTGTCCATATGGCCCAGAAGCCCTGAGGCTGTCGGCCTACACTGGGGGCCTCGGCACTCTTCCCTCTCGATGGGACCCCAGCTGGTGAAACAAACCCCATTTACTTTCCTGTGTTGCCTCAGCCACCATTATGGACCTTGGCTGTGGCTCAGCCACTCTCTGCCATAATTAACAGCACCAATGCCACAACAATTACAGCCCTGCTCCGCACATACACTATGAATTAAAGAACGAGTTAATAGGAACAAAACAGACTGAGCCATAAGAAGCTCAAGATGACTGCTGTTCTTTCAAATGGAATAAAAAGTAAAATCATTGTGCTCCAAGCCCACAATCATTAGCCTGTAATTAGTTTACACAAAGCTCCCAGTTAAATGGCAAAATACGGTAATTAACACATGACAGAAAATCAAAGGCTACTTTGTAAGCATATGAGAAATAAGAGCCAGAGGCTCAGAAGCTGTGTACAGATTGCAACTGCACCAAATGAATGGTTTACTAATAATTAAGTATATTCTATTTCTTTTTATATATTTAAGATAAACTGTATATTTATGATGGAAAATTATTGCTGATATTTCATACAATAAATGTCCCTTTAAAAATATTTTATAAAAATGCTGAGGATAATCCAATTTGTATTTTGTAACTGGCAAGGCAAATACTTTATCATAATTCTACTATAATACACATTCAAAAATCACCACAGTAGAAATACACAAATATGCATAGTGAGAAATAAATTGGTCAGCCAAAGTGTCTGCACTGTGATTTTTACTCCACAATAGTTAATGTGTGTCCTATAAAGAAAAGATAATGGCAGTGTGTATGAGCAGATATTTTATGTATTGATTCAATGCTGTGTTGCTCTTGGGACAATGTTCAACATACTGTACTGCAGGGACCAACATTCACCTCTGTTACATTAAGACTCCAAACTGAATAATGGCATCTGCCTGACCCTGCGGTGACCTGTGTGCTCGTTCACCAGTATGAGGATCCAATTGGATTTTTTTTTTTTTTTTAGCAGTTTCATCTCATCAAGAAGCACAATTCTGATTTTAAAATTTAGTTCTAATGTTATCTGTTAAACATCAACTTGTTACTATGTTAACTTTAAATGGCCAATTCCTCATTGGTATGAGAGTAATAATAATAGCAATAAACTTTATCTGTATGGCACTTTTGTAAAACCAGCGCTTTAAAGAAGCCATAAAGCAAGACATAATAGTAAAAAAAAACATAAATTTAGAGAGATGTAATAAGGGAAATACATTTTAAAAAAAGGAATAAAACAAAATTGAAAATTCAAGCAAATTAAATAAAACATTAAAGTAAGTATCAAAATGTGCTTTAAGACATGTCCTACAGTTTATGAGAGTAAAGAACTTATGTAATCCTTTAAGTCATCTTTACCTGAATCCATTTTGTTTTGTTCCATAGTTCAGGACCATGACGATGGTATTCCTGCAGGGCCCAGTTATAGCAGCTAATATGACAAATATCACAGTATGCTGTGCCACGTTCTCCATATTCAGTGTCTATTTTAAACAGCCATCGCTGCACATTCATATTTTGAGTCATCAGGTCGGCCAGTGTCTCATGAAGCTAAACCAAAAGACAGATTTAGAAATAAAAAACACATAACCATTAAGTAAAAGGGTACAAACACATATACTTTATATTATCAAGTAAGGAACCTTAAGTTGTGAATTTGTGCATGAAAAGGAGTTCTTAATATCTGACCTGGTTTATTGAGTAGATGCCTCCTTGACCAGGGGGTACATCAACCCCTGCCCCAGCAAAAATCCTCCTTCCCCCAGATTTGGTTCTGTAGAGTTGTGCAACAGCTGGCTCTGGGCCCAGAATTGGCACTCCCAGCTCATCAGCCACTGCCAGGTCATCCCTGTGTGCCACTCCACCCACTAGATATGCCTGCTTCCCCTGGATCCGGTTCCTGATGCGCCTCAGTGTCCGTGGACTGTACTTTAGCAGTGAGGACAGGCACATGTTATGAGTCTGAAAAGAAGAAGTGAGACAGATTAGATTTCAATGTCTCTTCCAAGGGTTGTTTCTTGACCTGATTTATTACTGTGTACACACAACAGATCTATTATTGTAATAGCCAGCAGGGTTTTGACCTCTCCTGTATTCCAGCAGGTTGAATTGATAAAAGCTGCCTGTGGGAGGCCTTCCCTATCCTTCACATCTTTAATGTGTGCTAGCAATGAGCTCCTTGGGAATACAACTAATTACTTCACATCTGTATTTATTTGATCCACATGGAATTATCCCTTCTGTCACTGGCAGAATGCGCTGCCAGCCATGGGTAGCAGTGATTCATCTCAGCAACACGTCTGGCACAGTTTAACAACAAAACAGCAGGAAAATCAATAGAAATAAATGAAGAAGACCATGTCGTGTTGTACATTCAATTTAGTGCAAAAGAATGTAAATAGATGGATAGAAGGGTTGCATGGAAAAGACAATACCCTGACTTTATCATACAGAGGTAAGCAACAATTCAGACTTTCTACAAAAATATGCTGTTTTGACTGAATTAATTAAGCCAACTTATATGCAATTTAATTATTTACTCAACACCGAATAGAAACCATTAAATGCATTTTATTTAAGTATAACTTTAAATGGCCACTGTGTTTGCTGGAAAATAAAGCAGATGTTTAATTCCTAAAGTAGTAAAAGGAAGTGAAAAATATTTACAAACACATGGTGTAGCTCTCACAGGACAGCCATGTGATAATGATCTCCTCTAGTACCCTCTAGAGGAGATTTCACAAATTACAAATGTTTCCTTTCACAAAATCCTGCAGGAAACACACAATGTCACATTTATACATGAAAGCACACATTTGTACAAAAACAAAATTAAATAAAATGTAATTAATCTTACCGGGAAATAGTCCACAGCCTCAGGTGTGAGAATAACAAAGTGTCTCGTGCCAGTATCATCCTGCTCTGTGGCTTCATCGCACTTTAGGAGACTTTTGTAGTAGTGTAAGATGTCATCCTCCAAATGCCGGGGACATACGTAGATAACATCTACATTTTCATCTGAAGACATGCAAGTGCACTTGATATATTAACAGTAAAGTATCAGCAGCAGAGTTTCTGTGTATGTGATGGGTGTTTTAAAAATCTGACCTCTAATGTCACACAGCCTGCCTATTTGGATGTTCTGTAGGACATCAAAGTTCTTTAAATTCTGTCGATGACTCTGAGAATAACCTGAAAGTATAAGGTCATAAAATCTTGCACAAGACTGAAAACAGAAAGAAAGACCTACATAACAACGGACACATCTGGTTTGTAAATGTATGGAATCTGGAGGTTGATTAATTAAAATTCTTCACATACACTAGGATCAGTCTTAGACAAAATACAAGAAAAAAAATGCATAGACAGGATGAAAAATTCTCTTCAGAATGTATTTTTTTTTTCCAAGTTGTTTAATCTTCAGTGTATACATCACCACAACCTTTCAACCAGTCGATTGGGTGATGGAGTATTTCAATATAATTGCACAGTAGTGAAATCTGATGGTTAATTTAGTTTAATAACTAGCAGGTGCAGTGCCTGTCGTGTGCTGTGAGTCCTGTTGCACCATGTCCAGCCACCACTGAGCTACATCCAGTGATACCTCCAGGATTTTACTCTTATGTCTGTCTGGATTTCTGCCTAAGAGAGAATCCTCAACTGAATCAAGGTAATTAAATGATTGGATTCATGCTAATTAACAACAATGGGGTTCAACTTTCTAATTATCCTTGCTCACACAGCACTCTCTGTAGCCACCCCAAGTGCAAATAAAGCATTCCATCTGCTAGTAATTAGGCTTAATAATTTTAGACAATCGCTCAATGATTTACAATGCACATGCCTGATTACAGTCTAAATGTGAGTGCCATGGTGAAATTAGAACAAGAACAGATCATAGCTTGTGTTCTATGTCTAGTGCAAGAACACAGCAGCCTTTTTTATACACAGCAATAAAAAAAAAGACCTTTGTGCCTCTTGCAAATATTCAACATAATGGGTTTTCATTTGCTTAATCTGCAAATTAAATGGCGATTGAGACTAAATTGTTCAGTTCCCTGGCATAGGGACTGTCATCATCCTGTGAGTGCTTTCCTGCAGAGAGCCATTTGAACGAGACAGAGTGCTTCCACCCGGGCCACAGACTGGGGCAGCAGAGTGGTGCGACCGGGGATGACTGTTGCTAGATCAGATGTGTGTGTGTTTGTGTGCAGCAGGCGGAGAAAGCTACCTAATGAAGGGATGTGGATAATGGTCCTCTTGGAGGACTGGATGTGTTTCCAGTTGGCTGCCAGATGCTGGGGATGGAGAAAAAGAGTGATCAGAGAGGGGACTGCCTGAGCGGATACACACATACACAGACGCACGCACACACACACACACAAATCATCACATCACTGCATAGCTAAAACACATCAAGCCTATCTCTCTCTGGGCTAACAGAAGCAAACCAAGCATAAAATACCACTTTAATTAAATTAAGCGTTTACTTTAGAAAACATCTTCTCACAATTAATTCAATCAGCAAGGTACATGATGCTACTGCCAGGGGAAGATTAGCAGGCTTAATTAACACAGTATGAATGTTTAAACAGTGAGAACATACATTTAGTGCATGTATACACACACACAGTGATGTTAAAACTAAATGAACTTGTAGTCACTAATTAAAATAATGTCAGTGCTCTAAAAGATGCTCACCTAAGATGACAGCACAGACATGACATCTGTGCTGAATGACAAAAATCTCAGTTTTACACAGCTAGGGAAATTGTACTGTCACAGTACTCTGATAAAGGGCTGAAATACACATTGTACTATGGGATCCTCACTATTGAAGACTCAGAGGTTAAGAGTTTAGCACGTTTGTTTTCACATCTTTAGATAAATTATAACTAAACTGGACACAAGTTACCTGAATTGTTTGTGAATATTCAGCTGAAAACAACTGATCGAAATATTATTCTGAGTCTTACATCACACAACTGTGATTCCTTTCAAATCTGTTCACTCTTTTAAACTTCCTTAATACATTTGTCATTGCAAAACATTTAAATATTATCACAAACTACAATATAAAACATTTGTATATTTAGAGGATGAAACTATAATTATATACAGCTCTTGTGACTTGATCCCTAAGGCTCATTATCACTGTTTCTTCCTTTGTTTTCTTTTTTTTCATCAGTGTGGCTGCAGGTTTACTTGATCTGTCTCTCTCCACCTTTACATTGTCTCTTCTGTTCATCTGTGTCACTTGTCTCAGTTTTTCATCTGTATAGTTTCTGAGATGATTCTATCATTATCTGTCCGACTGTTTCTTGCTGCTGCTTTAAGATTACCTCATAGTCTTAGCTAAAAATGTTTGTTTTGTCTTTGCAAAACTAAAGTCTGTCACTGAATGGAATATTTGTCTTGAGTAGTAACAATCTGCAGACAACTTGAAAAATACAATGATTGTGTTTTTTTGTTTTGTTTTGTTTTGTTTTGTTTTTTTTTTACTATTTTGATGAAGCACTTAAGGACATATTTTTGTAAGGGTATAAGTTTATATGGTTATTTTCTCTTAATTAACACATCTAAATTTAGGATTTGTGTGAAGACAAAAAAAAAAATTAAATTACATCCTAAAAATCTGAGAAAATGAAGTAAAGTAGGGCTGATGTAAAAGGTGAGAGTGAAAGAGCAATTTTAAGTAAGAGAGAGGAAGAAAGAGAGTGAAAGCAGCTGTTGGGTATAGACAACATCACCTGGGCTCTGCTGCGGTAATTCTCCAGCTGTCTCAAACGCCTGGCCTGCAGGGCCTTCCTGACACGACACATCTGAGTGTGCATCAACCATGAGATGGCGATGGTCTCCACCGCCCACTTGCGCCGGCAGAGGCGCAGGTAGGCTGTCCGGGCTATGTAGCGCCTCCAGCAGGACTGTATGTGAACGGCAGCTGCCTCTGTGCCTCCCTCTCCCTTAAAGCGTTGACCTGGGCGTGAGACCAGATCTAACACTTCCTCCCAATTTTCTAGCACTGAGAGGAGGCTCATCACTGGAGGAGCTTTTCTCCATTCATTATCCCAACCCTGGCTGAACTCCACCAGTCGTTCCCCACTCACCTTGGCTAGAGGCACGGCAAAGTCCCTGAGCAGCTTTTTCAAGGCCTCCAGAGCATCGACCACACTGCTCCAACACAGGCTAAAGCTCTGCTTGAAGCGACAGAAATCTGTCTCCATTGGGTTGATACATCCTTTCATGATAGTAAATGTGTGTTTGGAGATATTTACATGAACTGGCAAAGGCAGATTCTACAGAATGCAAAGAGAAAAAGGGAAACATGAGTGATCTATCTATCTATCTATCTATCTATCTATCTATCTATCTATCAGTCCGTCCGTCCGTTGTGTTATTACCTGAGAGCTTTTAGGAAAAAGGCAGCTGTTTCCTTCCATGTTATCAAAGATTTTGGAAGTTGTAGAAGGAGGTGGGGTCTTAGGGGGTGAATGTTCTATGATTGTTCTTTCTTGGGAGAAGTCTGGTTCTATTTCCCATTTTATCTGCTTATGACACCTGGACTTTGGATTCATTGAGCCTGAAGACATGATGAACAGTAGTCTATTAGTTATTAAGTATTCATCAAGGTAAATGCAATGATAGTTATGTATGTAACATGAGAATATGTGATAGAATTTGAACAAAAAACAATTGAGACAAATAAATGAAATGGTATAAAGGATAAGTAGAGAAATTAAGATATAGTATCGGTATTACATACTTTAGAGGTTTATGGCATAATCTTTCTTCCTCTTTAGCATTTAAGACATCACAAAAGTACATCACTTATATGGACCATTCAAAAAACATATAAACATTTGGTATTTCAAAAATAATTCTCCTGGACTGATCAAATAAAACTTTAAACACATTATCAAATACCACAAATATACAGCAAAAAAAGAAGAACTGACCAAAGTTAGAAGAGTAAAAATCCTTTCTGAGGTGAAGAGTAATAGCCTTGTGTTGAACCGACGAGCACAGAAAACTTGACGATGAAGACATTTCTGAAAAATGAGCTGAAATAGCATCCGATTTCCACAAGCAAAAAAAGTGAGCATTTGTCATGGTGCTGAGGAAATGAAGTCTGTTTACCTGTCACCACATCTGTTTGACTGTGAAGGCCCTTTGGTTCAGTGGCCTGAATGCTCAACACTGGGCCAGTGATTGTCTTACTGTGTTTTATCTAGAAAAAGCACCATGATCAAAGGTTTATTTTTAGATACGAATGTTCGTATTCCACAGAGATAGACTATATTGTGTTGTGAACCTTAAATTACTTAAATGATCAATCAGAGTAAAAAGAAAAGTCAAATTTAAGCCTTTTTTTTCTTAATTTCGACTCTTTTCTGTGGTTAGACTCTCTTAAAGTGAATGTATTGTAGATTAGGAGGTAGCCAACCATTGATCAGTCTCATGCCAGCTTGGTGATGGCCAAAAAAACTTTCTAGTAGAATGAGTATGAGGGAGAGTGCTGGGATAGCATACGTGATTACAAACAGGAATTTTTTTGTACTTGGAGCTAATAGACATGCAATTAATCACAAAGTATTCAAGATGAAAGATGAGTCTTAAGATACTACAACTCAGAGCTACCCTGTAATGCTAATCATTTACTATTTTAAAGGACAAAATAATATTTTACTAAAGGAAAAGGTGTTGACCTAATTCAAAATTAAAAGGGAAATGCATTTGGAGCACCTTCAAATATTCTGGCTAAATTAAAATGCCCCATTACTCATAAAGTACAAAGTTTGTGCTGCAAATTCTCCACACTTGTCACCTAATGTCCTCTTCTTCATTCTCCTCAGACCACTGAGCTCTCTGACAGACCACAGGTAGTGGCCAGGTGCTTGGAGAATCTCCCCTCAAAGGCACACATCTGTTTCAGATGGGGTTGGGAAAAGGTGGCACCTTTTGTAAAATTGCTAAAATGCAAAAGCTCATTCTCTGGCACGGGGAAGGAGTGGAGAAGAGCTGGCCTGAGCTGCAGAAGGAGGCAGCAGGCAGAGAGCCAGTGGTTAGCAGTTGGGGAAGCTACGGCTGTCTTATTGGCATGCTGGACCAGGTACCCACTTCTGTCCTGAGACAGCTGTAAACCAGTAGCCCATAGCACAGCAATCAGGCGCCTGTTTCTTTAGAAGAATGCTGATGTGCTGCAATCTGCTGCTTTCCGCTTTTTGCAGCCAGCATTTCCATCTCTCCTATATCAGAGTGACAGTCTTGGCCTCTATTTCTCATGTCAGGTAAAGATTCTCAAAATATATTGGAAGGAAAGTGTGTAAAATATATCTAAAACTAATGCCGACCTTTGCAAAGATTAATTTGTTTGCCATGACAAGTACTGGCTGTCATCACTAAGCCAAGTGACCTTTATGTCACTGTCTCTCTGAGCAGGAAAGTTGAGGCATCTATTAATACAAACCTGTATCATCACTCTTCACTCTGGCATAAAGTGTCTTTTCAGCAGATCAAGTAAGTACAACGGAAATATGATGGGGAAAATATCCAATTCATCTTAGGTGTTGCAGAAATGCTTGTAATACGTCCTAATCAAATCTTTCCTCAGGTATATGCTGTAAGTTGCAATTAATATCAACAAAAGACAGGAAATCAATTTCTTGCTACACAAAGAAAATAGCTGGAGTATATGATGGCTCGTTCTAGTATATGTCTTCCTGCAGTGACTATGATATTAAGACTTAAGCAGGATGGAAAAATTTGACCTATTTTCAAGGAAGCCAAAATACCACATTATCAGATAAAAATTAGACTTCATCAAAAAAAGCTTTTACTTCCAGTTTATATGAAAAGTCAATGTAATCTAAACCAACTATTAATGGTCAATTACTTACTGCACTTGTGCTTCTTTTTTGCAGATCAGGAAGTTGAATCCCAAATTTCTTGTGCATAATGGCTCTGTTGTTTCGGTGAGCAGGATTAGTTATCAAAGGCAATGTTAGGGCTGCTTTGTGCTGAATGAGAGAAAAAGAAGAGAAAATCTGAATTTATGACTAAGACTTTTAGAGCCAAATTAAAGATGTACATTCATATGTATTTGTGCTGAGCAAAAAGAATAGGTCATGTTAATTCTCATGATGTGCTCATTTTGAGGCTTTTCAGTAGTATATACAATTGAATCATACAAAAGGCTATATGAATTTGTTGTGCATTATGTGATATCCTGTATAAACTATTATTAGTAAATGTCTCATATTTGAATAAAAGATTACCTTTTCCTCAGGTAAAAGTCCATTGAGTTCCCTTCTTTGTGGGCAGACATCTGGGAAACTCTCCAGAGCAGGTTTCCTGTGTAAAATCTATTTTTCAGGCTCGCACAGATTTGTTGCAATTATGAAAGCCACCAAGGGTGGTAAAGCCAAGTGTCAGCTTCCATATTATTTAGAAGAAACACAATCTTGACTCTGCTAGTCCTTACTTACCATTTTGGAATATTTGCTGTCTTTCTATCTAAATCCTCAATGACTGGAAGAACCAGTACTTCGTTGTTGGCCTTCAGATATTCTTCTACATGTGCCTGTTTATGAAAACCATTGTTCAATTAGATATAATTGTAATATTTTTTTCCTGTAAAATTGTTCACAATTATTTCCGTTTATTTCTAAGAAACAGCCTTACCTTTAGCCCATTTTCTGTCTTGCAAACAGCAGTGTCCAGTTCTTGAATGCACAGTGATTTTCCCAGCTTACTATGAGAGAGTTTCTTAAGACTATGCTTGAGATGTCGCAAATCATCTAGAACCTGTAGTAGTATAGTGATAGCAGTGGTGGAAGAAACAACAAAATAGTTTTCTTCAGTAAAATATCAACATGACAAAGTACAAGGAACATTTCTTAAGTAAAACATTATCAGAAAAATATAAAATGTGAAAAGTAAGTCATTATACAGTAAAAGGATCCCAGTTACATATATTTGTGGATTTATCAATATTTATTACTGATTTATAACTACATGCATAATATGGCTGCAGATGTTTGAAACTTTTTTTTTTTTTGCTTTGTTATATAGTGTTGGGTCGTTAAAAAAAAAATTGTAACAATACATTTTCCATCTAGTCCAAGGGGGTATTCATTTCTTAATTTTTTTTTTTTTTTCTTAATCAATTTTTGCTTCAGTTATAAAAAAAAAAAAAAAAAAAAAAAATCAATATATTAAGTGAAATGTGATTTTTTTTTTTTTTTTTTTTTTTTTTTTGTGGACAGGAATGATATAGAAAATTGTAAACTGAAAACAAACTTTGTAACTAAAGTTGTCAAACAAATATAAAGGAGTGTAAAGAACGAACCTCCCATTATGGATAAATAAATAAAATGAACCCTTATCTGTACTTTACCCACATTTTTGCCACTGAGATGTAGTGAAGTAGAAGTATAAAGCTGTATAAAATGGAAATGTGCTAATAAAGGAGTATCTCGAGTTTGTACTCAAGTAGCTACAGTAACTTCTTGAGTAAAGGTACTTTGCATGAGCCATTCTAACACACCAGTGACTAACACAACTTGACCAAACTTCAGCAGATTTAGCGAACTACTTGCTAATAACGATTTCCCTATTTAAGGTTAGTTAAAGCCAAGTGATGGAAAACAAACTAGCATCAACAAACTGTTTTGTGGAATTTCTTAAAAGGCGTTTACGTTAAATTTAATTTCCTGCAGTTGTTTTATCCCGAGCCGGATTCAATGCTACTGACGATAAACTTAACATTACCTGCACTAACGTTTCTCCCACATTATCTTCATTTATTACGATTTCAGACATCTCCTCCTGTTTCTAAATAGTACAAGAAGAAAACATGCCGCATAATGCTGATAAGGTTTTATGAAGACTAGTGTTAATGTTACCATGACAGAGTGACGCTAAATTTAGAGGTATTTTTTTTACCATAACCTGTTCTGTCAGGTAATTTACTCTGCGATTATTGGCAGGAAAAAAATGTTATAAAAGTCAAACCATGCCCACCTTTACAAACATAACTATGGATATATATGTATCATTAGTTATATAATTTAAAAATCTTGATATATTTATGTGAGTCTTTAGAGAGGCGATACCTTCAAGACAATCTGTAGGGATGATTTACACACACTAATCCCGTTTCATATAAGTGTTACCAAAAACACAAATTACTGTCTATAATATCATAGTAACACAGTGGAAATACATGAATATTATATATATATATTATATATTATACATACATTTATGTCCCATCAAAGAAGTATTTTTTTTCTACTTTATATGACACCGGAAATGACGTATGTGCCTCAAAGTTGAAAGGTTATTTAAATGAGTTAACGCCGCTGTAAGCTAGGTGGCTAGTTCTTGCCCGAGAGTATTGTAAAAATGTCAGCAACAGAAGAAACTCCAACGATGAGTATACCATGTGTTCTCGTCACTAGCTCTGACAGTGGTTTTAAAGAAGAGGAATTAATAAAACGTGAGTATATATGAGTGTAATGTGTATGACTTCCGCAGGGCTAACGTGAAACAAAGCTAACTTTCTTTAGCCTAATTAAAGGACTGTTGACGTTAAGAACGTGTTTCGTTGTTGACAAGCTTTAGTTCCTGTAGCATGTGAGAGAGCAGTGTCAATACATTAAATGTAATACTGATTTTAAGATTCGCTGGGAAAGCAGCCGTTATTATAGTACTGCTGCTAGTAACGTAGCTAATATGCATGGTAACTAGTTAACCCAATTTGTGTACAACCTTTCAACAAATCCGATTTGTTTTTACTTTAGAGATCCTCAATTTAAATACTTTGCCCGAACCAACCAAGCGGGAAGAAGCAGTAACCTGGTATCCATGGACTATCAACAACAAGTATTACACAGCAGATGTCAGGCTTTGTGTCGTTCCGAGCACTTTTCAGATGACATCAGAGATCGCTCAGTCTATGCAGGCCTTCATCGCTTATTTTGACAGTTCAGTGGTGCGTGACGTAAGAATGAGGTACATGTCACAAAAATATTGACAGTGTGTTCTGTGATACGCATTCTCACACTTACCTTTACATGGGTTTTCCAGAAAGATGGACTGGAAAAGCTGCATCCTTGGGTATCAGTGATAGAAGATATTGCTCCAGAGGTGCTCATTCTGGTCTGTGACAAAGTCTGTGAAAATGGTTAGTACGCCACTACTGTGTTCTTTCTTTTGGTTTTTAAGGCAAGTATTCCCGATACATTTTGACAGGATATGATATGAACTCTGATGTTGAATTCATATTGTAGGTGTCACAAGACACGAAGCGCAGCAGTGGTGTTTGGCCCATGCGTTTGAGCTGGTGGAGCTCAATCCTCAGGAGGTGCCAGATGAAGATGGTGAGGTCAAGTTTGGCAATCATAGTAAAACATATTACATTTTGACTTGCATCCTGCATATTTTCCAATATTTGGACTCATTTATGTTGTCTTTTTACAGATGACTTTCCAGAATCCACTGGAGTAAAGAGAATTGTTCAAGCTCTCAATGCTAATGTGTGGACCAGTGTGGAGATGAAGGACGGTGAGATCATGTCATAATGAATGACCTTCTGCACTGTCTGATTTATTTGAGTGTATTGAATGTATATTTTTTGTTTCCTAATAGGGCACAATCAAGGACTTGGTCTGATGAGTAGCTTGGTCGCTTGTAGGCACAACAACCCACGCAGCTGTCAAGACCCACCAGTCAGTTTTGCTTTGTTATCTGTATCTGTGTTATCACTTATGTATTTTAATTATCATTTCATTTATCTTTTTAACTGTGTTTTTCATAGTACTGTGCATATATTAATCACTTTAAAATCAATTTTACAAGCTGGTTTGAATAAGTATTTAGTGGTACTCAGTGACCCTTTTCTTTTCTACTACAGTCTTCCAGTTCACCAGTAGGGGGCACTGTAGTGAGTGAAGAGCCTGACGAGAAAGACAATAGTACAAATTCAGGGACACAGGAAGACACGGTAGTTGGTAAGTAAAGCCATGGAATACTTTTGCTAAAATCAAATATATTTTTTCCACTTCTACTAATATAGAATCAGTTACAGGCACTTTAATTCTGTACATGCAACTAAAATGTGCTGATTATCACATTGGTTATCACAGATGCAATGACAGATTTGGATATTCAGGAACTTGCCAATCTCACAGCTGGTGATGCAGATGTGGATAACTTTGAACGTCTGTTTACCAAGCTCAAAGAGATGAAAGGTATATGGAAAACACAATGTCACTACTCAGTTGGTGGTTTTTCTGTAAGCCTTTGTGAAACACTTTTTTTTCAGTATTTGTTCAATGAATCTGACTTTCTTTGATTTTTGAACAACAGACAAAGCCTCCTCATTACCTCATGAGCAGAGAAAGGTTCACGCAGAGAAGGTAAGCAGCTATAACTATCATAGTTACAAGAAAGAGATTTTTCTAGTGTTATTTAGGCCATTTTAAAAAGTGACATGTATTATTATTTGATGCTGTGCCACTTGTTTGCATTACTTTGCACATGACTGTTGAACAAAGTTTTCATTGTAGTATTTTCATTAGTGAATCACAGTGGTAATGGTATTCTTTCACTCTATGCTTAACAATGTGACATCTTTTGTTGACAGCCTATGTTTTGGCTGGAATGATTGATTGACTTGAAGAAACTGTTGATCCAGTTGACGTCTAAATTACACCTTTTTTTTTTTATAGGTAGCTAAAGCTTTTTGGATGGCCATTGGTGGTGATGAAGATGAAATAGATGGGTTATCATCGGGTGAAGAAAGTTAAAAGTAGCTACTGTCACTCATTTGTTGTTATTCACGATCTACCTACCTTCCCTGGGTCTCCCACAAGATCCAGCGCCCTTTAACCTGCTCCTAGCACTTGGAAGTGGAGATGTCTACAAATGTCACTGTAGACGTAGTAATGATTATTAATGTTTGATTGCTACAATAAAATGATTGCAGTTTTGGTGTATAATGAGAAACAGTTGGGTTTCCTGTTAAAGACAGAGAGGCAATGGATGGGCCTGGCCCTCAGTCCACTCCCCTAGCATTCCTGACTGCACTCTCAGCCCCTTAAATACTTGATGTTTTTAAAGGTGGAGAAACATTATGTTACATTATGTGGGCTGTGATATATGCATTTGTCGTTTAGGTACAGTTGTCATGTATATTTGAAGTGACATGATGTGCCTTTTTCTCCAAATAGTTGTAACAAATTGCACATTGTACTGAATCAACATAAAAACTGATTTTAATTTTTCTTGCTGAGCTCATTTATTTTGAATACAAGTATTTCACTATCGTTACGTGGGTGTATGAAACATATTGACTCAACATATACTTGTACATCGAAATACAAGTCCTGGAACAACTCTGTCAATGCTGTATGGCTTGTCTGTTAAGTATTTTTCTTATAGTATTGCATTGCATCATACATGAGGGTGTTTCTAATGGTTTGTTTATTCTATATTTATACAGTATCATTTGTAATCAAAACATTATCATAATATTCTCAATTACTGAACTTCACTTTATCTGAAAGGCTGGTGTTAAATAATCACACTTAACACATTTTAACCAAGGAATGGTTTGCAATGATGAACAAGAGTGTCAATTTCTTTATTCACTGTGTGTAAACAAAAAATTGAACATCAAATACTTTTTATTCGTTTGCATTTTATTAAATCTTCACAAATGATAAAACAATGGTCATTAAATTTGAATATTTAGAATACATGAAAAAACATGTACATAAGACTTGGAACATAAATTCAGAAACTAAGAATACCAAAGAATGCAAGGACTGATACAGATCTATCAATTATCTAATGCACTGTAGTACACAGCATTGGAGTTTGACACTGTGTAACTGTTCGCAACAGACTATAAGGATGGCTGAGTCTTAAGTGCAGAATTAACATGGCGACTTCATAGACAGCAAGCATACTACACATGCTTCATATCGTAGCAATGTACATTTAATACACAGTATTAGACAAGCAAATTACCACTAGAACTAAAGCTTGCACAGGTAACTGATAGTACGTTTACCCACAAGGAGCACAGTGTGCTATACTGTAAAAAAAAACAACATATGTTTGTTCTCACTCTACATGCCATCAATGGATGGACCACAGCTGTGGCCAGCCGTCACACAGTGATAAAGCCTAAATAAAACAGTCCACTATATGTTTTACTATGAAATAACAGTTACAGCTGGTAGTCATCCTATGTGTTGCACCTAAAACCCCACTAACAAGGGTGAGGTAACCACACATCAGGTATAAGCAAAGGTTGATAACCACA
Organism: Maxillicosta whitleyi; assembly: GCA_029822895.1. Lineage (NCBI taxonomy): Eukaryota > Metazoa > Chordata > Actinopteri > Perciformes > Neosebastidae > Maxillicosta > Maxillicosta whitleyi. The sequence continues at coordinate 5,228,728 of JAPSES010000249.1, forward strand.
GTTGCAAATCTATTCCAAAGGTTAGTCAGGTCCACTGTTTAAAGCAATGCATAACTACAAGAAATTCACGAGCTATAAATATTTATGTACAGTCTTATTGAGGCAATAATAAAAATATATTTCCATGCAGGACAGTATGAAAAAATAACTTATAAAATGTCTCTTTCATTGAGCAAAATAGTTCTCATACAAGGGTTATTTCAAAACAATGGTGGTAATGTCTATTTTCTCATTTAAAATAGATAAAATACCAATTAAATGATCAGTTAGTTACTTGACATTTTCATTAACATAGACAAATCAATATGGGCAAAGTACCTTGTACTTAAAATATTAAATATATTCTATTTCATCACTACTCAGAATGACATTTTATGTTAAGTAATGCTTCAACTGATAAATAATTCACTAGTTGTAAAAGTGGTACTGGGACCCTGAAAGACCAGTGGTGAGATTGTATTTTCTTATTCTAATCCATAATTCAAATCTAATTCATAGAATCAAAAATGTTTTGAAACATGTAAAAGATGATCAAGCTGAAATTGCTCCATGACTTCAACTTGGGAAACAAACATGTAATACAATGTTATGCAGAGACATGGTATCAGTTTTTTTTTTTGTTTTTTTTACTGCACATATCCTATGGCTGTCTTTTGAATACATGGAAACAAACCTACAAGTCATACAACAACCATGACCTGGGGACACTAAATTATAAATACTAAAAAGTGCTAAACATGTGAGGTGAAATGTTTATGACACAGAGGGCAGACAGATGTTTGATGAGTGCTATTCCTTTCCTTATTATTAGAAGTATCTGATGGTCCTACGACACACTAGAGCAGTGGATGCTGGGAGAACCCATCTGTGTAAGGACCTTGTCCAACCACTGCAAAGGGCCGTTGAGATGTAGTTCTATCCAGCAGGGGGTGCTGGTTACTGTCTGACGCCTGTAAAGTGCATAAAAACAGAGGCAAAATGTTTGTTTTTTTTCATTATTGTACAGCTTTACATGCAACATTATGGTATCTAACAATTTAAATGTCATATGTGATATATAGCATTTCAGTCTGTTACTGCCAAATACAGTATACAAAATATTTTTGTCTGAGTGCAAAGACATCAAGAGTAATGCTAATTCTGGTGACTATTTCTGAAGTCATTCAAGTTTCTACCAGAGATGTTTTTCTCCAAGGTGTTTGGTGCCAGAAATATAACACGGACAACTTGCAGTCCAGTGGGAATCCCCCTTGCAAAGGGTGTCTGAAATGTGTTCACCTCCCACTCCATGTCCCCCTCACCACTGCATGCCTGCTACATTCTTCCTACGTTACTCAACCCTCTCTCTCCTCAGAGCAGCGCCCTCCCCCAACATCTTCTTTTACCTCTTCAAGTCCAGTCCTCATCACTACAAAGAACCTCTAATTGATAGAAGCTCTTAATAATTTCATATGGCTTAAGTGACTAACCAGCTGACCTACTCTACTGCCTTTTAAACACAAACTTATTTTATAAGCCATCATCTTTGTCGAAAAAAACAACACATTTTACTTAATAATAGTTAAGAATAGTAGTGTTTTCAAGTTATATGTATTAAGCAGGTTAACTTAGCCATGACGTTTATTAACTATTGCGTTACCTGTACTCTGCTCCCCAACCTTTGACAAAACTCATGCGAATCGTGCACATCCTAGTGAGTTGGTACACAGCCTCAAATCCTTGGTTTACTGACTGCGCAAGCAAAGCAGCAAACTCCTGGTTGTTAAAGATCTTCAGGTTGCAGCCTGAAAAACAAAGATTTTTAATGATGTTTAATTATTGACAACAAAAAGATGTTGGTGTCAATGTATCAGCAGCACTTAGTAACAATGGTCATTTGTCTTTAGTCATTGGTAGGGCTAGGCAACAAAATGAAAACGACATAGATTGCAAAATAACTTTTCATTGATAGAAATATGAAACCTGTTCAATACAATTTTGATACAATTCATTTGTCCATGTTTTGACATGAGTAAGAACAGCCAATCATAATTAAGTAGCGCTGCACTGAACCAATCACACTAGAGTCACATCAAGTTAGGTTGATGCACACAACACAAACATAAGAACCAGCCACAGCACACATAATAATGCTTGGGCTGCAGTGGGAAATACTGAGTGTTCCTTTGGAAGAAAATTTGACCAAGAACTTGGGCAAGTAGGTACTGAAAAGTAGGGTATGAACCATTTCGGTTCCTGCGCACAACAGAGGCATAGAAGTTTCACTTTTGGTTTACGCCAGTTACGGTACTTACAGTAGTTATGGAACACACCCCCACGTATATAGCCCCAGCATTGTTTCATGGTCTGTTTTGTTTGTGTTCTCTTTTAAAACCTGAAAGCTTTTGCCTGCTGGTCAGTCTTTGAGTTCAGTTTTAAATCTATTTACCTGTTTTATTTATTTGAAAGAGCTGTACAATATTCTTCAGCACATCTGTCATGTTCAATCTCTGGCAGAAAATAAATCAGATTTAATTCAAAAATAACCTTCTGATGTCTTCACAACTACCTTACAAGTAACAGAAAATTTAAGCTTGACAAAAACAGTGATTTGATTTATATCATGATACATATCGGTATTGTCTGATACGAAAAAAAATATCATGATATAAATTTTTTCCATATCACCTAGCCCTACTCATTGTTGTCCAACTTATTACTAACCTGGAGGGATTTTACAGACAGTGGCAGGATGCCATCCGTAACGCTGGTTGCAATTGGGACTTTGTACAAAGATGGCACTATCACTGAGGCACTCTGCAAACACCTCTCCACCAATGTAGTACAACCTCACACCTCGTCCTGGAAAGGGGAGAGAAATGACTGTTGCTTAGTGCAATGCTGTCTGCTGATTACATTAAACAAAAATGCAAATCAGAATCAATGTGGTCACTTTGAAAGGAAATGACTACCTATATGTCTGCGCGTGAGCTCTACTGCTGAGTTGCGATTGACATTGGACAGGAGGCCTAGACAGAAGCGCTCAGAGTTGGAGGGGTCTGTGAATCCATCTACAGTGAGGGAGGGCTGGGAGGCATGGAAGGTCTCTCCTACACGTTGGTTCAGCTCATAGTAGGAGATTGAGCACCAGAAAGCAGATTCACAGTACGTCACAGGTTGCAAGTCTGCAAGAGTAGAGATGAGCTCAGATCAAATTATTGAAAAAAGAAATTCATTTCAGAACAGGTAAACTGGTCTGCACTTCCAACAAGCATTTTCATTAAGATACATACTGATGATAAAGGTTCCCTTTGACTTCATTAGCCCTTTCCCACGGCCCTCATGGCCTCTGCCAGAAATGGGAAAGACATGATGTACCTATTTATTTTTTTAACAATGATCTGCTAGTGGCTTTCCACATAGATAGAATAACCTAGCAACCGGATATTATTATTGCATTACCTTGAGCTGTCTGTGGCTGGCCTTTCTACAGACAAGAACAGACTGCAGACAAAGACTCTATTCATACCATCCTTACTCTGTTACTGCCCTGAGGCAAAGCCTCTTAGACATAGTCCACCACTTCCTGTGTGTTGCTCATCTGTTGGTTGTACTTGCACCTCATTCAGTCACCCCAAAAAATGATTTTTAATCATCAAGTCTATGGAATACAAATTAACTACAAAATGCAATATTTTGCAGATCAACCTGTTCTGTAAAATTGGTAGCAATAAAAAGTCACTACTTGCTGGTGAGCTGTTATTGTTTGGTCAGAGGTGTCATAAAAGGTAAATTATGAAGAGAACAAGTCTGATATATTCCAGATGCCACGTAAATCACACCTTTAAGAAGAGTCCAGTGCAGGAGGCATCAGCTCCAAAAAGATTGAACATGTGCTATGTTTTACAGTCACCAGGTCACTGGGTCCAAATGGGGATGGGTGTATTGTTGCTGGATCTTCTTTACACGTGTGTGTGTGTGTGTGTGTGTGTGTGTATGTGTATTAATAAAATAGTTGCATCAAAATACAGCTGGTAGTAAACATGTACTTTTAGTAAACTGAGCCACAAGGAAGTTCCAAATTTCAATTTATACAAGTGCCATTGGCCCTTTTAATTTTAAATGACAGATATCCTTTTACATTCAAGAACTTCTGCTTCCCAGAGACTCGAAACACTGAAAAGCTCCATACATAGCTCAAGATGAACTGAAACCTTTTATGACAGGACACAACACACAGACAGTTTCCACCAAACGGAGCAGATTCTAATCTTTCAGTCATAGAGGAGCACAAAACAAATGACTGCGTCAGTCCTCTACACAACATACCAAACAGCCAAGAGTCACCTGGGTTGTTCTGTTGTGTTCTGATGGGTTTATAAAGTTTTTTTTGTTTTTTTTTAAATGTAATGATATTTAAACCAAAGATTTGTAGTGTGATTTTGAATCGGTTTACTGACCATGAAGTGTTACCCCTGACATTGTGTCATGACCATCAATAACACGAGTGTACATAATGAATGATATGTTTCAAAAATAGATGACCTATTTGTTTCTGCTTACCAAGATTACTGTTTGTGGGTGACACGGGATTTGGAGACAGGCTGGGTGAACCTAAAGTAAGAGAAGACTAGTTAAGGATTCTGAAGAGACATAATTAGATAAGTATGAGTTGTGTGTAAATTCTTATGACTCACTTGTGTCCATGCTGTGATTGAGCTGGTGATCATTTGTCTCACCATCCTCACTGAGGTAGCCTGGTGGGGGAGTTTCTGTCATGTATAAACACAAATGAATATTAGATTGACACCTTACCTCTTCAGTTTACTATGTATGGCATTCTTTAAAACCACTGCATAAAGTTCTGTTGGGTATTAGTACATTGTCCATTTTCTCACCAGGAATATAGTTACTCTGGGGCTCAATACCAGCAGGGAAATTGGTGTTCTCAGGGATAGATGGGCTGTAGTCATCCAGCTGTGGAAACTCTGCAGGGATATCTGTATGTCGTGGTACCAAAACAGGAGGCAAAACTGGGGATACATAGATACATGTGATATGGATGTGTAAATACCACAATTTTATGGAAAGTATTTTGGACCTTGAAGGAATTAACTCTACTCACTGGGTGTCTCCACCCTTTGGTAGTGGTAGGGATTAACACACACTTCATCCTTCTTGGTGTGGAAAGCAAATTCACAGTGGTCGACAGCTCTCAGTTCATGATGAGACTGCAGGTCCGGCCAGCGCCACAAACGACAATAAATCACATGAGGAAGTCCTTTTCTGTGGGACACTTGGAGTCGGCCATCTAAAGACCTGTACAATAACATAAAATGATCATTATCATAACACATGGAGATTAAGCCTTATGAGTCTGTAGCATTTTAAGTGAATGAATGAAGACAATATTCCAGATCAGTGTCCTTCTGATATGAGCTGGAAAGGACTGTTCAAATATCAACCAAATATCAGTATAATGGGAAATACTCATAAACCTCATGTAAATATATGATAATACAACATCTGACACATTTTAAACACAGAAATTAGGTCAAAACATGTATATTTACAAATTCTTGTGATACAGTGATTACACTGTGATTTACCATTTAAACTTTAGACAGTCAAATGAAGAGTGAGCTTATGCCTCAAATCTCCTCCACTACCTGCTACTGAATTGTGAGTATTGAGGTGACAGTCTTTTTCTACACCTACCAACATCCTCTTGGGCTATGTTTTGTCCTACTGATTTGTCACTTTAACTTAATGCCTCCTGTGGATAAGCAGGAGTCAACCTGCTTAACCACAAAAATTGTAGAACAGCCAGCCATGTATGTAAAGTAAACTGAGGCACCTCAAACACTAAGTCCTTTCTCCCTGAACCACTTTAAAGACAGTGATGATGAAAGTACAGCACAGAAACACTGAGTCACAATCACTCTCAAAAGATAGTAAGCAACCTGTTTTTCTTTAAATCTACAGCCTGCCTTAAGACCCATTAAAATTAAACCACAATCCAAACAGTGGCCTACGCCCTCCCAAGGGGCCCAGAGCACATTCCCAAGAACTGAGAAAAGGTTTCTAATGTAAGTTACCACCCACACTCACACCATGCACACCATGATGGGGGACTCCCAGCTTCCTAAGGAAATGGACCTGCAAGTGTCTGACCTGCTGTTGAAGAAATTTTGAGGTTCAGGTTTAACAGTTAAAAGATGTCACTGAAAGATGTTAGAAGTATTTTATTGATAAGAACAAAAATGGAGGGGAAAAAAATACAGAAAGTAACTGTACTGACATGCATCTGGCTAGTACAACAGCTGAAAAAATAGAGCTAACAATCTCATCAACATTTTCATTGTAGATCCATGATAATGAGGAAACTACTCAAACTACGCAACATTACATAATAAACAAAATAGTTGAGAATCCACCCATGAAAGCATTTACTCCCACACTCAGACCACATCATTCAGAAGAAAAAAAATATACACATTCTCTTAAGAAACTTCATAGATTAAAAAACTATCCTGGTTCTAAGACAGATGGGTAACCCATCTGGGGAATCCTAAACGAACACGTATTTAAACTTTTCCGAGTGCACACACTCCAGTCTAAACATCCCTTCTGAGTCAGAGCTCTGCTTGGCCAAACCCTGCCTTCTCCTGTTCATCACATGTGTGAGCTATGGATTTACTGTTTTTGTTTATGCAGCACTGGATGTAACAGCACAGCGTCCATGTCAGCAGGTGACAGATGGGTGCCTAGACATTAGACTAGTTAGTTCTCTATGTCACAATTCTCTAGCGTTTTGACATTGTAGCTAGAATGTTAGGCCAGTGTTCAGGATATTGTCAAACGTTATTACTAAGTAAGTTAGCAATAACAAAATATAAAAGATGTTTAGCCATGGGAACAGATGCATCACGTCTTTCACGTCTTTTTTTTTCACTAACTCACTTACATAGAACACAAGCTTAGCTTTGCAGGCAAATATGACTTTCAATGATTTATAGTCAAAAGGTAAAAGAGAAGGTTGTTGCAAATGAGAGTCGATTTTAGTTCATTTTAACACCTAATAAGCTATTTAAATTGGTTAATAGAATTTATACTAACATCCAACATATCACATTTTATTTTAATCTACACATCAGTGAATTTGCTAAGTATCACGTGCATCTTAAACAAAAGCAAAATAAGAATGCAAATGCCTGGAAAATTTTAATATCATGATACTGTTGTTAGCAAGTAGCTAGCTAGCTTTTTGGCTAACGGTCACGTTAGTTGTCATGAGCACTGGCGTTAGCTTACTAGCTACTTAGCAGGTGGCTAGTTACGTTGTCAGTACCTGGGTATAGTTAAGCATTTCGTGTTGACATTCTGTGATGTGATGGCTTTCTCCAACTCGTCCAACTGTCCGGTCTTTTTTAACTTCTTCACAAGACTTTTCACTGCCTTTTCGCACCATTTCTCCTCTTGTCCGTTCTGCTCTCCCTTCTTCCAGCCAAGAAGCCTCTTCACGATTGGAGGAGTGAACGGTAATATAGACATCTTCGAAACGCAGCGAAAACGAATGGTTGCAATAGTCTTACTGTGTAATTCTGCCTCCTTGAATTCCAACTATCACGCTTTGGTAGTTCGTATTGTAATAAGCCAAGCTGCTGTTCAGGTTAGTAGCTTAAGTCCCAGGCAGACTAGCTGCTGGTACTGCCGGTGGCTCGACGGCAGCTTGCGTCGTAGGTTCACTGTGTTCAAGTCAGTGTGCCTGTCAGACTGGAGCTCTGTCTATCTGTCTGTCTGACCCTCCTCTGCTCCTCAGCTGGTGTACCCTCCACCTGTATTAAACAACTAATCTTCTCCAAACAGTCCCATAGACTATACATGTACGCATACTGCTACCAAATGCACTGTATTCTTAACTATTCTCTTTTATTCACCTCTTTTAAATGAAAAATATGTTTCTTTTTATATTTCTGATCTCTTTACCTATACCTCTGTTCTCCAGTATATTACCCAGGGGTGAGAAATGAGGAAAAGAAGAAAAAAAAAAGTTGTAATCAGAGATATGTCAACACTGAAAATTGATCCGACTTTTGAATTTACAGTCTCCATGAATAGAAAAACCTACATGTAATCCCTTTGATGCCCTCATAAAAGTGATTTAATTTCACTACAGCTGCATCTTTCCAGAAAAGGATGAAGGAGGTGTATATTCACTGGTATTTGAGGTTTGGTTTTATGGTGTTATTGATAAGTGTACTTCTGGCTGCTGCCTCCAGTATATAGTCCAGTGCCAGTACTATAAATAAGGCTGTACAACCTATTTTTACCTCCCATTAATGGCTGCAATCTATTTTTACACAAGTATTTGGCATTGCTTCTTACTTCCTTCTTCTTAAATATCTTGGCAGTGGCACTTTAAAAGAAATATGTAAGAGCGCTTCATGGCTCTACAGAAGACAGTGAGTGCAACTAACAGAAATAATCATTGGTAACATTAAGTTTATGTACTTTATAGAGATAAGAAATACAGGCTGAGCTATTGAGAAAAGCTAGGGGGCTTGTCCTGTGTTTAAAATGTCTCTGTCATTGATAAACCAAACAGACTAGAGAACGGTGGCCACTGCTTCTGCATATACTCTGAGGGCCTGCCCCAGGGTCTACACATTTTACTGCTAGGGGACACGAGCAGGACAGCTGGTGTGAAAGGCTTGTGCATGTGTGAGAAATGGGGGGCTCATATAGTACGTGTCAGACAGGGGGGCAGATGGGCCACAGCAGGCAGAGGAAGGTCTTAGGGACAGAGTGAAGAATGATTTCGGACAAAAGGCACGACGGCTGGCTGAATAAGTAATGACTGCGGACAGTCTGATGGATAACAATGGCATTGTGATAGACCACTCACAGGCTACGTGGGAAACAAGCAGGATGTGTGGCAGGGGCCCAATCAGCTGGGCTCCTGTCACAACAATATTTAGACAGAGATGGAGTAGCAATTAGAGTAAATATGGCTTTTGTTTGTCCATATGAGCAAATTGAGGAGACATTTGAAGTGCTATAAGAGCAGTAAGTTTTCATAACGCTTTAAAAATGATTCTCATACAACTATTTGTCAAATTGTAATCAAAGTTCTGCTATAAACAACCATTTTCTCTGCTGACTAATGCACAGTGTTAGACTAAAGAAATCACACTAGCTAACATATACCCTCCAGAAACCTGTCATTGTCTCAGCAGCTAATTGCAGTGTTAGTGTTAGAATCAGAGGGAGCAGTTCAGCCCCATAAGGGTGGGGTCCAGTCTTCCCAGCAATCTCGGACTCTTTTTTTAATCTCCCCTCATGCTGGAGGCTGTTATCTGTTGCTTGCAGCAATCAGTCTCTCCCCAGACAGTGGCACCTCCAAATCTGGGGCAGAGTAGTGACCTCCCTCCTCCCTCCCTCCCTTTGGCCTGAGCCATAGAATACTCAAACCATCTTTCTTTGACTTCAGAACCTAAAGTGACATGTCCTCTTGTCTGGCTGCTGTCTTAATGCCTATCACCAAATGAGGCATTGTCCATTGTTTGCTTATTTAAGTCCATTATTTGCCCGACTTAAAATATACTTCTGCTTTATAAAAAAACAAACAAACAAACAAACAAAAAACAACCTTAACACAAAAACACCATCCCATGAGTGACATGGTGTCATTCAGTACACAATGTGTTATTTTTTTCACCTTCCATAGTTACAAATAAATCAGAGGAATAAAGTTTGATTTATCACGCTAATCCACATTCCCAAAGTCATGAAATACACATCAGCATAGATAGCACAACACCACCTAGTGGTTTTACTTCAATACTGCAATAGTTCATTTTATACAGTGTTATATAAGTACAAGAGTAAAAAATCTTAAGATAAATATTTTCTTTGCGTGTTTTGAATTCTGCAAATCTTAAATATCTTAGAAATCATATTTATTCACTGATTTTTGGCTTCTCTTTGTGCAGAAATATGGGTGACACTGTGATTATAATTTATGTGTGAATCATTCCCATTGATTTATATGCTATTCCATAAACACAATTTACATGTTTATTGTGAACAATGGCCCATAACAGCATTAAGTTGATTCAGAGGCTTTGCAAAATATCTCCTCATCTTACATATGGATGGAATGCAGCACTTGGGCATGAGTCATTAACTTCACCTCCAGGCTAAATGGCTTTGTGTTTGGCCTCCACCTAAAGAAGCCTGTCTGTATTTACAAAGGACCTCTCCTTTGGTGAGTCTTTTAGACATTTATAATACATGGTGTGCATCTATAATCACTCATAATTGATTTCTGACCAATATTAAAACATAAACATGATTACTTCATTCTTGTTTTCTGAAAAGTTTGAGAATCAAAACATTTATCAACGTCTCAGTCGAACCTTCCTCATCAAACTTTTCATTTTCACAACTTCCTCCACAAAGCATGTGGAACTTGTCATTTTCAGAAATCTGGTAAATACACTCTGTCACTCACACCACCACCAAAACTAATGATTGTGAAATTAGTTTCAGAGCAATCAGAAGCTCCCCTGCTAAGACCCACTGTATCCATATGCATGAAATTGCTTGTGTTAATACATGCTATGAATCGTGGGTAATGCAGTGAATAATTCTGACTGCACGCAATAATGCTATCTTCTATTAGATTGGGGGCTGTTGTGAAGCTGGAGCCCTGTGGCAATATGCTTGTAAATGGCCATGTATGGATAATTAAGCATTACTCCTGAACATTAAAACTTGCTTATTTCAGAGAGCTGCAGGCAGTGGAGGCCTCTTATTGGACTCATTGCTATTTTTGGTGTTTCCCTATAATGTGTTCTCATTAGTATTAGTATTTCAGCAGTTTGAAACTTTTTGTTTTCAGCTACTGTATCATTAGCCTGAGTATAACTATTGTAAGCTTTTATGTTAATGTTTTGACAAGATATATACCAGTAGTTTTCTTTTGTTCTGGGAAATAATAGAGTGCTATGATCTCATTTGATTTTCTTACGTATTTATTATCTGACCATTCTGACCTTGGGGCTTTAAGACACAAAAAGTAATGTTTCATTGTTTTGAAAAACTACAAATACTCTATATGGGGACTCTGTTAATATCCAGTCCATATCCTTGGTTCTATGGCTAAACAGTGAGAACAAGTTAGTGCCAGCCAACCCTCAGGCAGTCGTTTTTGAGCTGGATGACCTGTATTAGCAGCAGGAGGCCATGTTTCATGGAGGTAAATAAATACATTCCTGAGAGTTAGATGATGACAGGAGAGACCAGTCCTGTCCCTCAGCTGTTGTGTTTACAAAAACCTTGTTTGCATCGCTTGTCTGCTTTGCTGCAACAGTTCCCATATTCTGCCCACTCCACCCACTCACCAGTCCACAGGGGGTTAATAATACATGATACGTGACAGTGTACCTGCAGGCAAAGACCATGGCGTCTTGATGAGTGTGATATTACAAGGTCAGAGACAGTCACATTGGCATTAAAAAAAAAAAAAACTGTGTTGAGTTGAGGGGACGACAGCCAGTGTGTAAGGATGAAGAATAGCATTAAGCATTCGCATTGCTATGTATGACTGGAGTATTGTTGTTACTAAACTTAAATTTATGTAGATGTGACTGTATATTTTGGATAAAAAGCTGCAAATCTGGTAAAGCACAGTAGTCTCTATGCCTTAGTTGTTTCGTCATTTGTGTGCTTTTTTTGGGATGTTTATTAAACTCACAAGGGGATGCATACTGAGTTTGCAGATGTAGGGTATAAAAGGGGATTAAACCTGACAGAGGGCAACCGGATTAGGACCAAACTGCCTTAACTGGTTCTATTTAATGTGTCGCATTAAATAGTGCCTTTAAAAACTCCCACACACAACCAATTCATCTCTGCTGTTTTTGCCAGTGGTTGAAGTCAAGAATGTTTGTAATAAAATGTTAATTAAAGGATGTAGATAAACAACACTTGATCTTGATCAGGTTCCTTAAAGAACTGCAAAAATCCTCCTGTTTAAGTGTGCAGTAAACTTTCAAGAATGTAACACATAATGCAGAGGAAATGCAGTTATTAACTGTTGAAGCTTCTATTTTTGTTTTGTATAATCCTTTAAAGACACAAAGAAACTGCATTACAGTTCAAATAAAATTGGGAGGTATTGAGCATAGTCTAACCAAACCACACTAAGCAAACTGGTGTAATTAGTAACAGGATTTATAAGAGCTTTTTTTGAGTTTAGAATTCACCCTGTGTCCAAAAAAAAAAAAAAAAAAAGAAATCCATGCTTCTTCAGAAATACTCATATGGATATTAGCAGTATTATCTGGCTCTCTTTTTTGCTGCTCCTAAATGGACAGAAGTTTGCTGGCATAGATAGTAGACACACAAAATCTACAACTTTGCCTCCAGAGACCTCCTATCTCATTTTCCATGAGATTTTCGTTTTAGTTGATAAAAGCAGTTTGGTTGGGGATAAGAAAGAAACATGATTTGGTTTAAATGAATGAATAGACCAGGTTAAGGGTCATTTTTTATTACATCTTTGTAAAACCTGTCCTCTTTTATGTAAGATATTTTGTTCACTGTATGTCAAAAAAGGGAGTCAACCTGTCAAGGTTCTGTACAGCAACATTTTAAGAAACATTTTCCTTTACATCTATTTTATTACATTCCATTTTATGTAGCTGAAGGATCCTGAAACATTTATAATACCTATGGAGACAGTTTTTTTTCAGGTACTACCCATTACTCATTAGAACCACAATCATATTATCATTGTAATGGGAATCCAGTTTAATGTGGCTTAAAAGATGATTTAATGTGGCTTCAGGAAGAGAAAGCAATCAGACCTGTTGTAGTCCACAGCCGTAGTATACATTTATCTATTATGCATTGGTACGTAGCCCCTGGTCAGTACGTTTGTGAAGCTTAAACAGCAATTTAGACACAGAAACAAAAAAGAGTGAATTATTTTCATCAGTTTAGATGGCCTCAGAAAAGTACGACCATGCTCTAAGAATCCATTCTGTGGCATAAAATAAACCACTTTTAACAAAAAATTAATTTGGTAGAAATTATACTTATAAGATTAGATTAGAACAAAACAAAAATGAGTGTGAAAAAATAGTGGTAGAGTAGGTGCAGCATGTGGCCCGGGATTACTTAGCTTCATTAAATACACAACATAGCTGTGATGCCTGTGCTCTTTCAAATCCATATGTAAACCATTTCCTCCCTCCTCCTACTCTCCCTCTCTTAAAACCTCCGGCTCATTAGTGCCTTTATGACATCGCTTTACCTAAATGCCGTGGATTTTTCCATTCGCTTTCTGCCTCATTCTCAGGCTCAGACTCTGCTCAGTAGCTAAAACAGAGGTTGGAGGGACATTTTCGCATTTCAACAGCATTCCTCTGCAGAGATGATGTCTTAATCATGAGAAATGCTTTATTGTAAGCTTTGCAGTGTACTAATATGGGAAATAACCTACTACTACACAACTACACAGATTGGATGTGATAGAAGCTGAATTAGTACACACAATCTGCATTGTTTACTCACTTTGTACCATATATATATAAAGGCTAAGACGAATATTACATCATGCAGAACATAGTGTGCTGGAACTAATTATTTAAGAGCCTTACAGGCAAAATTATGAAAGCAGTACCATTGGATTTATTGGTTTTAAGGTTTCATTGTTTATTTCTTGCTTTTATTGTTATTTTGTTTTCACCATCAGACAATTTTCCTCCAGTGAAGTTTTGTCACCTTACTCTGCGAAAATTACATACCAAATAGATGTGCTTTATTCATTTTTCTACTACATTAGAACAAAAAACCCCTCCTTGAACATTAAATTATTTGACTGAAGAGTCTGTTCATATATTTTGCCATGAATTATTTTGAAGACTCCAGTTTCAAGATTATACCTACCAAGATTATCTTACTAGAGTCCACAAGGTGGCAGTGTAATATTTAACTGAGGCCTCTGCCAAAAAGGGAATGATAAGTGTAATTATCTTCAGTCACTTTCTTGTTATTTAATGCTCTTGTGTTGTTCTGATAAAAACAAACCAGAACAGGGTGTATCCTGTGCAGTCTGTGGTGACAGGATCAGACCATATTGCGTGGCAGAAGTAGCTGACAGTTACTGGTTTGGTCAGTGTGGTTGTCCATTTTTATGTAAGATGTAACGTCTCTGATGTTATAAATTAGTTGAAAACATCAAGACGTGTTAGACAGAGGTAGAGACAGGAGAAGGCAGAGCTGACTGAAGGGGGGGAGTGAGTGATCTGGTTTTCCAACTGGCTCCTGTATTTTACAGAGAGTGGTTTAGGGTGAGAAGTTTTTTCCTGTTTATCCATTCAGTGGAAAATAATATCCTGTAAAAAGCCAATAAGTTTCTGTCTTTGAACTCGCTGAGAGTTTTTCTTCCCCACTGGCTCGGGCTCTTTTGGAGAAACAAGGGTGAGCCGCTTGACGAAGGACTTCCCATCAGCCGCCTCCAACCCTCCACACATGTTTCTGATAGACCTCCACAAGCCTCAGTAATCCGAGGGCAGCTCATTCAGAGAGAGAGAGAGGGAGTAGATAAAAAAAAAAAAAAGGGGGGGGGGGGGGTGAGAAGGAAGAGAAGGAAGAGAAAGAGATATAGGAGGGAAAGATGGACTAGAAAGCAGAGTGGGAGCAGGCCAAAAAGGAGGGAGGATAAAAGGAAACGTTTTAGGGCATGTATCTGTTATTTACTTCTCCAGAGACTGTGTAGCAGAAAACTAAAATGGCAGGGTTGTTCTGTTTTCTCAGCCACATCCATTGTTTTATACATAAAGTATATATTTTATACATGCAGACTAGAGATTAACTGACTCCAGGCTGGGGTTTTTTTTCTAGATTTACTGCTTATTTTTAATTATAATAGATGTGTTTCTCAAATTTACATAAAATATGCCCCTGTAAGTATTATAAACATTTACACAAAGTGTGTTGTTGATGCATTTATTTATGCCACTGTGTACCTAAACAAGTGTGTATAAGTACAATACATGTCCTATAGATGTGAAGAATTACCTTAGAGACTGTGCTGCAGTACTTCAAAATAGTAAAGTTATTTGTTCCAGACTATAGGAAAAAGTAATAAGATGGTATGTAAATAAATAAATAAGGTTATATCATCATTTCATCATTATTTTAAATATTTTTCATAACGATGACAGGTTCCTGAATAATTAAAAAAAAAACACCATCATCTAAACATTAGAAACATCGAAAGTGTTTGTTGTGCTTTTTTTGTACCTTTGTTTGCCTGTGTGTGTGTGTGTGTGTGTGTGTGTGTGTGTGTGTGTGTGTGTACACGGAATATATGCTGTAAGTTTTATAAATGGTACAAATAAATCAGTCTATCTCTGGAGACTATGCTGCTGTACTTTAGAATGGCAGGGTTGTTTGTTCCTCTTAGCCAATTGCATTGCACATATTTAATTCAAGACTAAATATTAACTCAATTTTTTTAAGTCTGGTAAATGCATGTATTCATTTTGTGAACTTATTTATTTTACATTATAATAGGTCTCCATATCCAGCACCTTCTTCCATGTGTTTGCTCACATGAATGTGTTTGTGTACAATATATACTGTATAAATATTAAAAATGAGTCTATCAGATGACTAAATTCTTGGAGAGGACACCATGCAGACTGCAAGTCTTGCCAGTGTCTTAAACATCATGTAATCCTTCATGCTTAATTTCCTCCCGTCCCTCATAAATCACCCTGAAACCTGTGAGGATAGACAGGTGAATGTAAACACCTGTTGTGGTGCGTGCTGCCATTTGAACACGTGAGAATAAATGTGAGTGAGTATCAGTGTGTTGTACTGGGGAGGTAAAGGGAGGGCAGGGGGCTCTGTTCAGAGATGCTGGCTGGGAGAGAGGAGGGGGATGGACTGTGAAATCAAAAACAGCCTCAGCAGGCTACAAAGAAGCCTCAGCTGGAATAACTCACTCACAAAAAGTTACTCTGCTCTCCTGAGTGCCGGCAGATTGGCGCGTCAGAAAACACCGGAGAACAGATCCGTCCTGCAGCTCTCCTGTGTCTCCATGTGTCTGCAGCTTCAGACACAAAAGAGAAGACTGCTGCTATGACACAGTCACAATAAACTTGCTTTTCTGACTACAGGGGAATATGAAAACATGTACAAAAAGTATCAAAGCAGCATCAAAAGCAGTAAAGTAATCTCTTAACAAGCAACAGATGAGTCACTTTCTTCAAACCCATGCTGTGCAGTCAAACACACCAACTTGTGTTATAAAGCGAACAATGTGTCAGATGAAAAGTATTAGATTTAACTAAAATGATGCCTGTAATTTAAAATAAAAGGTTATTTATTGACTGAGAGTCAATTTATACAGGTTTATCAATTAAAAAGGGAAAACGGTCAGTGACGCAATGTAATCATTATAGAAATTAAACTAAAAAGTGACAGTAACGGTTAAAATAAAATATTTGTCACTTGTGGGAACATCATAAAGCATATAAATGAAAACAAAAGGGTAAAACTACATGTTCAGGCAGGTAAAGTTATGACATAGACCCTACCTGATAATAAATGTTCTAGTTTCAAAGATTTAGCCACTGCTTTATTACTAAATTTGTAAAAAATATCTCCTCCAGTATGTTTATTCAGTCCTACAAAAGCTAAAATATGATGGTGCTGTTTATGATTCCACATTCCATGACTTATAATTCATTCATCTTGCAGTATAGTATATGCACTGCATGTATTTTTTCATCTCTTTCCATGTTTTGCTCTTCCTGTTTGCTCATTCCTCTAATTTTTCACATTGCAATGTAGTTTTGGTGAATCATATCTTATAATATATTCCTAATATCAGACGCCTACATACAGTATCCATCATATTGAGTTGGGTGGTAGCTGAACACACTAACACTAACATCTGCACATCACTCTGACATAACTTGACAACACAATGTTTTCAGTTTACAAAGAATAATATATAATAATGCTGTGATTAAAATGTTTCCGCGTGTAAAGCGCGTTGATGCTGGCATATTGATCAGGTCAAACGCAAGCTTCTTGTGTTTGCCACAAAAGAAAAGTGAGGCCACTGACTGCAGGACAGAGTGACACTGCAAACACAGACACAGACAACACAAACAAGAGGCTGACACCGTTGCCTAAGGTGGGGAATAAAGGAAGTTATCTGAGTGTGTTCAGATGTGCATGTGTGTGGAAGAGTGCATGTGCACATGGCTGTGTTTAGGGCCTAGAGGCTTGTTTAGCTGACCTCAGTGAAAGCAAACCTCATGACAGAAGGTCTGGCATTGTCTGTGTGCCCGGGCTGCTCTGGAGCCAGACGGTCTGCCGGCCGCCAGCTTTGCTTGCTTATAACGGCTGAGAACATCCGATCCCCTTGGGGAGGACAGGAGGGGAGGGGGGTCTACTGCACCACTCGCCACTTTCCTCTCTGTCTTTATCTCTGCTCTTTAGACAAGGAACAAGCATTAGCCAGGTCATCAACTAGTATGTTTATTATGTATATGTGCATTTGTATGTATTTGTGGCACAAAGAAAGAGAAAAAAACAACAAAAGGTAAAGTGAGAAGATGACAAGTTTGGGAACACGGTCTTAAAATACTACCGAGGACACAAATATAGAAATAAAAACTGGACCGTGTGTTTTTTCAACCTTGTCAGTTGCAGGAAAACACTCCGGCACAGGTAATCACTGAACGTCTCAGTGTCAAAGTATTTCATTGATGAGAATGTTTCTTTCATCCTCCTATCCAGTTCACTTCCACTAATTCATCTATCACGCAGAGGAAAAGCTGAAAGCTTTGTGCTCTGACAGAAACAAATGGCCTGTAATCACCACCAGACGTCCATGTTTAACCATGACAGAACACTTCCACTCCCTCCCAGAGCTGTTTGTTCACTGTGCCCATCCTCACGGACTCCATACGTGGCCCTCGAGTACTTTTTGGCCATTTTTGTAAACCAATGAAAGAAATATGGAACACTTTTTTGTTTTTAAATTGCATAACTTCTGGGTGGAGTATCCCCCCCTTCCTCCCCAAATAGCATCTCAAAATAGTAACCTTTCATTCTCTGTGCATAGCGTAAGGTGGAAAGCAAACAAGTTGGTGGAAGGTTGAAGAGTGTTACCTCTGCTGGTCAACTTTCTGTTCACATGTCAGTGTGGGAACAGGCTGCCATCTTCATGAGTGCATGGAAAAAGGGTAAACCAGGCAAGAGCAATCTGAAAGATTCACATACTAGGAGAGGGAACAGAAAAAAAGAGAAGCTATACAGATGGAATGAGACCAAAAGTATCTGGATCAGTGTCCCAGTCCATAAATTACATGGGAGCTATATATTCACAGTCAGGCTTGAAGCCGGAAACAAGAGAATAGAAATGCAATATAAAAGGAGAGCACTAATAAATACTGTCAGTATGAACTTGGTAATGGTTTAAAGGCCAACAACTTAACTGTTTTGGTGTATGCATCATTTCTAGCAGGCTTTTCAGAAAATAAAAACATTTAGTGCAATATCTGGGCAACAACAAATGGCAAAATGAAATTAGCAGCAAATGTATCTTATATTTCTCTCAGGAGTTGCAGACACCTCAGGGCTAAAAGGAGGGTGACTCAATATAAGTGAGTGAATATTTAAGTAAATACATAAATACTTGCTAATACATTTCAGTTTCATCAGTAAAGTATGGTAGGTGTTTTGAATGCGAGCTGAAACTGAAAATTCAACATGCTACATGTAAACACCATTATCATTCAAAGGAATGCTGTGCACAGTAGTCGTGGTATGAAAACATTTCTAAGTGAAATGATCTTATCTATCGTCTTCTAAAACTGAAAGGCGTGATGCAAAGAACCTACGAGCAGAGAGAATCTGCTGAAAGTATCATACCGTACTGCATTTAACCTAATGAATTTGTTTTAGTTTGAAATAATCCAATTAACATGAAGCACTTCGATAATCAAAGTCAAATTGAGAGCCAAGAATTTTTCCACTTTTCAGCCTAACTGTATATTTTCTTTACCCACATATTTTCCTTTCTCATGAACCAAATATTTCTAGACATTTAATATTGTACATCCTTAATAGCCAGCAGTTTATTTAACACGGTGGGAACAGTGAGCGTCATCTGTTGCCCAGATTCCTCAGTGTGTGTCCGGTAGCAGGCTCCTAACTACACACTTACAACACAGGACAAGGCCCAAACAACGCTGCACATCTGGGGCCTCAGCTGGCCGCCAGCCACAAGCACTCCCTTCTGCTGCTCCCCTGGTGTACATTACAGCTCAGTGTAAACGTACATTTTCATACCTACAGCCTGAACCACAACTCATAGGGACTTTCTTTGTGGACAGAGGTCAAATAAAGTTTACACATAGCATGGGAAGAACATCTTGCCTGAGTGCAAATCTTAGCTTGTTTGATGGTGTGTTTTGACCAAGAATAGCCCTGATACCCAACACATCCTGATTGTCACAGGCACCATGTTTCTAACATGAACAACTACTTCACAGAGATTAAACTTGGTGCCGTTTGGTGGAATTTGGTAGATCTCTGATCAGATAGAGTTGTTAGAGATCAGTTGAAAGCATGTATGAATGTAACTTAGATTGTTAATCGTCTCAATCAAAAGATCGCTGTTGTCAGGCATGACTTCCCTGCCCTTTACAACTGTGGGAACAAACTAAATATCAGACATTGAATCAGTATGACGATCTTTGTCAAGCGACACATCAAAGCTGGAAACAGAAGTAAGTTCTCTAGCATGTCACAAGATCTGAGGGTATTTATTTTTTTTCCCAATGCATGCACGTAATTCTTCAAAAGATTCTTTTAAGGTTAATTAATAACATTTCTGATGGTAGAAACCATCTTTTTCACCCTCAAGTGTGCTCCTGAAACAACCTTTACAGATTACATTCCTTAACAGACTGGATACCTACTGTATACCTACAGCATCAGATGACAAGATATTAGTGTAAATACCAAGCAAACTGCTGGAGTATCATATTTTTTCCCAGGCTGTGGTTGTCATTCTATTTTCTGGCATGATCACAACAGTCTTCCCCCTCTCCCACAGACACAGATGGAGAGATTGTGTCCCCATTATACATGATGATATTAAATATATGGGGAATTTGAAAAATGAATACTGTTTTCATATCTACAGTATGTCTCCTCCTTAATAAGATGAAATTAAGTTATTCAGTTTCACACTCACTGCCAGACACCTAAATAATCTCTTTTGTATGTTGTAAAAGAGCCAATTCTATGCCGAACCTCTCTGCCTCTCTTCATCTTCCTTTCTAACTGAACAAGGGTTGACAAGTTCTTGTCGTTCCTGGCCGGTTGGAGGGAAACCCAACAAAAGAGGCCTTGTTTGAGACTTACCCCTGTCAGACAGCGCACTTTGATATTAAAAACTGTGCTGTGAGGGGGGGAGAATTAGAGTAGGGAGGGAAGAGGGGGAGCAGTGAAGGAAAGATGAAAAGGATGAAAACAAACTCCTACTGTCTCCTAAGCCCATGTCTGTAGGTGTAACCTCATAATGGACTCACAAATATTTGTCCAGTCAGAACAAAATAAAACAGCTCTTTGACTCTTTATGTAGTACTGTAAGTCTGATCAGTCTCCATCAGTGTGTCTCCTGCTATAACAACTACCTGTCTATTCTCTTGTATTCTTGCACAGTGATCGCATTGACGCAGGGGGCCTCTCTTTAGATGTGAACAGGCCTCTTAGGCTGGATAGGAGCCATCACCACAGGGAAGAAATCCCCTGATACTGTACCTCACCGACTGAGGCCGTGCCAGAGACCTGAAATACTAGTAGATGCCTGGTTGTGCCCAAAAACGTGTGTGTGCCAGCAAAAACAGACCAACACTGGCGACCAAATTTACCTTGCCCTCAGTTTAAACCTATATCCAAGTATGAGAGCTGGCATGAGAGCTCAGGACTGCAGCTTGGATTCCTGGAGAAGAAGTAAACTTTCACACCAACGAGCCATGGGACATAAAACACGCTACAAAAAATATGAATTTCATTACATCCTTCACAAACACATAATTCAGCCAGATTCAAGGCTCATTTCAATTTACAGCTTGTTTAAAGGAGTTACAGGAATGAACAGCAGCAACTCAGATAAGTCTGTACCCTTTTGCAAGCAGTGGTGACAAGCTGCAGCATGTCAGCCATTCAGGAAGAATGCAAAAGCAAGTGTAATGAGGATTTTCTTTTTCTTTCTGCTTGCAAGGCGCCTGCTATTATCCTGATTCTGAGTGGCCCTGAGGGCAGTTATTACAGCATTTATATTAATTCCCTCAGATTGCTTCATTTTTTTTTTCATACAGGCTAAAGAAATAAAAGACTGGAGCAATTAGAGGAATGCCAATGAAGAGAGGAGACATGCTCAGTGATGGCACAGAGACTGCATTGATCTGAGTGCTGCTTGAAAGGCTTCATGTTGGCCTTTGTTGTCCTCCTAAGAAAGATGAGATCCTTGGTTGTCTGATACATGAGGGCCCACTATGCTGAAGCTGACATGGCTTCTGTAGCTGGGGGCTCATTCCTATTAGGGATTGTTTGCCATGTTAATGGCTGTAAGAACATCATCAGGCCCATCAGCTCTGACAGGCTGCCGCCACTCGGATCTGCTGCCACAGGCGAGGGGATGGGCGTTCACATAAATCTGCAGAAGAATCTGTGAGAACCATCATGCACAGCAACAAGTAGACAGGAACTGAAGATATAACAAAGCAAGTGTACCTGGCTCAGATCCTCCATGTTCTACTTAAACCAGTAGAAGCCAGGGAAATGGTAATGTAGTGGAAAACGTTAGCAGAGAATGAATGCATGTCATACCCTGAGGTATTTGATCTGTATGATGAATTGTAACAAGAATACAAATATTCATCGAGTGAAGGTGAAGCCAAAAAGCACTGACTCAAGAAAAAGATGAAGATGTCTGCAGTGAGGCCAATTTTTTTTTTTTAAATGTCAAGATTCCATTGAAATCTTCCTCTTTTTCTCTGCCATTTACAGTTTTTCCCACTAATGTTTCCGGACTTTTTTTATTTTTATTTTTTTAAAGAAAGAAAACACGTACAACAAATATGTTTCCTCCCCACTCCAAATTTTGCATTCCCTGTCTGCTCCTCTCCCTCTCTCCACCTTTCCCCATGCTCTCTTTCAGCAGAGGTGCTGACAGAAGTTAGCATTCCCAATCTTTCTGTTAAGGCTTTAACAGGAGCCAGATGAAAGACAGCAGCAGATTAAGATGTTAAACAGCCTCATATGGGATGGCACAGAACAAGTCAAGCAGTTGGTGCTGGAGTGCATTGGAAATGGAGACAAACAAAAGTCCAGGAATGTCAGATGGAGATCATATTGCACAGCCCTCGAGGAATAAGTCATGTTATTAACGCTGGCCGTGCTTGTTGGCTGGGAAACCCTTGGGGGACACTAAAGTTCTCAAGGGACCCCATGGCCCCTAAAATGTGCTGAGTCCAGGCACTAAATTTATCACCTCCACACAATCAACTCCCAAGTTTCTGTTGACGGGAGTAGTTTGATGCAGTCTAATTTGTTGTTTGATAATTCCTGGTCCGGACATATACCACAATGACTTGAGAATTAAGCAGCGTTACAAAATCTTCAGTTTATTGTTACCATGAAACAACTGATAAATTACTGCTGGGAGGTATTGTGTTGCTGATCCATAGTATTGAGTAGATGAGCCAACAATTCCTGGCTAGAGGCCGTCTCGTCAACTGCAACTATATTGGCAAAGAGGTGAGTATTGAATGTAAAGTTACACTGCAGCGGGGTTGCCAAGCCTGACATAAATTTAAAACACAGTATGGAGATAGCATCATGAACACTGCTTTTAACATCCAAGACGATGTCATAGCTCATAAAGCTTTTATACAGGGTTGGCCTAATGTAACTTTAAGAGATTTTTTTTGTAGTTTGAAAAATGTTTCTTTACGACTAGAAGCTATATGTGCACAGACCTCAACTCAGAACCACTGTTTATACTGAGTTTGTCTTGTAATTCTATTTGTGACAAAGAAAAGCATCACTTTAATGTAATTAGTGATCAACTTTCCCCTCCTGTTACCAGTACAGGCTTATAGTTCAAAGACAGTGAAATAAACACTATTGTTAAAATAATGAAAACCATTGTGTGTGGCTGGACTGGTATTCATATCCCTCTTCCCATTAAAATCACAACAAAATGACTGAACAATTACAAAGACAAGTCAGTTTTGTTTAGTGAGGCTTTTACACTGAAATAAAATTCTCCAGGGCAGCAGCCCAGTAGGCACCAAGAGCAGTTAAAAGCTGCAGCGGTTTCCCTCTCTGGATTCCTCAGCATTTCAAGGGCAGCAGCTCCGCTTGAATGAGACTAGAAGGAGCCCTGCTTTTTTGCTCTTTTGGACTCCCACCCACCCTCTGAGCTGATTGTGAATGGCGTGTGTGGAGTAATGAGTGCTTGGTTTGATTCGGTGAGCCAACTCCTTTCTACATCTGTGTACACTTTTTTCCCTTTATTGCACACAAGAGAGGAGGAAAAGCAGCTTGCTCTTTTTTTTTTTTTTTTTTGTTTTGATAACTTTCTGTATGTTCGTTGATGTGTAGTGGAATGTACTATGTTCTTTTTGACACATTATGCTTGGTTTGAATGAAGCACTTAAACTTTCCACCACGAGCACATGTACACAAACACACACACTTACACTCCTACAGGCATGCACACACATACATGCACACATTCCAGGCCCCGTGCTGGCACTCATACACTCAGCAGGTATGTCAGTGTGGAGACAGGCCATGGTGTGTGCCCCTGGAATGCGAAACCTGACCTCTGGGCTGGAATTTGAGCCTCCTCACTCATCCTTACACTTCTCAGAGATACACTCTCATAACTTGGCCTTACACTGCCCAGTAGAGTATTTAAACAGCTACATAGTCATCTCAAACAACCAGTGCGCTGGTAAGCTGCCGGCTAAATGAAGACCTCCCAATATACAAGACACAAGGAACATATCAGTGACTTGAAGCTTCAATATACAGAAATAGGGAAATTAAATGTCTTTTTTAAATTTTAAATACACTACATCCACCCACAGATGTCTCTATAAAGATGGATTGAAGCTTCAAATATCACACTTAGTGGAGCTAGCTGGTTGCAAAGCATAAGAAACTGAACTGTAAAGGTTCATCTGCAAAGTCTTGGCAGTAATCGGTCATTATAGGTGTCAGTCACGACTTTTCATCCACATGGTCCACCCCCGTTAAGACCAATAATTGGCCACTAACTTCACTCGTGGGCTAGATTTCATAAAAATCAGGACCAAGAGATGCAACTTTCCTTTCAGACCACTTGAATGATATTATGCTGAAAGGTTACTATTGTTTCCTGTAACAAAATTATTACCTACCGACAAAGTAGTATATTATATTTATCGCCAAACTTTTTTTTTATTACCATTATGCCAGCAGTGGTGACATGTGTCAATGCTCTATCATTCATATCATTTGTTCTTTGGATTGTTTTGCTAGTTTTTAACATTTTAAATGACTTGTCTTGGATTGCCCTAAGCACAGGATACAGCAACAAATCTTTTGTAAAATAGTGTTGTTTTCTTTTTGGTGAACATTTCCATGTTGGGAGGTGAGTCGTAATAGTAAAATTAGAAAGTGCCACATAAAAGAAAATGCCACATAAAGAAGATGCGTGTCTTTGTCAAAACTTGTCATTGTAGGTGTGCCGCTGCAGCTCAGAGGTAGTTGCTGTTCTTTTCATGTAGTATATGCAAAACATACAGGTAGCAGAAGGGTGGAGGAGTAATCACACAATAGCAGGATTCTGTTTCAGAGCTACTGCAGAAATATGGCAGTGGATTACAATGGACCTGTGCCATCTGTAGACAGCTCAGTGATTCTTATGGTCAGGTGATTATGCATTCACAAAAATGACTATGAATAATATATTAGATTTCAGCACAGAATCACATACTGAACCTTTAAACAGTCCAGATAGACCTGTAGAAAGATGGGTTTTATAAAAGGTTGGTGTGTACAGACAAACCTGAATGGAAATCATAAAGGTACAGCCTTAAAGAGATGGGGCTTGAGTGCAGGCACAGAAACATAACAAGACAGAACCAGCAACGTGGACATCTCGGCTCCTGAGGAGTGGAGGAAGAAAGCCCACATGGCTGAACCTAACCGCCTCGGCAGCTCCAGCCGCCCAATCAGCCCCAGTCCACAGAACCACCAGCATCGCAGGCCAAACCTCAGACTGGAAGCTTGGAAGGCAAAGCAGTGTGACTGCATTTCCTGAGTCCACCCCATTTAAACTCACAATATGGAACATATTAGGAGCCCTGCAGAAAAAAGGGGCCCCGTTTCTAGATCCTCTCTTTTACAGCCCCTTGGAAAAAAAAGGCAGTCAGACTTCTAAAAGGACAAAGTGGGACTATGGAAAAAGTTGTAGAGTTCTTGGCGAGATCAATGAGCATGACATACTTTAATATATAGGATTACTTTTCAAAACATGTGCGACTCAGTGTTAAGTGAGTGTATTTTGCATTACTTAGCACAAAGTGTAAAACTGATTTCTGATTGGTTCTCTAAAAGAATCACATTTCCAAAAACCCGCAGGCAGGCATGACCACAACCATGCAGGCATAAAAATATGTATCTCAGCACTGCTATAGAGCACTACATTTGTGTGCTGTTGCCTCACAATTTAGATAGAGGGGTCTGGAGGGATTTGATTATAGCCTGTAAAGCAACTCTATTAAAGGGTGGCATAAATTATAGGGATTTTCTGAGACAATATAACACAACTTCACAAACATATCTTCTTCTTCTCATCAGTGAAACTATATGTAGACAGAGAATATGCTGCCTCTCTAAAAAAAAAATGGCACATTAAAGAATGTAATTCCAGCAGTTTCTGTAGTGAATGGAGCCTTGTCCCTTGGTAGGGGTTAATTGAAAGAGGAATTCTGATTTGAAGGGAAAAAATATCCCAGTTTAGGCGAAAGAAACTGAGTAGTGTCATGCCTGTGTGCACTTAAAAAAGAGACGCCTGTGTTCAGCCAGGTTGAATGTGTCATGGTAGAGTGTGACTTCTCTCTGTGTGCTTCAGTCTGTTACTTTTAAGAAGCAGAATAGATAGAAATAGCAGGATATGATTTACAGAAAGTATTAGCTATTCGGTGAACACGAAACATGCTAATTCAGAATTTAATATCTCAAAACACCTAATGATACCTGAATACCACAATGTGGAGTGCTGTTCTCCCATAATCTATGTTAAACAGCAGGAGACAGAGATAGGCTGTTGATAAATGCTGTCAGAATTCAGCCTAAGGGTGTGTGTGCGTGTGTCCGTGTGCATGTGCTCACACTGTGGCATTCTTTTAACCTCTGTGGAAACTCACTAAAATAAATCCTTTTCGTACGTCAGAGAGGCCCCTGTGCACCCTGTAATTACCAAAGGGAGGGTGGGATCTGCAGAGGAGCATCAGGACCCGGGCTGCTTTTGGCTTCTGAAAAACCACCTAAATGCTTACTCAATGGTCTGTTCCAGGCTCAGTTAGAGGCTTGCAGCACAGTAGCAGAATCATGGTTTGTCATTGGAGAGATAAAAAGGAAAGATGTCACTAGATGCAACATTTAGCAGCATGGAAGGATTCACTTTAACTGTGACTGAGATGCAACACAAACCTGTGCAGGCAAAGAAGTGGGTGGCCCACACCAAAGAGCATCATCAGACACATAAGTCACACCACATCTGGTCACTGTCTTTAAGTCAAGTTATTAAGGTGGAAAAACACAGAACAAGAAGCATCCCTTCCCAGCTTTGCTCTGCGTGCTGGCCCATAATCCCATGTGAGAGCGTGGATCCCCTCTATGCTGGCATGTGTCAGCACGCCCCATAAGTGGCGAGCATGGCAGCTGCGTAATTAACACCCTCGGCCAAGGTGAGAAGACTTCCGTGGGCCGCTGTTCATGAGAGAGAAAGAGAGCAGGAAGTGTTTCGGGCGCTCTATGTAATCTCTCTGCGTTCAAAAGGTGCTATTACCTCACTGTGTTTTTACTGGGGCCAGATGTGCAGGACAGGGTCATCAAATGCACTGAGCAGTAGCGAGCTGTGGTAGTTCCACATCTGCCTGGATCGGCTAACCTACTAACTCCTCAGTGCTTGTTTTCATGCCTGTGTTCTTCCTCTTTCTGTAAGTGGATCTTATTACTGATAAAATTTAGCCTTTTTTAATTTAAAAAGTTGTTTTTTGTTTAATAAAGATGAAGTTAAGGACTTTACTCGAATTATAAGAGACTTGAGTCTTTTGTTGCCAGCTGTGAACATGGAGAACCAAGCCTTAGAGGAGGCTTACAGACAAGCATCTACAGTCTATGGAATGTACTGAGGCTTTGGCAGGACAGAAGCCATAATAACAGGGTTTTGAAACTCAGAGCTTTAAAAAGCCGTTGTTCACACACAAGCTCACATGTATGCATAGAAACGCAGATTCAGATATACCCACATGTAGCGTTTCTGTATCATGCACAATGCACTTCATGTTTATGTTGTTGTTAAAAGTAGCTCCCTCCTTGTTTTTTTTTCTTCTAAAACATCAGTTTTCAATCAATGCAACTCTGCAACTACAGCTAAGTCTACCATAAACAGTGGAACAAAATGGCTGCTCGTTTTTGGGGCTGGGAGCGACATTGACTTCTCCAGAAAGTGATTGAGGGCTGCAGCCCTAGCCTGCTAATCAATACCATTCCT
Organism: Maxillicosta whitleyi; assembly: GCA_029822895.1. NCBI lineage: Eukaryota > Metazoa > Chordata > Actinopteri > Perciformes > Neosebastidae > Maxillicosta > Maxillicosta whitleyi. The sequence goes on from JAPSES010000249.1 coordinate 5,256,593, forward strand.
GAACTCATGCAGCACACAAAGCTGCTTACATGGCTTTTCCTTTCTCTCCTCCATCTTGCCCAGAGTTGAAGTCCTCCTGCCACAAATATTCAGCTCTGGAGCAAAGAAGAGCAGGCGCCTTCCCAGAGATGCAGCTCCAGTATATGTGTATTGTCACTTGGCCTCTTCCCAGGCCTGTCTAATTAGGCCCCCTCTCATACCCTCTGTGGTGGCTTGTGTAATCTGCCCACTATGTGTCTTAGCTCCTCACCACCCCATATAATTGTCTGCCAGTTCCTCTCCAGTGGTGATGTGGGCCCTTTTCCCATAACAGAGACACAAAGGAGCAGGATAATGGCCCCCAGTTGTAGGGAAGAGAGCGGAGGCAGAGACAGAGGCGGAGTGGAGCCACTCCTCTCTGCTGTTTGAACTCTACACAGTCTTGGCTCCAGACAGACAGCAGGCCTGGAGGAGGCTGTCTGAGCCCTTATGGAGGAGGGGAAGGACAGAGACACTGCACTCAGCACCACAGCCCAATGGAAAATAGTATTTTAAAGAACAAATATGACAACCTGTCATAAAAAAAGAAGAAGGATGTTGCTTCCTTATATTTCACAGCTCAAAGCACAACATTGAGGAACTTCAAAAAGCTCATCCAACAGTTCAGATGTCAGGAAAACAGTTTTAAAAACACATATCCTTGTAACTGCTCACTTCAGCACTCATTAAACCAGAATCAGAGTGTTACTGAATGCCTCTATTGCTGAATGTTGGCAGAGACCTATGGCCCCCCCTCCTCACTACCACCACCGCCAATCTGACAACCCAACACCAGCAATTATGAAGGAAGCCAGCTAAACCACATCCACCTTGGCTGCAGTTTTTAAGATTCCAGTAGGCTTGTAAAACTTCTTGGTTTCTCTGCATACATTCCAGTATCACTGTGGCGGTTTCATGGTGCCGCATCCCTGGTCAGTTATAACAACGATCATTGTGAGACAGGCTGGCTGTGCAAGACAAAACCTGCGACCATTAGCCAGCGATGATATGCTGAAGTAGAAACACCTTTGGAAGGACTTCCTAACTACGGAGTACATTTATCATTTCCTTCTATACTGTCCTCCATCTCTCAGCCATATCACCAAAGGATCCTTAGGACCTCAAGGACATGTGGATCAGTTAAGCCAACACATCTCATAATACTGTTAAGTATAGACATGATCTGTGCTCAATACTGTAGGTGTCACCAAATTACAAAGAGCATGTCTTCAATAATCTGCTGAGCATCATAATGAACTCACCATGTCAGATCCAACAGTATTATTGCAATGATCATTGCCAGCACGTCAATGAAATATTAGCTTTTTCTACATAAATAAAACTTAGTAAGGTTCCCATGTCATTTTTATATGAAGTATATGGGATATCTACTTTTGCACAGTAATAATTGTCTAACAAAATACATATAGCTCTGGGGAAAAAAAATGAATAAAAGACCACTCCAACCGCCTTGAAAACCTCTGCAATGTAATCAAGAGCAAGATGGATATTCACAAGCCATCAAACGAAGCCAGGTTTCTGTATTTTTGCACCAGCTGTCACATAAAGCACCGCAATGTGAAGTACTGGAGGAGAGAGCATGCCAAGATGCATCTGAAGATCAGGTTTATTCCACCAAATATTGATTTTTGAATTAAAATATTAGTTTCATGTTTAAAAACTGACATGAACTTGTTATCTTAGCATGGCTTGAGGTTGCACAGTGCAATTTTATTTTGACCAGGTCTCATTTTCTGCCAATAAATGCTCTAAATGTTAATGGGTCTCCTTGAAATTTGGGAGAAATGTTACCAGTAGTCTTTAGAAACAAACACATCCATATTAATACTTAAACCAGTGGTCTTTCATTTTTTTCCCCAGACGTGTATATTGCAGTTTGTACATTGCAACATGAGCCAGTTTGATTTAGACAGATCATACCAGGTCATTTATATATTTGTTACCAGAGATACCAAGAAAATATGATGCCCCAAATGGGCTAATGATACAGACCAAACAAAGAGAATTATTATGCGAATACTTTATTATCAATGTGTGAATGGTGTTAGCTTTTTGTCTGGATATTAATAGTATATGAAAACTATACACCAAATCCAGGCTCATCCTAATTTTGCTGTATAATTTCTCAAGTTGGTATTGAAAGATTCTTTATCTTTATATATATTTATATATATAATATATATAAGCCAAAGTGCATTTTCCGTTTTTTCCTCTTGTCCATATACACATTGCACCATACATAAATAATTACATTGTAAAAATGACTCCGTATTTACATGTATAATATATATTTCATATAATATATAAAACTTTATATTAAATCTAGGTAGATGATATTTGGGATAGTTTGTGGGGTCCATCTGTGTTATCTGTGGTTGTTGAGGAGGATCTCCAGCCAGCATGGGCAGGAGGTGATGAACTGTCTTGAGTAGCAGGGGCCCCAGCCCTTAGCAAAACTGATGCGCACACTGTTGGGGTCATAGGGACCGTCCAGGAGGTCAGCTTCTGTCGTGTGTCTTAAGAGGCATGAACGCTCATAGTCAAACACCTTGATGGAGTAGCCTGGCATCACCTTGCGCACCACCAGAGTTCTACTGTTAGGCACATCCAGGGTAGGCGAGTTGACAAATATAGGGTGTTCACTCCGGTTATACGCCCAAACGCCGTCCGGCTCTTTGCTAAGGAGAATGCCATAGCCGATTTTGCCTCGTGTGCGCTGAACAGTGCTGCTGCGGTGTTCCAGGTTGAGCTGGCCCAGGCAGAAGCCCGTGCCCTGAGGTAGATCATAGAAGATGCTGACGGAGTGCTCGTACACTGTGTAGAGGCGACCCACACGTGTGCGGTGCTCCCAGTACGCCACATTACACCAGTGGCTCTGCTTAGGGGCATCAGGCGACATACTGGCATCTACAGGAGACAGACACAAAGAGATATTCATTAACCAAAATATAAACAAAGGCAAACAGGGCTAGTAAAAAGGAAGGCTTGAGTTTTAACGGATTAACTCTCTCTTTTTATTGTTCAGAGCAGATGGCCAAACTATAAATACTGAAGGAAGCACTGTATTGAAATCTAAACCTTGTATAAATACACCCACATACACACCCGTCCACTACACACACACACGCAGGCACGCACGCACACACACAAATATACATATCCTCAGGGTGGAGGGTGTAGTGAGGTCAACTGAACACCTGCATTCCCTCCATCTACCTCATGAGGGCACTGTAGTGATTAGACACTGACCAGCAGCACAGGCCACTGCACACACTATCAACAGCGTTGTTTACTAAAATGCACTGAGGATTTCGCTCAGTGTTTCCACTGAAAACTAACATATTAGTTCTGCAGAAGTTTCCTGTTCTGGATTTTAGATCTTAAGAACTTACAAATTTCAGAAAATCTGACTTTTTTTCTGATTTACACTTTAGTAAAGATAAACACTGCTGTGCACTGAAACTTTTTTTTTTTTTACTTTGTAGAGTGAAACAAAGTTGGCCTCACATTCCCAAACATCTCTTTCCAGTAAATCAGCTTGTTAACTCAGTTTTCATGGCTGCAGTCTGTGAACTCTTCAGTGACAGCCCTCAGCACTCCAAAATGAGTTACTGCTCCCAAGGCAGACTTCTATCTTCACCATACTGAACAGATACACAGCTCTGCTGACTGCTTTCCGGAGTTGCTTTGGTGTGCACTGCTCATGGCAGCCGTACATTTTTATTTCTCATAAAGTCTGCCATACAAGGAGAAGAGATGAGAGAGGTTGATGGATATGAAGAAGAAAAAGAGCACACAGCTCCATGAGCTCATATCCGTCTCTTCACCCGTTACTCCTTGAGGACGAGGGTGCCCCTTTCTCCTCTTTCCTCGTCTTCCTCACATTCCACAAGAGTGGGGGTGACGGGAGAGGGCCAGGCAGGGGGTCCCCCTCCCCCTCCATCCAGCTTTTACCCCTGCTGTGGGCCCAGGGACGGCATTCAGCTCCCTGACAACTTAGCACAAGCCTGTGACCCGCTGACCCCCCAGCCTTCATGCTATCAGCTCCCATTAACTCACACACAGAGTGATGCCATTATTTTGCTTCAGAGAGTCTATTGGCACAGAGGATTTAAAGCCTGGGCCTGTGGCCCCATTCCTTTCAGTCTCTCTGCTCTCAGGGCTTAATGACCGCCCGCCCCATTAACAAACGCCTTTAAGGTGGAGCATCATAGATCCACAGAGCAACAAAATGCCTCACTCACCTTCCACCCAACTAAAGCTTTCTGCTGAGTGACCTGTACCAGTAAAGTTTATACAAAGATTAGCAAAAAGTTGACCAGACTTGCACAGACAAAACGGCTGCTAGCTGAAGGCTCTCTGTGTTACGGAGGGGGAGGAAGCAAGTGAGAGAATGGGGGTAGGGGAGGCTGCAGACAGGCTCTCTGTGTGTTTGCGCACACACTGATGGCTGAAATGACCCCCTCTCTTCAGGGGCCCCAACATGCATGTGCCATTAGTGAATTCCACACTCCGGCTCCTCCACTCTGAGCTCAGCTTTTACTGCAGCACGGCTTGGCCACACAAAGAACTCAGCCCCAACTTGTTTATGGCCCTCTATTGTCTCAAATCAAATGGAGCCCACACATCAAGGTAAACTTACTTTGAAACTGTGCACACAAACTTAAAAGACCAAATGGCTACCGTCTCCTCCTCTTTAAATGGGAAGAATGAAGCAAAAACAATTTGGTCAGTAGTATCTAGTTTTCACACGTAGCTTGGAAAAAAGGTAGACAGTAAGACTGCAAGGACCAGGAAGAGGAATGAGCAGGACAAAGGTTAGAAATGTATCTAATGTTAAGCCTGAGCCTGTGGGAAGACAATGAGCACACTATGAGCCAGGCCTTTTCCTGTGGCTCTGTGGTGTACAGAGTCTACGTGTGCCTGTGCGCACATGTGTCTGTTTAGAGTGGGAAGAATATCAGCCAGCGTGTTTGTGTTTTTGTCCTGAACTTGTGTGTTTTGGCTACGGGGGCCTGAGGTGAGGCTCTGACAGAAGATCTCATTAGGATCTCTTTAACAGAGCAGAGCTATTGCTAATCGGCTGTTTGGACAATGTCACCAGAGCAACTTGAGCCCTCCACTTCAGAACTGGAGCTGCCTCCTGCACCCCTCTCATTAAATGTCTTTTAGGAAGTCTTGATTCCTCAGCCATGTTTGGATGTTCTGTGACTAACTACCTTATCCAGAAATTATATAAGAGAGGACGGAGCCAAACTGGATCAGTAAGTCAGGTTTAATTAATAGTATATAACCAGAAATGCAGATGTAGGCCAGGCCGAGGCTCTGACCAAACCTTAAAGTCAGACACGAGGCGGTGAAGTGAGGGCGTGTATCTCCCTCCCTTCTGACCACAGCAGAGACACCCAACTCTCCTCAACTCCATGTTGGGCTTTCAGAGGGTCTGCTCAGGGCGGAGTCAAGACGGGCTGGGAGCAATTACTAGTGTTCTGCATCCATTTAACCCTGCCACCTTTTAACAGCTCCGTTTACCCATTAGAATAGTAGTGCATGTTATTATTGTTATTTTATTCTCAAAAGCCTCTCCTCTTAGTGTCAGTCTCAGAGTCCATGGACGCTGCCACACTTCCTGCTCCTGCATCCACAGGCGACGTTTAGAATATGGTTAATCAAATAGTTTAGTTTTAAGAGGTGTCAAGGGCCATCAGGAAATCCAAGGAATAAAAACAGATACCAATGTTGTTGCATTATGTTTGACTTTTCTTTGAGAGTATGAAATAAGTAAAGATGAAACACTTAAAATGTAACATGGCTCCTCATATATTATGCAGAATAAAATGCAACCTTGAACGTCTGTATCTGCACGGACTTCATGTTAAAGCATTATCACACAGTAAACACAGATATTTGGCTTATTTCCACAACAAGGTGTGAGCTTCATGGAAACCATGAGGAAATGTTGATTTTTCCGTTTCCTTATGATTTGTTTGAGTGGAGATAGCAACATTATCACAAATAGGACATCAGCTCTGACAACATATGCACATTTTACTCTATCAATTAGTAGGGAACTGAGGAAATTAAAAAAAAGGAATTACGGGTTTATTTCTTTTAACTTCACAAGAGGTTTATGAATCTCAAGTCCAACTGGCACAGACTTACATAAGTTATAATTCTTCATTAAAAATTAAGTTTGGATGAAATATAGGCTACCATGTTTATCTGGCAAAACATACAACAAATACTGACTGTTATTCAGCATTTTTTACTTTTAAGTGTAGAACAAAATACCAATAACACAACCCTTGAAAGTTCAGCATAACTTGCCCAAACCTTTTCCAGGGGTTTACATGTGGAAAAAAGCAGCCTGCTTTGCTATGACTTCCCCGCACTTGAGGGCGAGTCTGGATAATTACTACTAAGTACACAAAAATGGGGGCTTGAAAGTTTCAATGGCAATCCTTGATGATCATCCAGTAATGCTTTTAAAGACAGCATGAAAAGGAGGGGGGGGCAGAGGGAGAAGCAGAAAAGAGCTGCCCCGGGGTAAACACAGCTCCACAGCCTTGGAGTGAGATGAATGGGAGGCCGAGTGTCAGGGACAGGCAGACAAACAACAGCTTCCCCTCCGTGCTAACATCTCCCCACCAGGCTCCGGGGCCACCTCCATTATACTTCATCTCTACTAATCCACAGCAGAGCGGAGAAATGAACTCATTCCTCCAAAACTTTGCTGTGCAAAGAAAATATCAAAACAAAACAAAATACAAGAAAAAAAAAAACCCTCACTGTTGCCAGTCCCTTTAAGCAGCTCAGTCGAGAGGTGGAGAGCAGAAGGAAAGGAGGGGGAGCAGCAGCCTCTCATCCTGTGCCAGGATTAGATTCCCCTCCAGCTATTAGACTCTACCAATGAAGTGATAGGCTCAAGGGCTGTTTTGTTTGGGGGGGGGGTCTGTATATGTACCTACATGTACAGAATGTCTACAGGTATCAGGTACTTCCATGTAATAGTTGAATTTTAACCTAAGTTGGATAAACAATCCTTTTCTTATCCAAGCAGGTGCACATAGATTATATATTCTTGTGCTCAAGTAAACAATGGGTACACTTTATGAGGGAATATGGTTATTGCAGTTAGTAATTTACCACCAGATGAGTGCAAGCAGGGATATTAACACATTTTAACAATTATTTTCATTATCAACTCATCTCTGTATTCATTTACTTGTTTGTTTGAGTCAATTTAGTTGGCTGTCAGAAAATGTTAAGCAATGTGAAAAAAAAAAAATACTCCAAAAGCCAAACATGTAGTGTCAAATAAAATCAATTCAAGAAGCTGAAATTGAAAAACTTTTCTTATCAAAACATCAGGGAAATAATTTAGTAGTTATCAAGCAATCAGCTAACTGGTTAATGGTTGCAATTAAAGTGAAGAGTATTAAATACAGTGGATGAAGTGTATGTACAAATTCGAATGTATACTATTGTATATAATAACCACTAAACTCTCAAGACACCCTGGTCTATAATGGTGCTATGTAGGAAAAAAAATGTAGTGCAAACTTTTATCTTTCAGAATTAATTGCATTCCAGATTTTAACTCCAGCAATACCTTGAATTTAACTTTTTTTCATCAGCAGCATATAATAAAAACAACAAAAAAGCCAAACTAAAGCAGAAGCCTCACCCCTCTTGTTCAGAGTATGGTATGGCTTTAATTCCGTAGACAATGGTTCCTACAGGCTGACTATAACCCCTGAACAGGCCACATTTAGGCTGGCGTCTGAGCTATCGCTGCCATCAAAGTCGGCTTTATCACACAGACACGCTAACTGGAGCTGCTCTTATATGTCTATGGATTTTTCTCCCTGAGGTCTGGCCTTTCTCTGCTGAGAGAGAGAGAGGAAGATAGAGGGAGAAAGATAGAAAGCAAGCTAAAGAGAGAGAGGGAGAGAGAGAGATATGTGCTGGGAGAAAACACTGTGGGAGCGCAGGCTAAGAGAAACCGAATCCAGTCACCAAGCCTGGCTGGTCACAATGGGAATGCTTTACATTGTCATCCACTTCCTCTCCACTTTCCCTCCGTTTCTGTTTCGGGATGACCCCTTGAGGGAGGAAAAGTGCTGTACCCTTGATAGCAGATAACTAACAGAATCCATAAATTAAATCAATAAACAACAGAGGGTGTAAAAAGCACAGGAAGCTAAGGAGGCTAATATGGAGGAGCCGTCTGGGCGCACTGGTTTGAGGGAGAAGGCTTCTTTTTTTTTTTTTCCTAAGAGAAGAGAATCCTCAAAGATGTACAATAGAATGACATGATGATGATGACAATGATAATGGCAATGCAAGCAAGGCCTACAACAGCCTTAGGGCAGGTTACATCTCCATCAGAACTGCAGGAGATGTTTGCAAATGTCATATCTGCAGACAGCATAAAAGGCCAGTGATGTGTGAGAGACCGTAGAAAGCAAAACACTCAGTGAACATCCTGCTGGGTGGTTGCGCCCTTTCACCTCGTCATACAACCTTTCTGTTCATGTGCGTGCGTGAAAGTCAGTGTGTTTGTTTGTGAGTGTGCGAGGGAGGTTTTTGAGCCAAGTAGGCTGGAGCGTTTGAGTAGAGGAGACGCTGTGCATTCCTGAACTCCCCCCTCCTCCTCACTGTGCCTCCTAACTTCCTACTCTGGTTAGGGAGTGTGATGGGTGGGGGGAGCAGCAAGAAGGTCATTTGTTTGTAGTCCTTTTTAGTTAAAAATATCGTCATTTCAAGTATGTAGGAAAGGTGCTGACTGTGAAATCTAGAATATTCGCAGACAATAAAAAAAATCTAATAAAATCTAATAAATGTTTTTCTATGTCTTATCACATAGTTGCCACCAGGGCTACTATAGTCAACATAAACTGATTAAAACTAGACCAGAATTTATGTCCATGTTCATGGAGGGAAAAATAGAAACAATGGACAAAGCAATATGAACTAAGACAAAACAGAATTGCCTTTGTTTTTTTCTGCTCTTGATATGTTGTAATAAAAAGATCTAGAATGAAGATGACACATTAATGGACTCCATTTTCTCATTTTTTTTTTTTAAATAAGTAAAATATTGTTTCTTAAAAAATAGTATTAAAACTTGTAAAATTGAACTGAAATTAAAAACCAAACTGAAAGATGAAAATAAAAACAAAAAATACTGGACATTTCAGAGCTAACATTGAATGAGGACATGGACTGTAGCTGGCCTACATACTCAAGCTATATTAAAGGAATGGTTTCAAATGAATAATAACAAGGAACTCTATTATTACGAGTTATGTTACTCTGACTAATTTAAGGCAAAAGGTAGATATTTGGTTTCCACCGGGCTGGGAGGTGGAGCAGCTATGATGGACAGTGTTGCCGTTCAAACAATGGTTTCCTATTGATCGGCCCAGTGGATCAGAGTCTGTGAGGAGAATGTGTTCTGTCAGGATAATGTGGCACCAGAGTTTCTGTTTCAATCACAACACTTGCTGGGCTGTAACCCACACTGCTCCACCGCGGGCATCCAGACACCAGCTCCCCAAACAAAGACAACTGTTTCCCCCATCTCTGACAAGTCAGCCCGTTCACAACAAGCAAGACATTCATTAAAAATGCAGGAGTGAACATTTCCAATAATTCACAAAGTCCTTTGCTGTCAACATCTGCAAAAAATCTTGAAGCTAAAGGGAATGGCAGGATTTCATTAAGTAAATTATGTGCTGGCAGTCACAGAGAGGGGAAGAGGGGGAAGCTACAGCCAGACCTCTAATCTAAACCGTACCCCGAAATGCGACAGCCTGACTGCACGTACTAAACCACACAGCCGAGACTTCAGACATGCGCACAAATAAAAGATAACTAAAACACACATTACAAAATAAATACAGTTTTCCCATGGGAACACAATCAGTTAGAATTTCCACACAAGCGTGTTTACAGCTTGTAAAAACTACCTGATTCCAGTGTTCAATTTGCTTTGTCTACTTGTACTTTCAGTAGAATCTGAGGACATGCGCTCAGTAAAGAAAATACCTGTGTGTGCAAGGTCTGGTCAGAACAGTGAGCCAAGCCACTGTAAACAATATGTCATACAGGGCGCTTTTTTTACACCATCAATCAGAATAAAGGCTGTCTGCTCCCATTTAAAAAGCATCAGCTAAGGAGAATAAGATCAAAGGTTCCAAATGATGTCTTATCATGCTCAGCCCCATGTTAGGACAAGGCAGTGGAATGAAGATATAGCTCCAGCAGATTCTATTCAGATAAGAAAAAACAGATCAGATCAAGGCCCAGTCTCTCAGTTTACAGGGTGTACAGGAGAGAGAAGTGGGAGTTTACTGATCACTCATCCACAATGAGCTCCTATCTTTTCCCTCTGGCTGTAAAAGGCTTGTGTAGAGATGTCGAATGACATGGGCCCCTACAGTTAATCCACACACAGCATTCTGGAGGCTCAAAGAATGCGCTGGCTATTCTGAGTTTTAAAAATACTGACAGCCATAGGTTCAGGCACAACTGTCAATGCTCCTCTGGGGAGGAAGGAAAAAAAAAAATCTTAAATCTATTTTAACCAGCAATCAGACCACAGGCCTAAATCATAGCTGGCCAAGGCCAGTGTCTGGATTTATAATTGTGGGTAAAATGGTCAGAAAATAAAAACAGTATCCACAACTGGCACCTCCTTCCGTGTTGCCTGCCAGGCGATGCAAGGCTAGCACATTTACAGTGGCCATCTCAAACGGAGTATTGTTCCCCCTCTCAGCCTTGAGAGGAGGCACACTAAAACACTAAACTAACAGTTGGACATTCCATACATTTTTAATGGCATCGCACGCTCGTTATTTGTTGCTGTAACCCTGTGCCCTGAGCTTGAATGAATGGCTCTATTGGCGGAGGCTGGTGCTGCGCTGCGGTGTGAAGGGAGAGAAGATGGCAACAGTAGCCCTCCCTAAGCACACGACAAGATTAGCTCACTCACTTTGTTTGCTAAGTTATAATATGGGGCAAAAATTATAGCCTGAGCACACCTCCTGTTATTTCTACTGACTGCACTGTCTATCTGTGTGGTAAGGCTTAAAATGAAACACAGTCTACCTTGTCCTGGCAGAGCACAGCACACTCAGTAAATTCAAATGACAAGCACAGCACTGTGAGCTTAGGCTCACGGACATGTATGAGGCTGTAGATTAATCTTTATCTGTGAGCCCTTCAGGAGTTAGTCAAACACCCAGCAGCACTGGCACCACACTGGCTTGCCAAGCAGAGACAGATAAATACTAAGCTCAGCAGGCGAGTTTTTGTTGACATGTAAGAGGTTTTAAGCTTTTCTGAGGACTGCTTTAGATTAACATTGCTTTTACTCTGCACATAGAGGTCACAATACTTCACCACTTCTAGGACCTGTGTTTCCTATGCTGACTAAGGTATAACTGTTAACAAATTCAGTAAAAACAATATCTACCAACTGGCCACTAGAATCCTCCCTCCCCGTTTTTTTTTTTTGGGACAAATTTAAGATGATAAAAAGTGCTTACTTCTTACTTCACATTTCCGCCATTTGATACAGAGAGCCCACACTAAAGAGAATACCTTGCTGTAAACAAACAATAAGGCTGGCTATAACTGGTCCAATTTATCTAACAACAATATACAATATTATAGTTAAAAACGAAGCACTGAGATACAATGGCCAAAGAACCCTATGGCAAATTTACAACTCAGTATTCACATCAACAACAACATACTGCACATATTAATATGCACAGGCCCCTCAGGCACAAACAATAAATCATTGACCATAAATCTTTCCATGTAGGGTCTAGATGTCTCGAGTGAGGATCTTCAATGTCATAAACTCTAACAGAAAAAGTTGAAAGTCAATTTCAGACACAGCACAGTCAAACAATGCTGAGAAAGGGAAAATGAAAAATGGACTTATCGCTCTTATCAATGGCTCTTTTTCTATGTGTATGTGTGTTACGTAAGGGGAAACGGAAGCCAGCCTCCCAGGACAGGAACGGATACTTGAGACGAGGACTGTGGGTACAGGCCCCACACCACTACAGAGAGAATAGAGCACAAGACCCTTCAGGATGTATAGCGAAGAACCCCCCGCCCCTCTCTTAAAATGGACTTCACAAACTGGACATGACAAACGGGTGAGGAGAGCCCCTAACATCCCCCGAGATGCTGGCCTTCTCTTCAACATTCCTCATTCTCCCCCTGCTGTCAAAGGGGCAATTCACCGCCCTGCACTGCTACAAAACCCAGGCAGCTTTTTAAAACAGGATGTTTGTCTGAGGCCTCCTTCCCCTCAAATAAACAATCCGCAAAACCTGATTTCGGGAGGCAGGGTGGAAGCACTCGAGTCACATTATTTCCACATCCCGTATCCTGGAGCATTGGGGCTCCTGAGGGAGTGTGGGCGGCCAGGCGCTGGGAAGGCTCAGGGCTGCGGTGGAAACCTGAGGCCATGTGCCAGGCTACAGGGGGAGATGAGCCCGAGCTGCATCACTCTGGGGTCTGTGCCGGAGGAGGGGGATCATGCCTCGGGGTTGGGGAGGGGGGGATGGGGTTAACATGCTGATGCAGTTATCACTCCATCAGACCATACTTCACTCTGAGTACTGTAGAGTCAAAGCACTGCGGCTATGGAAAGAAAGCGACATGTCTGCAGAGCAGTTTACAAAGCTACAAGTTACACCGGCATTCACAAATGATGGAGATGCTTAAGTATTTCATGAACTGTCACAAGCTAATGTTATCAATTTAATCACTTAAATACAGTTTTTGGAGTAGGACATGTTACAAGTCACATCCAACACTGCTATAATATACAAATCCACAATAATTATTCTTTAAAATATAAATTTTACAAGCACTAAAGAAGATCCTAATAATAACACAAGGTAGCGTTGGCAAATGGATTCACATAATAAGATATACCTCAATGTGTTAACTAGCATACAGGTGAGCAGCTATGCTAAGTGATTAAAGTGAAAACTTGCCCCAAGTTTGCGTTTCACCTTCTTTAGGTCATTTTACCCTCTCAAAGTGATAGCACACTTTGGATTTCTTGCCATCATATTAAATTCATTAATAACCAACTGTTTAAAAAATTATCTGTCAACGACTTACTGAGTGGTGGAGAATGCTCCCCTTAAACTGGCAGCAACCAATCAATCAAAACTCTTCTCCCTAATGTTTAGTTGACAGTTAGGGAACAGCCCAAATCAACACTGTGTCACTTAGAATCACACTAGGCTGAAAATGCAATAAAGAAAGAAAAAGGACAAAGCAAAACAGCTACCCACAAAATACCAAGTGTATGCCACAATGAGCTGAAAAGATGATATTATGCGGAAATAACAGAGACAGTCCAGTGCAAATTAAGATAACAATCTACCCCAAATCTTTTCGGATGTGTATAGTAGATATTCTATTTAATTAGTTTTTAGGAGAAGTGGAATCACATGCCTTCAAAGTCAAATCAACATGAACTGGTCCAGGCTAATCTGCTTTAATCAAGAGAAGCATCACATGGCTTGATTAGACAGTCCAATTATTCAATGCATTTCCACTGTCTCTGACACAGACAAGGGGGAATGGTTTGATGCTTAGTGCTGGCCACTTCCTGACACAAACAAACAGGCAGGCTGTGATTAGTATTGAGTGCACAGTTTAATTTGTTTAGCTGTAGCGTGTGAATGTATGTATGTATACATCTGGACGTAAATAAGGAAGAAGCACAGTGTAAATGTATGAACAAAAGGCTTACAGCTATTCTGGAAGCTGTGCAGTGTACTTTTAATGTTCTTGAGGAAAAAAATCCTATCTCCTGTATCTAATAAGTACCTTGTTCTGCCTGGAAGAATCGGTCAATACCATAGTGGCCCTGACACAGTGGCTATCTGCAGATGAGACATTCATAGAGGCAGAGGTGGTGTTATATATATATCTTGATACTTTGCAGGGATAATTATTTTGCAAATTATCCCTGAAAGTATCAATATTGTTTTCCTTATTTTAAGAAAGGGATTAAATAAGTTATACTTCCTCCCACTCCTTTTCAAATGTGCGAATGATGTCATACTTTGTTGTTATGTACATGTATGTTTTTTGCAATCTGTTTCATTTCTAAAGACTAAGTAGAATTACTTGTGTTTTGTTGCATATTCAAAATAAATTAGACTGAAGGCTGAAGTTGCTTGCACAACTTTTCAATTTAAGAATCTTAAGAAATGACAGAAACTAATTTAAAAACAAAATAATAATAATTATTTTTGTTATTTAAAGGCTTGAAATGTGACAAAAATGCTAACACAGTTTAACATGAACCTTGATTGATTTGAAAAATTACTGAAAAACTCCTGTAGGAATATCATAGACACTGTCATTAACACGTTTCCACAATCACTGCAGTTGAAGCGGTCATTTTCAGCTCAATCAAGAGAATCAAATGCTTATTTTAAAAATTTTTGTCTACTTTTTACTCTTATTTCAAGACTTAAATTCTTATAGCCAGACTACAATTCATAAAAGTTCTCATTTCAAGTAATTCTGTCTTAAATGAGTGTGATTTTATTTCTTGTACTAAGCACTATTTGCTCAAATTCTACCACTTTGGCTAGTTTTAAGGCACATTATGTTTTTTTTTAGTTGCTAGGCTTTTATGCTTGTTTTAAGAATTCTACCCAACAAGTTTTTCTTACCCCAACACAGATTTTTGCTCAGTATACGCCAATTTGACTAGATTTAGGCTAGATTAGGCTTATTTCTAGCAGGGCATTTTTTGCAGTAGAAATGAGGATTCTGTAGGTTTCAGCTCACATTTTAGACCTTTAAAGACTGTTATGAATGGATTTAAGACTTTTTGGTGTATTATGTGATATTCTTGATTTGAATATAGAATATTGGGTGATGGTGAATGTTTGCTTTTGTTTTATTGGTTTTCTCAATGACTCTAATGTCCTTATCCACTAAGTACCCACTGAGTCTTCTTTCTCAGGTTGCAGCTATTTTCAACGTTGCGATTATTAGACTTGGTAGGATGACTGTGTGGGAACCCCAAGTACTTGTTGTTGCCCTCCTCCCTCCAGTGAGCGCTACAGCAGCACTCTGTGTCATCCAAGTCTTGAAACTTTCCATTCCTCCTCTTCAGTTTTCCTACATTGCCAGGAAGGGAAAGAGGAGTGGGAAAACAGAGAAAGGACA
>JAPSES010000249.1:5271965-5288634 GCA_029822895.1 Maxillicosta whitleyi
CAAGTACTTGTTGTTGCCCTCCTCCCTCCAGTGAGCGCTACAGCAGCACTCTGTGTCATCCAAGTCTTGAAACTTTCAAACTTTCCATTCCTCCTCTTCAGTTTTCCTACATTGCCAGGAAGGGAAAGAGGAGTGGGAAAACAGAGAAAGGACAGTGACTCAGGTCACTCTGTGTGCCCTCTGGTCACTTGACCCAGCAAATCGGAGGGAGCCCCTCTGTTCACACTTGTGATCTCAACTCACACCAACATGAGCGTGTACACACAGTGTTATGCTGACAAATTCCACTGGGTTGATTGAGGACACAACCTCTGATGACTGTAGGCAGACTGGAAGTGTGATCTTACTGCAGTCTAAACCAGGCATAAATTGAAGGCCTGTGCATAAATATTGTTAATATGTCAACAGCTACACAGTATGTCACTTTGAAAAAACACCAAATGTACAATGAGTGACAGATAACTTGGCGCACCTCCTCACATTTAGAGCAAGGGTTGGCCAGAGCAGTATCACGATTAAGAAGTGACAAACATAAAGAGCCCCTGATGTCAGAGACAATGTGACTGACATAATTAAGCCAATGTGTGGGGGGGAAACACCCCCTCAGACAGTCATACAGGAAGCAATGAGACCTGCTTCAAAGGGTTTCAGGCTGATGTCCACACGATGAGGTCCAGACGCTGAGGAAACAGGTGTGCAGGCAGCCTGGGAGGGCAGCACAGGCAAGAAAGGCACACTGCCTCACACAGGCTGCACTAAGGTACACTGTCTGTGTACGCAAACACTCAAAAGCAAAGCCAATGCATGATATTAACAGTCAACACAGAGTCCCAGCAGGGCTGTTACTCCCCTACAGAGTAAAATATCTGTGTTTAGCCCTCATCTTTACAACATATTGACATACAAAGACTACTGAATGGAGACAATGTGAATAAACTTAAGTCATGAACAAATATGTGCATAATGCTAACATTACTTCTGAGATTATTAGATTAGATTATTAGCTATAGAATACATGTTACAAAAGTCACAATTGATTTTCATATTTATGCAAGATGAAAATATATAAAATGAACAACAAAGGAAAGGTAAGTATGTGAGTAAAAAATTCTGTAGTTGCAATTTTTACTTTCAATTTTTAAAAAGTGTGTGTCTGCTGAATAATATCTCACATTTTTTTCCTTATTCAGTGTACTTTTCTTCAATACAAATTACAGCTTTTATCCCACATTCAATCCACATAAGTACCATTTCCCTTTGATTCTTGTGAGTTATGACAAAAACTATACCTCTGGGGTCTCAGTCGGTAGAATTAAGGTTAAATAGATCACTGGGAATAGTCCCAGTGTCTACAGCAAGGAATGATTACTACACTAAAGCATTAATGCACTGGGAGAAGCTCTTAACATTGCATGGTAAGAACATTTCACCATGTTAAACAGCTGTATGGATTTATTAGATTTAAATGCTACTCTTGTATTAACTTAAAACTCTGTATAAAGATTGATTCAAATGCATTTCCCATGGCATTAAATAACAGGAAACAGCAACAGTGGTCGTTTTTTTTTTTTTTTTTTAATTCCAACAAATATTGTCTGAATATTAGTTGAAGCGGTAGAACGAGCTTATCTACTAAACCAACCAGTTCCAATCTGTTTCTCTGCCATTGTGTGATACAGAAGAATGCTCAGTGTGCTGTATTTTTGTAGCCCCGGGCTGAAAACTGAGTTGATTATTTGACTACACCCCTCCCACCCAGTGCCCCCCAGACGTGCTTTTAAGAGCTTTACTTGTTCTTGCATAAGGGGTGGAGTTAGGATCCCTTACAACTCTTGTTACACACAGACTGTCTCTCTACTGAAGCTGCGGGGGGATTCACAAGGAAAAGTCATGTCCAGGTCAGAAACACATTCTACACAGGATAAATTGATAACATGCATCACGGCAGTGTATGTTAAAGCTGAACCAAGCAAGCTTTATAAGAAGACCTTCTGGCTTCGGGTCTTATGATGGAGTACGTTCTGAGAGGCTATAATTTCTATCGTTGTCAACATGAGCTCTCTTTTGTATGTAAAACCAAAGAGCCTTCCCATGCCATCGTTCTATCCAAATTCAACATGATCACAGACAAACTGTCTGCACAAATTAGCTCACAGCACGGAAAAACGACCACCCTCTGATGCGTTGGTCATTCTCTTTTATGAGTCCAAGACAGTTTGATGAAGCCAATAGAGAATGATCTACCCTGGCCTGTACAAGCAGCAACACAGTTGGAAGAAACCAAAGCCTAGCATGTCTAAATCCTCCCTCCTCACCACAGTCTCTGAGGAATTGTGGTGCGCGCTCTGACAAGCCCCTCATTTGTTGACTCAGGGAGTGTCGCCGGGCCATGCTGAGGTGGTGACAGCATGTGTACCGGGGAGGAGGGGGCCCTCACTGACTGAATACTTCACTGCCAGGTAGCCATGTCAACTGCTCAGTGTCCAGGCCTCTGAGCCATGGCAGACCCTAAAACAGGAAATGCTGCAAACCCCAAAATGAGGGCTCTGACGCCCCGTTCACATGATACTACGCATGCTGGCTGCAGCCTGAGTATGAAGGGGGAGGCAAGCTTACTCTATGCCACGAGAAAGGAGTGTTTCATTTCAAATCAGAGGACAGGACTGTTTCTACTCACTTCCTTTGGTGTGGCCCCATTCACAGGAGCAACTTCATTTCTGTGAACCCACCCCTCCCTGCAGCCCACTTACAGCCAAGCTAGATACTCTATGTGTGAATGCTGGTGCACATGCATGTGCACAAGTATGTGTGCCTGTGTGTATTTCTAAGCAAGCTTGGATCTTATTACAGTTTGATCCCACTCAAATATTTCTGAAAGAAAAACAGAGGAGGGGAGGCCGTCTCTGTGGCCAATGCACACGCCCCACTGAACCTTCTTACCGCTCACAATGAAACCTTTATCTTTAAAGCTTGGACTGTTCGTAATGGCCTTTAATGAGAAGGAATAAAGCACAACATCAAAATGAAATTACCTTTGTCGGGTTGTGTATTTACAGAGATACGTCCACACAAGGTTGTTGAGTCCAGGAATGAACTGTTCTTAAAGTACGTTCAAAAAGAATCACACCTCCCTTTGATTTCTTTTCAACTAGACTTGATTTAACCATTTCCAATCTGAACAAAAGGAAACAACCATCAACCAACAACCGTCTATGCTGTGATTTATTACCCAAACAATAAAGATAAATAAAGACAGCCTCTGTTAAAGCCTCTGATTTAGGTTAAAGCAGTCAAAGACCTGAGACAAGGAGAAGCATCCAAAATTTCAACAAGACAGAGGCATGTATGCCATGAAAAACACTCGTTCTACTAAAACATGTGAATCTTGTTGGTAGGTTTCTTATAACTGATTGTATCAGCGTCATCAGTAAGAAGCACAAATGTGTGATTTATGTAGAAATAATCTTTTCCCAGATGGATAATTACACTAGTTTAAAAATTCCGTTTTAATCAAACATGAGGCAAAAATGATACTTAACATATGGCACAATTAGTGAAACTTTCAAATTAGGCTTCAGTACTAATAACATCATTTGTGTTTAAAGCCAGCAGATGTGTCCTTATTAGTTCTGCTACTGCCAACAGCTGCTCACTCATATATTGAATGTCAAGTCAGAAGAGAATTAAAGTTCAAGTTAAACACCTGATACATGTCATTTAATGAGTTGAAACCATACTCACTTCTGTCTACTGCATGTTGAACCACATTTCTGCTACACACAGCATTTACCACCCAAGCATAAACTTTATTATTATAAACTTTTTATGTGCTATGCCAACAAAACATAAATGCCACCTGCTCTGACAAAATCAACAAAGCAAGAAAAGAAATTAACCTGAAGGGTCTGAACTGAAAGTGATTCTATCGGTTTGTATTTACAGGACAGATTAACCAAATAAGGCTCTTAACTTATGTTCATTGCTGTAAGATATGACAGTTCGAGACAGACACCCACCTGAGAATTCCCCTGGTGTGATGTTTGGTGAGCTGGCTGCCTCAGTTTCAGTGTAAGACAATGTGGAGTCTGACAGATCTGTGGGGAATAAAACAGAAATCAACACTTCTTCTCTTGACACTAACTGGGTTTCCATTACCCACAGAAATGCACAAAATGTAAATTGTGCAATAGAAAATCGGTAATGGAAACACCAAAATGTTGCAAAAACTGTCACAGATCACAAAGACGTTTTTTTTACACTCTCATAAGGTGGTTTTTGAGATGTTTTGATATAGAGGTATAGCGCAAAAATGTAATGGAAACACATTTTGTAAATTTTCTTACATCTGTGTACGATGGTTTTGCTCAGGCCAAATGTCTCACCTACTACCCTGCACTCAGAACAGGTGGTTAGTTTGTGTAGGGCAATAGCCACTCGCTTTTGTGTAGGATCTGCTTCCCCAGGGCATGACAAGTCTAGTGCCAAGAGAGGTTCAATAACATCACACAGTTCATTAAACGTTGCCCGGGTCATTCGGAAATTCTGGATCCACAACTCGTTGGTGAATTCTTGATGTACAATTATCTTCCAGAAATCCATTCTGCATGGCCGCTGCCATAAATAAGGACTTTGCCTTGGGATGATTACATGTTCCCTTCTTCTTTTGTTTAAGACAGTCACTGCAATAGCTGTAGATGCAACTGACACTACAGTGCCAACGTCATGGAGGTTCTGCATGAAACTCAAGTGTCCATCTTCCTTAAATGGATGTTTTGCGAGAACTACACAGTATTTTATGAGAACTACAACAGGATTTTATTAGAATCACACATTAGAAGTCAAACACTCTTCAACAGAAACACCTACAAGTACTTTGTTGTAATTTTAGAAATATTGCTTTTATTTTGCGTAAAACTGTAATGGAAACCCAGCTACTGACACCTGCCACTCTGAAATCTCACTAATCCTCAGACCAATGAGATGCAATGCAATACTGATCTGGCTCCAAAATTGCCTGAGAAACACTCTTTGTTAAAAAATTTTCAATGATGCTTGAAGATATGGGAATTTATCGTCATAGTGGATAAAATGACATCTTCAGTAACAGGATTTACCTGATGACACCCCTTAAATACCAGCTGTACTCAGGCTTGCACACCCAGATAGCAGCCAGGCTCCAGAGTCCCAGCAGCAGTACATATAAACCACACCGTACTAGCCACACTGGCTCTGGCTGGCATGCTGACATTATGCCCCATGCTGGCCAAGGTCTCATCTCAAAGCTACCTTGCAAATTACCAGTCTCTCTACTGGTTTTAACTATTAAAATTCCCTGCACTGTTTTTCTCTCATGCTTTTTCCTTCTTATAACTCAATAAAACAATAGTCCAAAATGAAAAGTTATAAATATTCAAGCAAAAGAAAAACAGAAGTCGCAGCCTTGATAGTGAAATACAGACGGTAACTGATAATAGCAACATATTTCAGGTAAAACAGGGTGTATATTATCACTTACCCAGTGGCTTGTGTTCTTCATTAGGGGAAAGCCTCGAATAAGGGGGTGGGGGTGACTCTGTAACACAAAATATTAATGTCAATATCCTAATTTAATAAAATAGACACAAAGGTACAATTGATTCTGTACTGCAGATCTTTACACAAATCTACAAAGAAAGTAAAGCAATCTACAGAATTTAACATTTGACACTTAGACCCCCCAGGGTCTAAGGCATCTCTTGAATTTAGTAAGAAAAGGTTGGATAAAGTGTATATATTACATACAGCATTTTGTTTTCAGAAGTTTAAAGCCTCTGACACTTGTTCAGTAGACAAATCTACAGCATGCTTCTTATATTTCTCTGTTTGTACATAGACACCTATTACTTTTTTATATTGCAGCATTTTGCAGTTATTAAGTCGTCACATATGACATTATACTCTACGAGTCAGGTTAGTTTCATGATTCTTTATTAAAAGCAAATAGAAACATTCCTACACAACAAAATTTGAGCCGCAATAAAACCCTGCACCATAAAAGCTTCAACACATAACTCAACTTTGGAAATCTTTTCAGCAGCAGCGCCTCTCTTTAGTTCACAAACCTTCTATCTGCTCTACAGATTAAATCCACCTAATCATAACTTTTTGTTGTCACCTCTGTTTTTTTGTGTCACTGTCCAGACACCTTAATTTTATCTAATAAAAAAGATTCAAAATGACGAGAATAACTTGCAAGGGAAGGAAAGCACAAAGGAAATAAAACTTTGCGAGCACACTGTGACCTCACCTACAGGGAAAAGGGGAAGGAGAAAAGCATAATAGCAGCGGGTCCTTTAAGAGTGGCGGCAGTAATTGCCAGGATCTGAACTCAGTCACTCAGATACACAGCTAGTCAGTCTGGCGCCAGTAGTATGCAAACTGTATATTATCACCACTCCTTCACCTAAATAGCATGAGGGGACCTCCTTAGGACAAAAGGGCTTTTAAAGCGCAACTTGAAACTGATCTCATTCGAAAAGTATAATGCCTGGCAAAATAAAAGGAAAAACTTTTTGTGCACTTAAACTAAAGCTCTCTGCTGCACATTATATACTGTTGTACTCAGTAAAAACTAAGACAAGCAGGTTATTTTCAATCAGCAAAGTAAAATCAAGCTCTAGTGAAGACTACTTTTACACAACTGACTGTTTTACAAGGATTACAGTGTTGTTTTAATACAAATCTAAGGTATCAAATGTTAGTGTAATTCACTGTTTCTGAATTTTCTCATTTACTACAATGTCCAACCAGTGTTTAAGGTCTTGACTCAAAGCCCCCCTTCTTGAATAGCATGAAAGAAATACCAGCTCTATCGAGCCACGCATGAGCGAATGCCAGCTATGTCTACTACGAGCCTTAGTCCCAATATGTGGTATGTGCCCCTCTCCCTTGTACTACAATCCATCTTGCTAGTTTTAGTCAACAGAAACTCAGACAACACATTAACTTCAGCAGGGGGGGAACACATGGTACACTCTTCCTGTTCAACACAATCTATTTGACAAACAACAACATGCTTTACTTACAACCTTAGAAGTCTGTATAATCAGTTTTGATCAATTCAAGCAGCGTGGTGGGACAGCAGGGCAAATGCTACCCCAGTTTCCAACATTTGCACGCTATGAATTCTGATATTGTTGGACTTATGACTTTGAAGTGCTTGTCACAGCCAGCTGGCTCTAGTAAACATGGATGTTATGGAAAATCCACCTCCTGTGCCAGTGAGAAGACAGAAATACTGACGCTTACATCTTTACACATGATACCACGCGTTGTCATCGGGTCAGCGGGGTCGAGTGACCCAGAGTTTAAGGTTTGCCAAATCACCAGCTTACCCTCTGCCAAAATTTAATCTGTTTAATATAGGTCAGGGAAGGTCTGCCATAGACAGCTGATTGACTGTGAAAGCTCAATTCTTCACCACAACTAAACTGAACTAAACTGACCTGTGGCACTAGTTGTACATCTGTTAATGTGTCTATTCAATTATATACAGATCATATACTGTTGATGTTTGGGTCTCCCTGAAAGTAAACCTAATGGTAAAAGGAATGAAAAGAGCCGCACTGATGAATTCTGCTGGACTCGGGCTCATTTCGGACATCATATTCTGTGTCTTAACGAGAACCGAACCATAGACTTCAACCTAGGAGAGCTGTAGAAACTGGAGAAATCCAAACAAAAACACTCATTCTCTGACAGGCCTAGATATCACAGGTCAGTGTGAGTGATGCTCTGGTGAAACACAACTTCCAAAATTGTTCAAATACAATTTTTTGGACAAACGGGATCTTCAAGCCTGATGGCACATTCAAGGTAAACTGAATGCTAGCAACAATTCACCATCCCAGATACTTTGGCTTAAAAAAAATTAATAAATAAGCCATAATCCCTCTAACTCAGAGGAAGATTATTAGCATCCACCTAGACTTCAGTAATCATTAACTATTTAATCAAACGGCCATCCTTTCTCTATCTCTGTATAAAAGAAAGCCAAACAATAGCCAACATGCTGATAGAGATTTTCAGGGTAAATTTCAATACTGTTTACAGTTTTACAACCTCTAAAAAAATGACTCTGTAAAATTTAAGAGTGCATTTATCTCAGTGTAAACTTTGGATTTCCATTTATAGTCACTTGATGACTTGTAACATAAGTGGACATATTATGTTAAACTGCTGAGCTGGATCTGCAGGTTTAACAGAACAACAAATAGAAGATACTAATGTTGACAAAACAAAAACAGGGCTAGCTTTCAGGTCAGAGGATTTGTAACTATTTCTTACTGGTTTGTGTTGTGAGTGTACCCATGGTAGCAGCATGTACACAGGCCTGTGAGTGTTTGTGTCACAGCAGATGCCCTTACCTGGCCCACAGAGTCGGCTGTAGTGATAAGGGTTGCAGCATACTGTCGGACTGTCCAGGGTCCCAAAGCTCCTGCACTCACAGAGTGGTTTGAGCTGGGCTGAGTGCTGGAGGTCAGACCATCGGTACAGTTTACACACAAGCAGCTGTGGAGATGCCACATGGCCGCCCAGCCGCAGTTCTGTCCGGGAAACCATAACACAGTCGCTCGGCATCCCTCCTCTGGACTCCACTGCTTCCAGTAAGGTATCCAGTGCCTTCTCTTTTAGCCTTTTTAAAAGAGAATATGTGGCTGACTTCAGTTCTTGCTCTAACACCGTGCGTGGCATCGCCTCCTGCGCCTCGGGAGAGCCGCTTTCCCGTGATCCGAGGTTCCTCAGCACGAAATGACACGACCCCGGATCCCTGGTACCCTGAGCCGTCTCTGGACCCCTAAGCTCGGAGTGGTCTCGGTCTTTAAATAAGCAGCACGTCACTGTCCTGCATTCGCTGTCCTGCAGGGACCGGGGGCTTCCCTGCCCCTGGTTGCACAATGCACCCCCATCTTGGTCCGATGTGACCCCCAGGCCGCAGCTCTCCACGGGGCTGCGGGCGCACACACCCCCTGTGTCCCCTACAAGAGACCCGCTAGGGGTCATCGGTCTGAACTCCGTTTTGGGAATTTTCTCTGGGTTGTTGCCGAACAGATCGTCCCTACAGCCCTCACTAGTTTTGCCATTTCCATCTTCCCCTTCTTTATCTGGGATCAAACGGCTTCTCCAGAGTCGCCGCACAAGACCTGAGCGTTTCGTCCTGAACATACGACAACTTGAAAATCTATATGGGAGTTTTATTCTTGTAATGATATCCGAATTTTACAGATATTTATGCGGTCGTTGCTAAACATTAATATCTATGAAATGCCGTGCAATGCATGCACAGCCAAATGACGAGCATTGGTGGCAAAGCCGCAACATTAGACTGAAGGCGATTTTGTTGCATCTACAACAACAAAACCGCGCAATAAATGCACTGCAGCATTCCGATCAAAATGCATTCATTTAGCAGATTTACCTCAAATATACAAGAGGGTCAAAGTACGAGTTATTGTCCAGGATCGCTACGGAATGGTATGTTTGTTTGCTATAAACGAATAAAAACAGAGCCTACATAACAAGATAACATAATATACTTAGTAACATAATCCAAAAGCAGTCCTACTGTTCAACCAGACCCGGCAGTTTGCAGCCTTGAACAGTTTCGGACTTTTAACAACCTCAGAACGACTTTCTACGCCGGCACGTAGAGCGTGAGGTACTTCGAGGCGATTTAATCCCAAGAATATGCATTAGAAATTAAGATCCGCGTCGTTTTCTTGAGCTGTCAACGTGCTTCTCTCTCTCTCTCTCTCTCTCTTTTTTTTTTTTACTATCCCAATAAAATATCCATGCGAGCCGAAACTTCTTGAAGTGGATCAATCCCGGGGCTGAATCTCGCTCCAGCTTCTCAACTCAGATCTAAACCAAACTGCAGCCCAGATCCCTTTCTTTCTCAGTTTCTCTCTCTTTTTCTTTTTTTCCCCTCTTCCTCACACACACATAGGCACACACACACACATACAGACACACACACACACACACACACGCACGCACGGGGCCCCCGAGGAGAGCGGTGGAGCCATTGGCTGACTACCATCATGTGCTAGTCTAGACACTTTGGCGGCTGTGAGCTGCACTGATTGTTGCGCAAACAAGGTTTCAAGTTTCTTAACTCTTAAAGGCGAAACACCCACCTCTCGTTTTAAGTTGAAGTTATTAAAACTTATTCACATTTACGCTGACTACAGAATCAAAGTGTTCCGAGCAGCTGGAAACGAAGAATGTTTTTTTTTTTTTTACCCTCCAACTTTAATTTTTCCATCAAAAAGTTTTGCTTTTCTTTAGCAACACTGAAACTTAGCCCCAAAATGAAAAGTTTATTCTAACCAAATTATTGCCTTAATTATTTTTATTATTGTCATTATCATACATAATTGTTATAAGGGTAAAATATTTTTTTTGTATTATATTTATTTATTTTAATTTCAAGGCTGAATGGACAAGTATGACACCTATGCACCTATACTATGGCACCTGTGTGGCATACTGTAGTCTGATGTAAACTTGATTTTTGCAGGCAATTTCAACATATACTTTTGAGTTAATTATTTATAAAAGCTAATGATGCATAGCTGCATTTTTCATTAACTGATTTTAAATATTTCTAAAAAGAAAAATATTTTTTTCAGTGCTCTCTAGTGGACAAAGTATGCAGTGAAGATGCTGTTTGTTCAGTTTATTCATTGATCTTCACTGTAAAACTTCTGTGTTTGCTCTTCTTGTTGGCAGGTGAAGAAAGGCACCTCTGGACAAATGTATCTGTGATGTGATATACTGGTTATAGGGCAACATTTACTGACACAGTGTAGTGCACTGAAGGTGGGGGGACTTGCCTGGATTTAGTTCTGTTCCAACCATTCCACGTGCATGTGAAGTTCATAACAACATCAAGCATTTGGTGTATGACATAAAGAGGACAAACTGCTTTCCTATTAATGCTCTACTTAAATAAAAGACACTAACACATTTTCTTTTAGAGCTTCTTCTTAGCAGCTTTATATACTTAAATTCTGACCTTTCCCATTCTCTGAGACAGCGGTTTTCATGGTGGCTGCAGTCACAACAGGTGAATTCTTGCACTCTGACGTCTCTACAAGTCTGTCTCCACCTTATCTCATGTTTCTTGTCTTGTCAGGACCAACAGTAAATAACAGGGAACTCCTGTTCCTTTTCAGGTTTGTGTTTACTGGCTACTAAGCAAATGCACCAAATACTACAACCAATTAAAAAAAAAAAGATGTGACTGAATGATGATGGATGAAGTTCTAAGCCCTGTGTTGCCTTTATGTCCTAAGAGGAGTACTTGAGGACTACACATATTAGGTCTGATTTTACCTGGGCTTTTAAGAGTTAAAATATCCTGCTCTGAAATCAGCAAGGCAAAGCCACACCCCGAGATGCATTAACTTGATCCCAGAAGCAAAGGTTCAGGGGTAAGCATCGCTGATTGGCTGAAAACCTTAAAGCCTGCCCACTGGTGAAAAAAGTTACACCCAGTATTGAATTTGTTTAAGTAGTAATGAATGAAAGACATTTATTTAACTGCTGGTGGTTAGCCAACAATGTCATCCTGCCTAAACAGGATTCTTTATTAGTATTTTTATGGAACACATATTTCATACAGATAAATCTTAAATTTCACAAAATATTTGAGACTATATACATGTGTTTATTCATTCATTCATCTTCTGAACCTGCTTTATCCTCACTAGTCACATGTATTTATATGTAAGAATATTTAAGTATTAAACTGAAATGATGATAAATGCATGTTACTTAAATATTTGAATAATTGGATCTGGTTGCGTTCATGTAAAAGTTGTGTTATTGTTCCTAAAGGATACTTTTTAAAACACACGCACACACACATACACACACAGTGCATTGGCGAGGACATCTCAGAGAATCTCATAGTTTCACCAGTGGAGACTCCGAAGGCTGCATAAGCAGAGTGTGCCAGTCTCTGAACTGGAATCATGTTTCCCTGGCAGGCTTAGGGCTTTGGGGCAGAGGGAGGTTACTGAGGGTGGACTTGGAGGCCCTCGTGCCTCTACCGTGTTAGAGGCACCTGTTGCAAATGCATTCCCCTTTGTAACTCAATCACATGTCAGACAAGGAAAAGAAAACTGTTATTACAGAGTACCGCTTCATTTAAATCAGTGTCATGAAATTATCAATTAAGGACAAAAGAGCCTGCAGCTGCCTCAGAAGTCACTGAGGTTGCTGCTATCTCTGCTGCTGGAACGGATTCATGCGAGACAAATGTCCAAAAGCATCAGGAGCACGCAGCCATATTAGATGCTTTGATTCCAGTACAGCATAGGTTACATACAGATGACTCAGTGATCCTCCAAGAGGGTCTTGGCTCGGTCACTGTTACAGTAAGTTATATTTTTGTGCCATAGGTTCTAAAATGTTACTGAAAAGTTCAGCTGTCAAAAAAGAAGCACAGTTTTGAAAACGTGTTTTATTTGGATGTCTCTAACAAAAAAGCACAACTATTTTCCCCACATTAGTTTTTTTTGTGTGTGTGTACAACTTTGCTACGATTTCACTGTCTACATGTTTGAAATAAAGATTTCAAACAGTCAAGTTATCCAACACTAGAACCCCGTGTACATAATTATCTTATTAAAACACCGACAGTCACATTTAACCCATCATTATCAGTATTCATTATAATATTATCCTCTGAATTTTACATTTTTCCAATGAAAATAATCTATTTCCTGTGTTTAATTGACTGATCATGAAGATGTTCATAAAAGCTCAGAATGAAGTCAAAATAGAAAAAAAAAAATTGTAGGTGACTTTTTCAGTAAAATCTATCATTAATTGAACATAAACCCAGTGTGTCCATCCACTGTCATTGATCCAACTCCATGAGTTTTACTGGTGAATCAATGTAGCAGAAGATAACATTGTTTCCACATTCAGCCTCTGAATATCCAAATGAGTCATATCTGATGACCATGAAAAGATAACAAACTTTATTTTACACCAGCTATTTACCTGTATTGATAGGATTAGTAGATCAACAGTTTAGACAGTTTTTGGATAGTTTACTTTAGTGCTTTACATTTCTGAAATGTCCAAAGCTATGTTTTGATTGCAGACAAAAATGTCCCAAATTTGATATATTCTCTCATTTACATTTTCATGACAGTGTGAACGGCACAAGTGACAGTGAATCTGGTATTTTTAAGTTTTATTTGATCCTAAATAAGATACAGATTTGATTTTATTCAAAATGAGTTTCACCTGAAGACTTCACAATTCATCCAACTATTATATCCCTCTAGAGTGAGACTCACACAGATGCTATATCGTAGTTGAAATAAGTTTAGCCTTGAACCTGTAGAGCTGTTAGATGAATGCATAAACATCATATGAGAAACGCCTTTTTAATATAAATATTAATACTTGCATATTATTATTCACAAGTGTGGTTTTGAGTGAACAATGTTTATGTATTTAACAGTGCACAGCTGAGTATATTAACACTGTGTTTTAGCAAAATGATCGGAACACTTGTAATTCCACTGCTTTTGTGTGTGAGGGCTCAGTTCAGGACCACGACCAGTTCACAACAGAATCAGATTCATTTATTCATCCTCATTTACATCTTCTCTCCAATTCGGTGTTTTCAGCAACACATTAACTTACAAATGAAACTGATTTTAGTGGCATGCATGTTTAGTTCACTTTGGCACTATGTCATAGTTGTTGTTTACACACAAATAAGATAATGGTCGCATATAAAAAATAACGTGAATAGTTAAAAAAAAAAAAAATCTGATCTGAACACTAATTCAGTTGTGAGCACTAAGATTCAGAATTGAATTAATTTATTGCAACAGAAATTAAATTTGTTGTTACTTCTGCTTGGGATCTTTTACTTTGTACATTGATTTCATTATACGTGTACAATGCAGAACAATCTATATAAATATTTCCTCCCACAACACTAAGCTTCTTCAAATACAGGTCTGGTCCAAAAGCAGACACATCTGTTATCAGCCATGACTATACACTATATTATCAATAATTAAATTATCAATCTGATCCATGTGTTTAAGTAAAGCATTATTGTTGGAGACATTCTCTATGTTCTGCTTTTGAGAAATCCTGATCAACACATGTCATGACATGTTGCAAAACAGTGACACATACTCACATCAATCAACCATGTAAGAGTCACTATCAAAATGCCACATATTACTTACTAACTTAATGCTTAATTACTTGGCTAAGGAGGGAATTAAGTTGTTCTGCCTTTGTCTGTCTGTCTGTCACCAGAAAAACTGTACATACTGATTTTCATGAAGCAGATCTATAAGAGAAAAAATTGTAAAATGTATTTTCTAATCTTTTATTGACTTCAATACTATAGAATATTATACAGAACCAGTATGTTCTCATCAACAGACTGCAGGTAGTTCCTCAGTGGGAACATGTTGTGGTTATTAGACTGAGTTGATGACTGTCTGATGTGATTTATGCTGTGCGTTTTCTGCCATGCATTGAATCCATTGTCATGTCACACAACTGTCAAGCCGACCATGTCTTAAAATAGGGTTGAGGCTATCTCTCTGAAATGTTACAGCAGCAGCTTAGTGGAAATGTACAATCTTTTATTCCACGTGATGGCCATGTGCTCCAGTGTTACAATGCAATGAAAACCACCATGGCTTATACATAGAAACAATTTGTGGTTTTACAAAGAACTCTGTGGCTTGAAAATGGACAATTACTAGATATATGGATTGGTTCCTGAAACCGTGAAGAGACAAATTTTCTAAAAGTTCTTCAAATACTAGCTAATAGTTCTATAAATCGCCATTTAGGAACCTTTGAAGATCCATATTTTTGAAAAGAGCAGCTTAAACAACCCCCTGAACCCCAGTGAATCTTTAAAACAGAGAAATCAAAGTTTAAGCTCGTGAACTTTTCATCCTTCAGTCACATCTGAGTCCTGCTCCACTAATGTGAGCTGCATGTGTGAAAGTGTGTAAGGAAAGACTTCTTCAAAGAGTAAGACGTAACCGAGTCCAAGGATCTAAAACAGGGCACAGCTGTTCACACAGGCTGTCCCCTGGTCTGCCCCTCTCCCTGTAAAAGGTCCAGGTCCGTGTACCCCTGGAGACCCCTGGGTAATGATGCAGCGGTCACGCCAGCCCAGCTCCTGTCTGACACTTCAGACAGGGCAACTCAAATTAAACATGGCTGGAGTTTGAAGACACCAGCGACCACACATACACACAAAGTATAAAATATGTTAAACAATTAAGTGTTAATCATTGTGTCCTATTCAAGGTAAACCTCCTCAGGCCAATATACAAATAACACCGGGGACTTTGATTATTAGTGCATTGACCCCATTAGCATTGTGATCAAATGCCTTTGACTTTTTTAATTGTATTAATGCTGTGCTTTCTTCCTGAAATAATCTGAAATATGGCACACCCTCTAAATGAAACATGCCACTGGGAACTGAGATGATGCTGCAGTTTCAACTTGAATAGCAGCGCTGCCAAACCCTCATTAAAGGCGTTAACCTGTGATGGAAGCCACATAAAGCATTGATTTAAATTGGTTTGGGGAACCTGTTTTGAGGGCTACAAATACCGATGTTCAGTCCCAGAGTGGTTATTTTTGTGGTGGTGAAATATGGGCTTAATGAATTTGTTGTTTGTTTGAAGGTGATCTAAACTGTGGCTCTGTAATGGATCAGATCTTTTAATGTCTTTTTTTTTTTTGGAGAGTGAAATAACCTTACACTGTGTGGTTTGTTCACCTGTGTTCATTAATACAAGTTTTGCTTGATTATGGGCCTCATTTAGAATATAGCCAAGAGGCAAATGAAACAATATAGATTTAAAAAATAATAGACGTCCCTCATCCTTCAAGACTTACTCCAGAATTTCTAAGAATATGACGTTTAAAACAACTGTAGAATGCCTGTAGTTTACCTTGAGGTAAGATTTTTAATCTATGAGTTTTTAGTAATCATGAAACAATTACAATAACTCAATTTATTAACCCATAAAGACCCAAACACCCAATGGCAACTAAAACCATCAACTGATATAAATGTTTAATAACTGTTGAGCCACTGATCCTTTCAATACATGTAAATAATTGGTGTTAAATGCAGTTTGTCATCTTTTCATGGTGATCAGATATGACCCATTTGGATGTTCAGAGGTACTATAGTTACCATGGAAACACTGTCATCTTCTACAATATTGATTCACCAGTAAAACTCATGGAGTTGGATCAACGACAGTGGATGGACATGCTTGGTTTATGTTCAGTTAATGATACATTTTACTGGAAAAAGTCACTTTTTCTTCAGTTTTCTTTGTTTTTAATATAATAACCTTCAACTTTAATCTGAGCTTTTATGAACAGCTACATAATCAGTACATTAAATTTGGCTGATGCTTTTATCCAAAGCACATATAGCGTAAGGGCCTTGCCCAAGGGCCCATCTAGGATTCGAACTGGCAGCCTTCCACACCAAAGTATGCAGTGTTAACCACTAAGCTATCCAGCCGCTTTCTGTGAATAAATTAAATATGGGAAAATATGTGATTTATACTGATAAAATGTAAAATGATGATTT
>JAPSES010000249.1:5288734-5307736 GCA_029822895.1 Maxillicosta whitleyi
ATCCAGCCGCTTTCTGTGAATAAATTAAATATGGGAAAATATGTGATTTATACTGATAAAATGTAAAATGATGATTTCTTCTGGCTTTTTCCCTTTCGGGGTCGCCACAGCGAATCACCTTCGCATGTTGATTTTTTGGCAGAGGTTTTTATGTCGGATGCCCTTCCTGACACAACCAGGCTTGGGACCGGCACAATGAGGCTTGCAGTTCCTTGTGGCCACATTGGGATGTATAGCATTAAGATTCTTTCCCAAGGGATCACTTGGGTCTCGAACCAGCCATCTTCCGTACCAA
This sequence comes from Maxillicosta whitleyi, assembly GCA_029822895.1. Classification (NCBI taxonomy): domain Eukaryota; kingdom Metazoa; phylum Chordata; class Actinopteri; order Perciformes; family Neosebastidae; genus Maxillicosta; species Maxillicosta whitleyi. The sequence goes on from JAPSES010000249.1 coordinate 5,289,030, forward strand.
CGTTAGTGGCGTTAACCCAGTTGCTACTGAAAAAGTGCAAAATACAGATGATGATATTATAATAAGAGAAAAAAAATCACCTGGGAACTGCCACTAAAGTAGTGATGGGTCTTTATTGATTTCATGGATTAATGTGTAATTGGTAACATGGATTAAAGAGGAAAACATTTGTATTGCTATATGCCATTTTGGGTAAAAAACAATGTTAACATAAGATTTAAAGCGAAAGAAAAGCACACTAAATGCAGTTTAGAGGAACAAATCATAATGAAGACTGCACTTGAGAGGTGCAGCCTGGGAAGGTGAGGCTTGATAAAGGATGCATTTAGAAATCAAACAAAAGGCCAAAACATATTATCAGCTTACATTCATTCTTTGCATTGTTGACTGCAGAACAACACTGTAATTCTCTGATGCACATCAAAGGCAGTATTCTCTACTGTTCACACAATTATATTAAAGTTATATCACAATGTCAGCTCAAAAAACAGTATAATATAGGTGAACTTCAATCACACTTGGGCAAACACTGCTAAGCTTACCCATTGTCTGCTTTTTTACCACAATGATGCACTGAAAAGTATTTTAGTGTCATGAACCTGGAGTGAGAGAAAATGGAATTGCCAGGAGAAAAAAAGTATAGTTAAATCTTTAATTGGTGGCAATTTCTTTCATTTAGTTTTGTTGGAGACAAGGAGTCCAGGGAAAAAGGGCCCGAGGCAGAGTTTTTGTCATCTTCTTTTTGTATCAGTCAGAGTAATTCATGTCCCCAGGGGCCGGCTGTCAGTAGCAAGGCTCCATGAACACATTCCTTCTGATCCAGGCCATTATCGGCCCATTCAGCAGCACTGGAGCCTGCTTACATGGGCCTCTCTCTGGGCTGACCTCCTGGGCCCTCGCCTGGGCCTGACTCAACACTCCCACTAATCCACACCTCAAAGACTACAAACACAAACTAAGATTAAAGTCTGGGGATGGAGTCACAACCAGCCACATGAGCATAACATGATCAGCACACAATCCTGCTCATGGTCTGCAGTGCACACAAACACACCCACGCTAATAAATAACAGAAATAATACACTCATTTTTTGATGTTGGAGTTGATAGAGACATAACATGCTTTGTGCGTGTGTATGTGTAGAGACACAAGACAAAACTTGAGCAGCACATCAAGCAACAAAGAAACACAATATATAAGGTTGATCCAAAATTTCAATAATGATCATAATCCCTTCATTCACAAGTTCTCTTTCTTGATACTCATAAGGCTGCAGTGTAATGCTTTCCTTTTTTTAGCAGGAGTTGATTAGTTAAAAGACGATGGAGACAGACTGTTTATACACAAACCAGCAGATCTTACTGCATTGTGTTTGATTCCAGTTTAATAACCATTTCATTGCAAATTAGAGGCGTATCTAAAAAAAAAAAAGGTAACGAGTCCTGCGGTGGAAGCCACACCCTGTCTCAACCCAACAGCTCCCCCACCCTTGTTATTACTGTTTTGAAACATCTCCATTTTGTTGGACGCTTTCATGTCAATAAGCAACATAATCACTCTGTATGCTATACAAGTGGTGCCACAGGTTCTCTTCTGTGGGCGCCGTCTTGCCCCAGGGGTCCAAACTACCCACAGGGGACTTTCCTTTCAGAAGCTGATCCCATCAAACCCACTGAGGGAAACATATTAAACCATAATTAAAGTTACACATTTTTAATATGCTACTTTAATTTTCCAACAGTAAAGAAGAACTCAAGTCTCATGATCTTTTTAAGATGATAAAAACCACCACAGAATTAGAACTGGCTGCATATTTGTACTGAGTTGGTTTGAAATGTTTCTAACACATTCATAAATTTCATGTTGGACTGCACTTGGCTTGGAATACAGACGGTGTAAAAATGAAAATACTTTTCCAAAGGTGGAGCGTTTGAGCCAAAACCAACTGGCGGTAGACACATTTTCACACCTCAGGGAGATATCATAAATTCACACTGGCACAACTTTCACATGCAAATGCTATACAAAGTTTACATTGTTTCTATCCACATTTTTTTTTCAATCTCTGTTTAGATTTGAGAAACTTGAAATCTCTTTTGGAAAATTAAGTTTCAGTTATAGGGAACATGCTGTTTTGAGAACCACAAACTTAAACTTTTAGTGGTTTCAGCTTACGTTCTATGTGGTTCAATTGTATCTATTTTGCTGCCGTGCATCTGCAGTGGCAGTACGTTGTATGAGGTTGGGAAGGGCCAGGGAAAACACTGCTGCACAGACACTTGAATCTCTGTGTTTTTCATGCTTCCCAAATGCTAGTAAATCTAACCCCCTAAAACACACAGTGAAATATATGCCCAGTATGACATCACCATCACACAGACACAGTTTATGATTTTTAACTTAATTTACCACGACAAGAAGGCTAGGCAGGCCACAGAGTCCAGCATTAAAGTCAGTGGCCACACTGAAGGGCAGAGACTCATTTTGAGTCATTCACTCCAAAGACAGAGCTGTGATGGTGGTTTCTCATCTTACTTTGTTGTGCACATGTAAAACATCTGCTGGAGCCTGAATTCTGTTGTGGCACAGTTTTACTATTTCGCCAAGAAACCTAAAGACAGACAAACTACCAAGAGACTTTTGTAACACTTTAAGATTATAAGCCTCAAAGTACAGGGTTATTACTCTGTACTTATGCAGTGATCTTCATACTGTGTAGCAGTATTGTATGTGCCAATACATATATGGGGCAATGGGAAACAACATGAAGTTATGGAATGAGTGGGTAACGTACAAAAATCAGAATATTTTATAACACTATGCAGTTTAATTGTTATTCAAGGCATTAAAGCTGGGCTGCTGTTGCTAGTTTAGTGGATAAATTAGTACCTTTTTCAATGTAATTAAGATATTATGTTGGTTTTTGTCAAATTTAATAAAATTTAGAAGAATTTATTCACACCTGTAAAACTAGCCTTTGTGTCTGTATGTACCTTATGCCCTATTATGAAAAACAGGAAATACAGCAAATACATAACTTTGAGATAATGAAACAACCCTACTTGACAAAACACTTTGAAAATCTATCATAAAACTGTATTTTATGTCTGTACACATGTTTCAGTAAACATACACTATAGATCTCTATTCAGAATAATAAAAAAATACATCTATTAGTTTGACTCATTCAATGAAGGAAATAACAACTTTCCTTTTAATGGACAAACTGTCAGGATGTGGCAACTAAGCTGCATAAACATGAAAGAACAACTGTTTTCAGTATTGTTCAGTTGGCTTTTTTTTTTTTTTTTTTTATAATCGTCCCGGCCACTGTGCATCTTTCAACTTGAGAAATTGAGTACCGTTTTCTTTTAGATGATGTATTTCGTGAACTATTTCCTGTTCTACCACAATCATTAATAATAGCGTTATTATTGTTCTCTGAGCGCCCCCTCTATTTCCCTGTTCAAGGATGCTCATTAGAAGACCAACTAGCTAATCTGGTGCTAGGGGCCTGATAACTGCCTTGCTTGGCGTCACTCTAGTAAATTGCCGTGACTCCCTGTTAAAAGCCGCAGTTGATAGCAGTATCAGTAGACAGGCAGCGATGGGGAGACAGAGTGTCCGGCTCCAAATGACCTCCCAAAATAGACAAGTGCCTCAAGACCAGGGGCCACAGGCACCTCCAGCCACAGCAAAGACGCTAAGACAAGGCCAGTTCAGGAAGAGCATGTCATCAGAGCCATTGCTGTTAATGGCATGCAGATATTCAAGGGAGGCGGCAGACGCTGAGTGACCCCAACCCTCAGCATTTAGTTCTCCCACTGAGCAGAGCCTTGCCACACCACAGATAGGTCAGACATGCAGCCGCCTGTACAGAGTGGGAGCCACTCAGTACCACAGAGCTGATAATGATTATAGCCAATTCCCTATCACTGACAGCGAAAGGCCTGCTCTGTCTCTGCAGCTGAGGACAGAAGACAATCATACCGTGTAACTCCCAGACATGACTGGTGACCTAAAGCATACATAGACCTTCGTCAGACAATCCCTTATATACACATTATCAAATATATTTAACTAGGGATGGGTGATACCATGAAAAAAGCTGATGTATCACAGTTTGTTCTATGTGAGATGCAGTAAGTAATGATATAGCCAGCATCAATTGTTTTGTTTTTGACTTTTCTCTCTCCTACAGATGTTTCCCATAGACACATGTTCATTTAAAATGGGTAGGGTACCTCTGTATTTTATACAGACAGCATTGCATCATGGGTTTGTAACATTAATGTTGCAAAGTTAGTCAGATTATTGAGTATATTTCTAAAAATCTTTAACAGCTGACGTGTTTGTGTAATCATTAGTGATGTTTTGCTACTGCTGTGAAGTCACAACATCTGAAAAGATTGTCTCTTGACATCTTTACAGAAGAGATATCACCAGTGACAGATGATGAGCTCAGAATGACGGCATGAATAGGGAGTTTGCACATCCAGTACATACAATATTGAGTTAAGGAAAACCTAGATGCATTTGTTATAGGTCCTATTGCATTTTAGAGCTCAACACATCTACTCTTTTCATTGTAAAATTCATGACAAATGTGGTTTAGGCTGTAAAAGTAGTAAGAAGCGTATCCAAGACAGCTCATTATGTGTCCATTTTATTTTACTGTTTCTCATAATTTTTATATCAGTGTTGTCAGCTATATTTGCAGGCAGTCTTTACATTGTTTTTTTTTTCCACAATTTGGCCTGAAAATTGTTGCTTATATTTCAAGCGTTATGTTCTCAACCTTTAGTCTAACTGCTCCAATGTTATTCAAAGCCCATATATTCACATATTGTAGGCCTGCGGATTACCTATGTAATTAAATTCCTAAAGTTATTATTTCAAATTATATATTATAATCTTTTCTCATATACTGTAGATAACCATTTATTATGGGAAAAAAAAGCTTGAAAATGTGTTTTACATTATTTTTTATGGTTTTGGCTTTAACTGATATTTTTTTTTACCCTAATATATATTCTATATTGCCATTCTGCCCAAATATATCATTATACTACCATTTATCTGTGTGTTTATTAGTATGTTTATTGAAACTATGCAGAGTTGAGACAGGAGACAAGTCCACTGTAACATACTATTCTTACTTTGGCGGCTGACTGACTGAAGCCCTGCTGCTACAGCAGGATCGACCCTTTGACCCCATTGCTCCCTGATGAAGATTTACTTTTACAGAGGACACACTTTCCTCACCAAAGAGTCACATGTAAGGGCAACTTGTTTGATCCTTTAAAAAAACAACCCCAAAATAATAATAATAATAAAAGTAATAATAACAATAATAATAATGACAACTCCTGATTTTATACACCTACAGCTGGCTTTTCTAAACTAAACCAGGAAAGGACAGGAGGTACTGAATCAAAAACTGAACACGAGTCTGGTCCAGTACATCCCAACTAGGAGCGTGAGGGATTTAGAAGGAAGGGATTTGGATGTTATGCACCATAGAGGGTGAAATATCCAAATCCCTTCCTATTTTTCTTTGAAGAACCCTGTTTTTAAACAATTCACTGATTTTCTCTCATTTTTGAGGGCAAAATGGCAGTTCTATGTCCATCTTTGCTTTTGTATCAAGTCATGATCATCATTAATATTAAATACTCACCTCATTACTAGAATTAAATTGCCCTTGTCCCAAGATTTTTGTCAATACAGTGCAGCCATGGGCAACAGGAATGTATTTATATCTCTCTGTCTCATCTTAATTCTTTCTACAGAGAAAAAAAAATGTAAGTCTTCCATGCCATCCCAACTTTTTTGAATTTGGGGTTGTAAATGTTATATAGATAATGTAGTTTTAACCCAGGTTATGACAAGTGGCACAGCATGAAAGTTATAGATCACTATTATGTTTTGCTTTCAGGTGCTAGTACTGTATGAGTCATATATTGGTACATAGTAGCTCACAAACTGAGAAGAAACCAAACAATTTAAGGAAGTGGGGAATCGGCACTGGGCAAAGAAGTACAGTACATGTCACTGCAGTCAAGGACAATCTTTTTTTTTTTTTTTAGGTGTAAAAGAGTAGGATTCAGGGCTTCCCTTCTGATGTTATGTGACTAACATCTATACTTGTTTGCATAATTTTTTAAATTAAATATTTGCTTGAACCTAAACAAATTTGCTTATCGATACTGCCAACACATAATTAATTTTTTTTTAAATAATACCTCATACAACTTTATTTCCAGTAAAAAATAAATATTGTGTATGTTTTTCTTCAGTTGCAGTACTGTGCAATAAGCCTTAGGTACTGCACTTAAGTCATAAAATGCTAGGGAAAATCCTTTTGGACCAGAATGTAGTCTAAGATGGATCTGAGCTGTCATTATCTTAGTGAACAATGTTTGTAAAATCAGGTTTTATACAAAGAGATGGAAAAATGAAGGAAAAACTGACTTATTTTGGTAGGACTCCATGAACAGCCTCAGTGATCCTTGGCATTGATTATACTATGAACTCTACAGGAGGAATGAATGCTGTTCTCCAAAAATATATTTATTAGGTGTTTTTGTGGTAATAGAGAGCCCTAACATGTCAGTCCAAAAGTGTTCAGTTTGGTTGACTCCAAAGATTGCTTCACATTATTTTCATACTCAAACTAAGGCTAATGCCGTTCATTTTGTCTTTTGTTAATGTAATTATATTATAATATTTTTCTTTTGTTCAGACAAGGTATAGTTTTTAGATGTTACTTGCTCAACACTTTCAACTGTAACTCCATGTACTGTTGACATGTTCTAAGGAAACATTTAAAAGCTATACCTTGTCTGAACAAAAGAAAAACATAATATCACACTTAAAATATTCATCGAATCCTTGGGTCCAAGTGATGGAGGTGTTGTCATCGTAGAAGGAACTACTGAGTCACAGTTTTGTTCATGACTGCACAGAAATAGAGACATTTCTAAACCGTGGTTTCAGAATAAATGAAAGTATTCGTGTTCCGTCAACACCGTCTCTGTCCTAATCAGCTATTTGTCTTTACAATCTTGTCATTACCGGTTCATTGGAAGATGAATCTCTATGTGTCTATTCCAACAAGCTCCCTTGATGCTGCCAACGAATTAAAATCAATTGCTTTGTCTCTTGTCTTTATAGCCCTCGGCAGCCTGTGAAAAATGGATCCTCTTAAGAAGTAACACAGTATCCATGTGGGGCACAAGTCCAGAGCATGACTAATGGAGCTCCAGTCTATATGCTAATGCTACATAACACAACACTAATACTGGCTGCATTAAGTTAGCAATGATACCAGGATGATATCATGTTTGCTGTAAGAGGAGCCACTCTATGAAAAACGGATCATAGCACAAAATACCATCCTCATAATGCTCCACATCTCAGACATAGCTGTGTGCTGGGGGAAAGAGCAGTGGTCATTAAGACTCTTAAAGGGTAACAACTGCTAACCCTGATTTACTTGATCTCCTATCTTGGAGGAAACTGTGGATCGCCTGCCAGTCTGGCGCTCACAGGCTCGCCGTGTGACTTCAGTCGGTAAGCCTGCTCAAAACTCACAATAGGTGGCCCACTGTGGCCCATGTCCCTGGTTCTTCAGTAGATGTAGGCCTAGAAAAGGGAAGGAAATCCTGGTGGAGAGCACAGCCGGAAAGAGTGTGGCCATTTCAGTTTGTAGGTTTATCCTTAGAGGTCAAACAGAGCTTTTTCCCCCAGGGGCCTCCACTCTCTCCTTACCCTCCCCCTTTATCCTCAAAGGCATTCCTTTTTGAGATCCACAGTTCAGATCCATCAACATCTCAATTCATTACCTATACATGGCCTTTTACTAAATTACTTAAAGTTTTGTATAACTAGGTATAAGCACAATAACCAATAAAACAATGAAACAAACATAGGGGAGGTGAAACTGGTATTATGAGCTCCACTAAAATGGATTTTCCCCAAGAGGATGTCTTTCTGAGAGAACCGTGAAAACAAATTTGTTATGGTGAAAATATATGATCCAAATCACAGTCAGACACACACGTTTGCTGTAAGCCAAACATGAATAGCCAAACTGTGTAACTTGAGCAATGCCTCTTGGAGTGACCTGAAGAATGCCAGGATAAAATTTGTGCACAGCAAAGCAACTGATCAGCATGATATTGAGAGACACACTCATTTCTCAGTGAGGAGGTACAGCAAAGTCCTCAGCACAAACTTCTTCTTGAGGCCAACACCGGAGCCACAAACCAAGGGTTTTCCCAATGTGTCACCCACTCGAGGGGTATTAGTGTTTGTGTTACAGTGTCTCTCTGTCCTATAAACAATGTGTTTCTTGTGACAGTGAATCAGACACAGCCTGTCGGCTAGCCTCTCCGGCATCAGGCCTGCTTGCTGGAGATTGGTGGGGGGATGGCTGCAGAGCCATGCCATTTGTCATGCTGTATATTTACAGGCTGTGTCAGAACAGGGCGGGTGGAGCGAGACGTCTCTGCTCTGCGCCTGACTCCATGGACGCCAGGCCCAGAACCTCCCCTCATTCATCTGTTTACTTTCTAAATAGGCCTCTGTTTGGACTTACATCAGTGGGGAGAGAATATCTAAGAAAACGAGGAAGGAAATCTGTGGAAAACAAAGGAAAGGGAAAGAAACTCTCTGTGATAGAGACTGCCCCTTGCTGTTCCTGATTACGGCAGAGTTGCAGAGTGCTTGGCGCCATCAAAATCGGCCATCCAGGCAGCCAGGCAGGCCAGACAGGGGAGAGGAAGACTGGTGGTGACGCTTGCAAATACCAAGTAGGGGGCTGTTATGGAGCTTTTTCAGTGTTTATGTATTTTAGATGGCTGTTTTTGATTTTGTTAAGAAGGAGAAGAAAGACAAATACCTCCCACAGTTATTAAACATGTTTTGTACGTCAATTATGCAATGGATGTTTTCGTATAGTCCATACTAAATGTTTAACTGTTGACACATGCTTTCCTAACATATGCAATTACTTGTTGGAACCATTACAAGCCTATACTTTTAAACAATGGGCAAACACAGATTTCCGAAAATGTAAAAATCATGATGCATTGTACAATGTATTTACTCTAATATACTGGAGAACTTGAAATAACTAAGTTCAATATTCAATGGATTATGAGTTTCACTTATTTAACTTAGCTAATCATACATGTTAGTACTACCTTTGTTGACCTGGATATGGTTCACAGCTACTAGTAGACAATGGGTACCTCCCATGGTTACTGTAGCCACACATGATCAGTGGGCTATATACTGTGGACTCAATACTGGTTTCATACATGCCTTACAGTTTATGTAAAATCAAGAAGTACAGAGAATCATCATTTCCCATGGCACATTACTGGTACATCAGCACAAGGTTTGTGTAACACCCAGAACCTGCAGAGATGCAATGGTCAAAAGGAGCACTTGTGTTAATGACACAATATTGGTGTGACTTTTTTTGTGTGTATCCTTTGTACACGGTCTGCCCTATAACTTTCATGAGGTTTGAGTTGTAAGCCAATCAATAAGGGTGTGGATCACTTGAAAAAAACAAAACAAAAAACAAAACTGAAAATCACTGTTAAATTATTAATACATTTTCCACCAAACCTATACTGTATGTTTCAAAGATACTCGTGTCTTGTATCTTCCCATTCACTTTTAAAGATATTGTAACAAGACCTACATAAAACCTGTTCACAATCATAAAAGACATGGAACTAAATGTTTAATTTGAGAAGCTAAGCATGGTACACCCTCTGAATCAATTCCTACATCATTGGTATAATGCTATCATGTAATTTTTCATGTATCGTGTGTAGAATGCATGATATTTCAATATTATGTCACTAGTTTTTTTATTAGTATAAGCAGATTGTGTTTTAAAACAATTTCATAAACTTCCAGTATTATAACACATAAGAATTCCTTTAATAACCTGAAACAAAATGTGTTGCTTATCACATTTATGCACAGTCAAACCAGTAATGCCTCTGTCTCTGGTGTCGCCACAGTAACTCTATCTAATCTCTACTGAAAAGAACAAGAACACCAAAAAACAACAGGACTGACTGGAGCTGAGGCAAGAGTGAAGAGAAAATCAGCAGTAAAGATTTGAAACAGGAAGAGTGTGGCGTCAGTACAGGCGGGAGATAAGAGCACTGCGCTCCATACACAAACACAGGGTTTCTGTGGCTGAGTGACTCCCAGCTCTCCGGGCGCCCTCACAGTAGCTGTCCTCTCCCCATGGCTGGCTCCAGACCACAGCCCGTCACCCAGCCCTGCACACAGCAGATTCAGGGGCCTGATACACCCTCAGTGACTCCAGGGGTTTTAAGGGGATTTGTGTGAGTCCAGAGGGATGACTGGCCCCCTCAAACAAGCAATCCTGGGAAAAAAGTAGGAAGAATCTATCCAGTGCTGCATTTTGATCACGTGGCTGAACAGCAGTGTAACTCAAATTTAATGAGCTAATTAACAGAAAAGCTTCTTTGCATAATGTGTTTCCCTGTGTCCAGTTGAGAATGGTATTTTACTTTTTAGTGAAACTGACTCAGCATTGTTCTACCTAATAGGTTGTTTTCAGCGATGGCATATTTTTTCAGTCTTGACAAAGGCAGCAACAGAGATACACATTAACACTGCTGTCACAAACTCTCACTGTATTTACATAAAGGATCACATACTCCTTTCCTTCACCACAAAACCACTATCTGTTGCAAGCAAGCTTCAAATCCTATTATCGGAAAATCCTGAGTCAAATATCCTCCCCAGTGAATCTCACAGGGCCATCATTCAGCAGGCCTGTGTGTGTTATGACAGAGAGACAGAGAGAGAAAAAGACTAACAGCAGAGCAGTCAGATGAGCCTCTGCACGAGACAGAAAGGCCAAAAATGTACTAGTGTCTTGTGCAACCTTTGCCTTATTCTCAGTTAAAGCTGTAGGAGAGTGAAATTGAGTAGAAAGCACAATTGGAACACTTCTGCAGCTTTCTCCAGTCTATCAAAATTAAAAAGCAAAGAAAAATGTCCTGATGCCATTTTATCCTGCCAAGGAAAAGTGAAGTCAACATATCATGGTTATGGAAGCTGCATGACATTTTTAACCATCCTACCTCTACGAAAGCACCTCTAATCAACCCAACTCTTGCATCACGTGGTAGATTTTTCTACAGCCTGCAAACAGAGTCAAGAGGAGGTGCAGAAGTCTTGTTTCCTGTCAGACCACGGAAGTAGCCAACTAAGCTGAGAGGTAATTATAATTTTTTTACCCAGTGACTCTTGCACTCTGAAGCTTTAACTTGGCTTGTGAAAAGATCTATGCTAATTTTATTCATTAACGCAGACACCATTAAAGCTATAGTCAAAATGCTACAGTTTCCAGGCTCAACAACATCTTTACCAGGCAGACAGTTTCTGTGGATGAGAAGTGAGAAAGCCTTTTGGCACAGGGTAGAAGGCTGGGAATCCTAGCCGGGTTAATAAAAGTAACCCGTGGGGCACTGTTTTTCCAGGCGCTCTCTGTGATGTTTGAAAGTGAACTCAAACAAGCCTTCATTATGTGGCCACAGACCTGGAGCCCCTGGTGCTGGGAGAGAGGCCCTGCCATGGAGAGCCATGGCCTGCTGGCGGGCGCAGACGCCTTCGCCTCCGCTATGTCTCTCTCTCTCTCTTTGCCCCCCCCCACCTCTGATCCCTTTCTCCACACTCGTCTTAGCCTCTAATCCTGCATTCCCCCTCTCCTTCCTCTCTAGTGCAATCCCTCTACCTCAATCCCCTTACCTCGCTCTTCCCTACCTCACCACAGCCTCTCTGGTTTTCCTCCCTTCCTCACATTTTTCCAATCAGCCTCCATGAAGGACAGCTTTAAAATGGGCCGTTGTTGGACCTGGAAGCCTCAAATCCACAATCTTTGTCTGTGGGTTTAACTTGGTATGAATATAACTTTTACCATACAATGACACCGGCAGACATACTTCGGTTTTATGGCTCTGGGTGTACTTCATCACGTTTGGTGGTCTACACACTATTGGCCTGGCATGAAATAATATCTGACCGATTTTTCATAACACGCGTTTATCCATCAGAGCTAACAGCAGTATAACATAATATCAAATTGACACTTGAAAAAACAGCCATTATCATTTAAACACAACATTATCACTGGCCTCTTGTACAGTTGCACATAACCCACTGGATCAAGCGTCTTTATTCTACGCATGAGTAAATTTTTTGGAGCATCACATGACTCATCTTTAATTACAATATGTCTAAACTACAACGGAAAAAATGGAGTGGTGCAGCTTTTGGTGAGAGATTGAAATTCAGAAACAATCTTAAAACTATATAATGAGTAGCATACATTTTATGTTAGAGCTAAAAACGTTATTAGCTAAGTGTTTCTTCAACCAGTGGTAAAAGTAGGCTATGCTTTCCTCTTCTCTGACACTGAGACACCTGCTGAGTCACTTCTAGGTCACATGTAGACAAAAATCATTGAGAACTGGTGATATTAAACTTCTGGGAATTGAAAAGGGACAGAAATATGAATGGGAAAGATTTTTAGAAAATGGCACAGCCCGTCATGGAATCAATACTGTAAGATTCACAAGGTGTGTAATACATCTTGGATGTTAGAACTGTAACATGAAACGTGCAGTGGAACATCTATTTATGTCTATCAGTCATACTAGACCTGCTGTACTATTAAATCTTAACAGAATGCTCATGATATTGTTTCTGACTTAAACCACTGAAGTCACAAGCCATAGAAAATATCAACTAAGAGCATTTTATGTAAAATGTTGATTTTCACAGTGTTGGTTTTTGATACATGCCTTTCTAATTGTGTTGGAAAGTGTTTTGAGACCCAGAGAGTGATCGTAACATATACACAAAAATCAATCATTTACCCTTTGTAAATGATTTTCTGCCGTGCATCATGACAGAATTTATATTAATAACCAGTATGTTGACTGATAGTTTTTTGTTTTTTAATTTACAATCATTTCTATTATGTCCACTTACTTTGGATAAAAGCCTCTATTCACATATCTTGGTCACAAGGAATGTACTGACCTTCAGTGACCATAAATATTTATTACTTAATATCAGTATTGGTCCAGCTACCCAAAAATCTGGTATTGGCTGGGCTCTGTGTCTCATGCTTGAATGAGCTTAAATGTTGCTGGGAGCAACATCAGAACCAATAGCCTGCATATTAGTTTTTGAGGTTTAAAGCTAGTGTGGCAAGTTAATGTTTAGGCTAATAAAATCAGTGGACATGCATTAACACACTTGTGTAAACTGCAGGAGAAAACTTAGGGGAGAACACCAGGAAACACACACCTTATTTGTGCAGCTTCCTCCTTTGTGTCTACATAACAAGACTAAATATATATATATAAATACAGTTGGCCTGATGTTATGTCACATCACTGAAAACACTTCTTCAAGGTTCCCAGATTCTGAGCAGTGTCTAACCCCCGTCTAAGAAAAATGTATGTGCGACCAAAACCTACCTTGAAAAGTTGAAAGAAGGAATAAGAATTATTTTTCCTGCCAATCCAGTTGAATTACAATATGAGGAAAGGTAACTATAGAAATTTTGCCTGAAAAAAAAAAATAAAAAAATAATCTGCACTGAAGCTTTATATGTTTTAATATCAACAATGCCTGACTTATTTGAGCAAATGAAAACTTAGAAAGCAATCAATCAATAAATCATTCCATTTTAAGGTTACACAAGTAACGTAAGTGAACACACCTCAGGGTTCTAGCTAGCGCAATTTAGTGTATTTCCACGTCGCAAAAATTTTGACCCGATACGCTAAATTTTCTTCCGATACGCTAAATTTCAGTACAGCGTATCTGCATTTTGACTGTAATTGTTTGCCCAGATCAAACGCAGGGTCCGACATTAACGAAGCACCTACTCTGAATTATCTGTATATTTTGTGTGTATGTCATCGGAGGATGCATTTACAGCCTGAGTGAGTGAGTGTGCTGCCATTGGCTCCCACTGTGCTGACGTCAGGCTACAGACGTACGGTGACATTCTTTTACGCTTAAAACAACGGCGCTCCCTCAACACCCCTACTCTAAAATAAAATGCTAGCTAGAACCCTGCACCTGCAGATATCACATGAAAACACCAAATACAGTTTGTGGTATTTGATTTACTGGAAACAGATGATGGTATAGCAGTAACATGCTGATTATTTTCAAAATAATATCGTCACAGCTTCATAACAGAATGTTTTTTCCTCTTGTCAAACAGCGCAGCCATTGTGTCACCAGCCATAAAAGTTTGGCCCATGATGCTTGTGTGTATCACTGTATAAAGCCTCTGTAGTTTGAGTGTAGCCAGAGGCAGGAGCAGGCCCTCGCCTAATAGTCTACATAGCTCCACAACGACAAAATGATTCATTACCATGGAAACCGCTAATGTGAGTCATCTTTTGAATAATCATCAATTATTCATGGAGCAAGGCTCTCAGACTGTTTTGTCTGCTTTGTAAACACCAACTAGCTTACTGCTCTCTGATGATTCCCAAAGTGAAACAGTTGGCTAATTCTCATCCTGGCCTATGTTTATGGACAGTGTTTTGACCCTAAATCAACTCCACTCAATGCAAAACACTACAAGACAGAATCTCTCCATCTTTAATCTTGTCTACAACAATGAGATTCAGTAGAAGGTGTTTAATTCTTCACTATGCAGAACCTGTGAACACTGTGGCATCTCTTGTACTGATGACGATAACTGACATGGAAACACCAAACACTCTCCAGGAATCCCAAACACGTGTTTCATCAAGTGGTGTTGATAAGTCAGCGTATTCTGCCACAAAGGATCCTGGGAGTATTGGTATTGAAGAACTCCCAAGGTTTGGATTTAGTGTCAATTTATTACCAAGAATCTTGCTGATCTCTCCTGTGGTGAGCACTTGGGACAGATCAACTAAAACAGAGGGTGAGAACCACAGCAGAGTCTGGGCAATGCTAAGTCAACACCATTGAAAGGTTGGACCTGGAGAGAGGTCACCTATCCACACTTCCCTGTGACCTCTGACCTCTTGCCTCTAGTACTATGCTGCCAGTGGCGCCCCACCTATCTGTCAGACTACCGGTCTCAATCTCAAACAACACAACAACCCTGTCAGTGTCTGTAAATGGACTGTGTTTTAAGTAGATAATATTCGAACAAGAACAGAAAAGGGCCGACCAATCTCACCCACTGAAAAGTCTGAATGAAATACAACTGCATGTATCATGCTTTGTAGATAAATACTCTGGGACAAGAGCCAAGACAGCATAAGTCACAACAAAGACATTGTTCCTTACATGCTCCTAGGAATAAGAGGGATTTGTTCAAATACTTAAAGCCCAAGAGTGTTTTTGGACTTTTCAACAAGCGCTTGTGTGTGACTAGTCTCAAGCTGAATTACCCTTTCAAAATATGTTTTTTGTTTTTTCCAGCTCAGGGCCAGGATGTCTAAAGCAGATTTGATTTCTTTGTGAGGAGTGGGTGATTTCCTTGTGTATATAGAGACATGGCCCAGTTAGATAGCACTGTCTGCAAAGGCTGGAGTCAGGGCTCCTCAGCCCATAGATAAGAGGGGGACGGTTATGTGTTTTTGTGTGTGAGAGTGTTCAGATATCCAGCATATCTGAGCAGCCTGCTGAGCAGTACCCAGACCTGTGTGAAGCTAATGGTAACTGAAAATAAGGAACAGAGATTCAACAGCATACAACAGGGTACAATAAAGATGCAGAATTTTAAGCCTGTTAAAGTAACCTTCACAAATAAGTATTGTTTTTTGATGAAAATCAGTGCTTGTAAGCCTGCTAATTCTTAATGAGAAAATTGTGTTATATACACGAATATTTTTTTTATTGTAATGTGTACAGTGTGTGCAGATTATGTTATAACTACAAATTAGTTTTACAGCTGACTCTGACAGAACAGTGAACATCCAACACAAAGTAAATGTCAAATCACAGTGCGGATGGTTTCATTGATTTTATCTCTCTGTAGGTTCTGAAAGCTGTAGTTGATTTTTACAATGGACAACAGAACAGACTGTTTTGTGACTCTGATTGCTTTAACTATACTTACAATACTGCAATTTGTAGTTTACACAAACTTCAGTTACGAATTTAAAGGCTTTAGAATAATTTGTGAAACAATTGGCCTTTCAAATTTGTCTGTTGACAAGCCACTGAGTACTGGGTCAGCTACTAAAAAAGATGGCAAGAATTTAGTATCATAGCCTAAAAAATATCAGGCCTTAAATGTAGGTCTAACTGAAATGCAGTCTGATTACTGCATTGCTATATAATGTGGAAAATAAGTCTATCCTTTATACATCAGGTACACCAGCCAGAGACCAAATATATACTTTAAAATGATTTTTAAAGCACAGCAAATACTGTTTATTTGCTGTTTAGTGACATATTTGACACATTAAATTACAGGAAATGCCCTAGAGAACTGTGTTAACAGTAAATATTGTAAAAAAATAAAAAAACTTTCTGCAGAAAGGATCAGAATCATTACTGACATAAATGTAGTGTTTACTGATACTGGACAGAAAGAGAAAACCACAAATATATTGTTTCAATAGTAAAAGTACATAAAGTTCTAGTTTTGTTGCACACAAGTGCCTTCCCAGGCTGACAGGATAGAAAGGGAAGGTGGGTTTCCTGTATAATCGAAGGACACATCCGTAAAAATCTAATGGTGCAGATTTTATCCAGAAACCCAGAAAAAGTTGTGCTTAATGAATTTGCCAGTTTTTGCGAGTGACTTTCTGACAAAAAGTAAAATTATGAACAGGGATGCAGACAAGGCATTTCAATAAAGATACTGCTCTATCAAGACTGGTGCAAATTAGCACAGACACAGATTGTACATAGACACACCTGAGGAGGACACTGGGATTCAACTAACAACACACACAACACACTATCCACAGACGACATTATGCAAAGAGGACACAGAGTGGTGACATTTGAGGGCTGCCACAGCAGTGACGTCTGGCTGTGATAATTCACTTAACTTTGTGGTCAAACCTGAGTATTTGATGCAGTTTTCTTTATGGTGGATAGACTAAACCAGGAAAAATATCTGGAAATTGTTGAAGATTTATTGCATTTGATATAAATTTTCTCTGCTTGACTCCTTATAAAATCTCCTGGTGATTGGTGATGTGAGTATCAGTAACACTTTCCAAAAACCAGGTACAATGAAGGTGAAAACATTTGTTATGTAGTCGATGTGTTCTGATGACACCTTACTGTCGTTCCAAATAAATTAAAATGAAAAATATTCCGTCTTCTACCATCTGCTCTGTTTTCAACAGCACCTCCTCCATGTGTAAACACCACAACCATGCCATGTGCAAAAAGGTTAAGACCTGCTGTTTTTCAGCATTAAATAATAGTGAAATTAACAGGAAATCACAGCAGCAAACTTTAATAAATCATGTTATCCTTACCTTAATAAATCATTCATTAAAATACACATAGGCCAGCTGCAAAAGTCCAGGCCTTTCCACTGGTAAGTTTTCACTGTGCCCTTTCCATCTCAACGGTATTTTTTTTTAACAGCAAACCACAATTTGCACTGGGGTAAAGTGTTAGTATATCTAGATCAATTATTTTTACAAGCATACCAGAAAAGAAGAATTTTAGTTTCCATCAGTTAACTAGTGAAGAAAATTACAATTTCTCATTCTTATGAGCCAGTGATTCCCAAACTTAGGATAAAGAACCAAAGTGGGTTACATAACTGTTATTATTATGTTTAAGTAAAATACTTACCAGTGCTGTGCTATGTGTGCAATTGATTTTTCTGATTAAAATAGAAGAAGAGCATCTTATTTCAATATTGGTCTGCTCAGTTTAGAAGATGCTGCTTCAAACCTGGACCTGACATATGATGATGTTGAAATGAAAATACAAGGAAGATTTTTATAGATGTATATAGGATTGCTAGACAACGAACACTTAAAATGAGTGGGACTACAATAGTGGGACTAGATTTTTACTTTAGACGCACAGATGTAAAATTGCCAAATTTGTGTCACTGTCAAATCACGTGGACATGATGATAACTTGTTTTATGACCAAACTAAAGACATTGCTAAGCATCATGTTTGCACACATTAGTATTGTAGTAGTACTGTTTCTATTGTGTGTTTTTACCAAGCATTGCATTGCACAAATAATTGCTGAAGTTATCTTGTTAACTGTGACTGACTTTAAAACATGCATGTTAGTCCTTAATGTGGATCAGACAAAAAGTGGAATTTATTCAACAAAAATTGTATTCAATTATAGCAATTTACAATGTGTTTCTATGTTTGGTTTTGATGCTGACATAGAATTGAGAACCCCTGTCTTCAGCCATTCTTCATAAATACAAAAAACTACCTGCTGGAATTCTGAACATCATTAAGCAGACAAACATTAAGGTCATCTTCTATAAATATTGATTAAAGGTTGTAACATAATCTCCTCAGCTCAAGAAATAGATCAATGGTATGATAACCATGTCAATTCAGCATTTTGCTGAATGAGCCAGTGGTAATGAATCAGCCAATTTAGATGAACAGTAAAGTTAAGTCACACTGGAAAAATAAATTCCGGATTGAAAAGGATATATATA
>JAPSES010000249.1:5314004-5333210 GCA_029822895.1 Maxillicosta whitleyi
AAATTCCATTCTACAATGTACAATGGTGTTTTCTGATTTAAACATGAAAAAAACAGCACGTCCACCCACCAAAACAATGTCTGCATGTAACCCCTATGTAATTACCACAGTTTAACTATTTATTTAATCCAATTGCATATTCTTTGACACTGATTTGATACTGAATAAATTAATTTTGTAATTATTCACATTGTTACATGTAACTAAGTACTCCCCGACACTGATGAAATTTCAGTATAAAAGACAGAATTACAGATGAGGGCACAACTATGAAGAAGCACATCACATCCAGCATTTTTCTGGGAAACAAGGAGGCTGGCTCGCATGCAGGCAGCCAGTGGTGATGTGTCTTGGCAGGCACAGATAGGGGCAGTGCAGTCATGGACCCAGTCATCATCATCTGGCCGCACATTCCTGCCCTATCTGTGCAGTAAACTGGATCTCCTTCTCGCTCTTATCAGCTGTCAGGAATTTTCTATCAGAGGCCCTCTTTCTCTCTCTTTCCCTCACTATCTCCTTTGCTCTCTTATTCTGACTCCCTTGCTATTTTTTCATTCTTCCTGTCCCTTCCTTGAAGCTGCAGAGCTGACACAGAGCAGAAACGGTTAATGGTCATTAAGATAAGGAAGCAAGGAGACGTCAGGCGGCTCCTAGGACAGGCTGGAACCCAAACAGCTCTGGTGCCTGCTGCGTCACTGTGAGTGGGAGGCCCATGGCCCCAGGGAAGTGCCATTCACATAATGCAGGCATATGCAACATCTGACACATTTAATATCATTAATGAATATAATACCCCGGTAATCTGTTCTGCTTCTTTCTATTATGCCAACTTTAAATAGACTAACCTCCACTTTATTTGACTGAGGAGAGCCTGTAGAATGAGACTTACTTTTGTGTTTTGCTTTTCTCACCATCTCCTACTGTTCTCTACATGTCCCAGAAACACATTCACTTAGAATGGGCCAAGGACTGGGGTTACAGAGAGTAACATTTTGGTAGCTTTAATGCTGCTATGCAAGTGAGTCTGTCCACATTAAAAATGTAGATAGTCCACTTTAACCTGCTGGAGTTTGTGTGATATTTTACTGACACTGTAAACTCAGTATTTTTGTGACTTCTTGCATGGCTTCAGCTGACAACCTAAATTACAATTGCCTCGGAAAATATTTACATATGTATCATATTCTGTACATACAGCAAAATACAATATTTTTATCCACATCTTCGAGCATGTCTTGACTTGTACTATATTACCATATGGTGTCACAAATAAACCCCTATATAGCAAACTGCTTTCTACTCCATTCAGTCAAAACTTGGAGCCATTTCAGCTGCCCATATATTATTGGACAGCATTATACTCATGCTTGAAGTTATACACATAGCACTCAAGTGACCACATTTCTCTTGTTTCTGCTACACTTATTTTACCACATCTATGTTAAAACCACAGGATAATGTTCTTCTTCTGAGGGAGTCTTAAATGGATGATTTACAGATTTTTCTCATTTCCAAAAATGAATAACTACCCAGCAAAAAAAGTATAACTGACAATAATCAGACATGATATCTGCTCTCTTTATTATTATATGGAGTTACCGGTTTGTGCTCTTTATATTGCAAAAATACCACATTTAGCACCTCACCACTGTCCTGTACTTCAGATAAGCTCAACATATAGGTTTTACACACACAGGTTAAAATATTGCTGTTCATAACACTATCCCCGTAATCCTGTAGTATCACAGGCAGAAGGGTCTCTTTTTCCTCTCTCTCTCCCCTCATTCACCCGGTGTGATGACAGACCCCTGAGAGGGGCCCTTTGTTGGTAATTGAGCTTACCTCATTTTCAAAATACCAGGAGCCCTGCTGGATAATAAAAATGTGCCTATATTGGGGTGCATACATGTATTTCTGGCAGAAGCCAAACAGCTCTCTGCACAAAAAACAGAGCTGTACTTGTTGAATTTGACCAGAAAGAAGGAAAAAGTTGTTTTTTTTTTTTTTTTTTTACAGTCCCTGACTTTTCATAGGTCAAGATTTTTTTTCCCCCGCTGCCTTAACTACAGTGGGAGAGTGGCCTTGCATGGAGCCTGACTAACTGGGACCTTCGTAATATCCATCAGAAAGCCTGTAATTACTAAGACAGCAGTGCTGCCATCAGGCCACGCCTCCAGCACTGTGCAGGCTTGGTGGCCTGTAAACGTGTCAGCAGCGAGATGTCTCCTCTTCACTCATACACTTTCTTACACACAAAGGAAGGTAGAAATCATTTACCAATGAATACAAAGTGACTCTGAATTCTGACCTTTTCAAAACAAGTGACAGCAAGTGAATTCCTGATTTTCTTATCCATTAATAGCAAAAGAAAATTTACACTGTAGATATCAACAAATAATTATAGTGATAACTAACAAATTCAGACAGCTCGGTCACTACAAACAACACTGAATTATTGTAAGATGTGGCAAGTTACTGAGTTGCTTGTAAGTTTTTGTAAGTGATTTAGATTATTTAATTCATTTTTGATCTTGGGACATCATTTTAATCATGGATTTTTCACAACACCCAGCATACATTAACACATAACAGGAAATACTCTTGTTAATTTGCCTCCTTTTATGCCAAAAATGTCAGACATTAAGAGAACAATTGCCACAATATCCTCTTGAATACTGGTAAAGCAAGTGACACAGTTGAAAGTAATGTACACAGACACACTGAAACACTTTTCTTCTCCTTGCTCATATACAATCTCTAGAACTAACTATTGGCTATCTTACGATCACTGTGGAGGCTGGCAGACAAGTCTTTGAAATGTGATCCTTGTCCCGGCCAAGGCCTGCCTCCCTCACCCTAATTGCAAGATTATATCCAGAACAACATTATTTTAACTTGGAGTGGGACAGGGGAGCCCTTTAATGCAAAGTAAATTCCTCTTGACTTGCTATTTGTACCAGTGGCAAAGACTTACTAACTTCACACTGCCAAATGAATGCCAGATTGTTTGACTGCAATAAACAGTGACTAAGTGTAAAATTCCTTCTGAGCTATTGTGAGCACAGCTAGACTCACAACATTAAAACATGACAGTTTTGTGTTTCAGGCAAACATTAATATTTAAAAAGTGATTGTTTGGCCACAGAATCTGTGGGACAATGTCACTGACAGTTGAATATGATCTATTAGACTTTGCTACACTGTTTGGAAAACTCAACAAATGTCTACACTTTTGACTCAGAGAATAAAATCCCTCCTTGATTTCGCTTCAGTTACCAAAAGTGAGTGGCCTTTGAACAGCATGTCAAACTTATCCGACTGATATGTCAACTTGCAATGTGGAGTGGTGTTTACTGTCAAATTATTCCCAGTTTAGACTAAATAAATCAATTACTATCAGCCTCTTTTGTCAGATGTCAGACTGCAAATGGTCTTGGTTACTTACATATTTATTTGAAGGCTAGGACCAGACAAGGAACAAAGCAGGGCTTGGCCTTGTTAGCGCTTTAGCTATTTCAGTGGTCATCCGAGTATCAAAAAATCCTAAAAAAAACAGACAAAGCCTCTTGAGTATTTGCTTAAACTTTCAATGCCCCATAATCATGCCAGTAATGACAGTGCATTTGCTTTGTCCAAACACCAGGGGCTCTGTTCTAAACACATAGACACACATACATACACACAGGAATATACACGTACACAGAGCAAGAACAATGATTGATGTTAGAAATTACAGGCCAAGGACACTGAGACTCTTTCTAGTCATTTATATCCCCAAAACACATAAACATAAGAGGGTTATGCTAAAATCATATTCCATTTATACACTGAAACAAACTATTAGCTAAATTGTAATGTTCACAACACGTGCAGGCAGTTGTTGGCAGAGATGATACTTGAGTCACATTGAGTCAAAGTCATCCAGATGAAAAGGTTAAAGAAAAACTGCATGATGATTTTGCCTTCATTAATGCTAGATATTATTCATGTTTTCCCATACATCATCAAATAAATTTATTATTATTAGTAATGAGAAACACTTGTGTTTTACATGGTGCAGGGGTGCAAATGCTTTTCAGTCAATGGCAATGTACAGATTTACTCTGCAATTTGGTTGGGAGACATTAAAAGTTTGAGTAAAACGTGGGTTTAAATATCAAAGGCTTTAGTTAAAAAACAACATTTACCCAGAGGGGAAAATTGTACAATTACCTACAATGTGCCAGACTGCTTGCCAGTTGAGAAGGAGGTCATGGAAAATGTACATATCCAACACAGAAAGAGGCAAAACCACAGTTACATAAGAATTCCAAAAGCATTGTCATTCTTCATTTAAAAAACTAATCTTTTCTTTGTTTACAGTACCAAGAAATTTTGCAGGCAGTCAGCGTGTGTTTGTGTGTGCAAGCTCATACAAGTAAGCCTCAATTCATGCATGGTCATTTCCCTTCTGTTGACTGAAGTGAGTCAGAATAAATTATAGTAACACAAACACACACACTAAATTAAACCCTGATGTATCCATCACCCCATCACCTCTGGCCTGTACACTGCATTAACAGTCTGAAGTCTGCCAAGGCACATAACAGTACACTAAAAGTATGCCTATTAGATGGTTTTTCTAAATACAGATCACCCTGTCACAACACACTGTGTGAGTGTGAGTGAGAAAACAGGAAGTTGAATTAGCATTAGTCTTGTCAAAAGGTCAGGGTTCACATTGGGGGTATAGTGGCACTATGACCACCTTGCTGCCAGTTGATGTTTGATGTTATTGGCTGCCTTGCCCTCAGCAGGTGAACAAACACTCAGCTCTGAGCAACATGCCGCTTCTGGGGAGTTGATGCTGTCATCACCTGGAACAGAGTTGGAGGTAAGGCTGCTCTCAGAACAGTGTTTTCAGTGGAGGTCTGTCATTAATTAGACTTTCTATCCCTGACCCATAGCAACCTACAAAGCAGACCTTATAATAAATTGAAGGTATATGATATAGGCTAAGTTTTTGACATTAAAATATAAAAAATTGACTTGGTCTTGGTATATTTTTAGAAATATGTCAATAAATGCAGAATTATCTTCAATGTAACAGCCCACCCGTCAATGGTGTTAAAAATAATGGGGCAGTACTTCAGCCACACTACAAACATTTATTATTATTTTCATGCTGTTTTACAACACAGTAATCCAGGAAGCTTTTTTCCTTCTAAATTTCATTATTGATTTAGACTTTTGTGTGATCACTGGCTCATGCATGCCATTAAATTAACACAAACTATTAAAATAAATAAATAAAACAAGTATAAGTGTACAAAGCTATTGTGATCTCAACCTATATTTTTAGACTGCCATTTTGAAACCAGGAATTTGTGCTTTAGTTGCTACCATGTTGGTTCTTTGGAACTAGAGTTGATCATATATTTATCGAAAAAGGTAGAGTGCCTGGAGCATGATGGGTGAGCTAATACTAACAGTAAAAAAGTCAATTCAGAGCCAACATCTATAGTTGGCACCAGTTGTATTTCACATTGCATAATGGTTTTACTTTGGAGCAGATCCAAATATTTAAATGATCATTACATAAGGTGACTCTTCATCAGGCAATTATTGAATGATTTAATAATTATTTCAAGATAGATTTCTTTGTAAATTAGGGTCAAAACAGCCCCCCCCCCCCACACACACACACACACACACACTACATGTTACACAACAATCTCATCAAATATTTTATTATTATTTTGACTGAGCAATAGTTGTAGTAACATCACATTGTGTCTTTAAATTGCCCCTCTATAACCTATAATCTATTAGTTTCTGATTGTACAGTTTACTACATGAAACTAAATGGATTTTTACATATATATTAGTCACCACCACACTATCTCTACAGCCTAATATTATTTTAATTTATTTCCATGACGGTTATAAATAAATAAACAGTATGCCTTCACCAAGAGTTGGGTAGCATTTCCTGAAAACTGCGTACAAAAATGCTAGCTCAGAGACACATAATGCAGAACAAAGAATAAATCAGGCTGTAAATAGACTGACGAAAGCGTCATCCACTGCCTTGTTTGTTTGTACTCTTTCCCAGGCTGTCGAGAATCATTTACACTTAGCCTTTGGCAGCATCCACTTTGGCACAGGTTTGAGCTGAAGGAGAGCTATGTAGCCTCAGCTCACAAGGAGATGAGGACATTTCTTCTCCACCCATCAACACTCAACCTTACCCCACCCTACACAGCACCCTCCTCTGCCTCATATCAGGCTCAATCAAGGGCAGATATATAAAACACTTCTGAGACAATTAATAGAGGGTACAGCTATAGATACAGTAAGTCTGTAGATTTCAGATCATAGACCCAGCGAGCATGGTATATATAGGTGGAGCGAATGAGTGGAAGCAGCCATGTCAGCTTTTGCATGTTGTGTTTCTAGTTAATACCGCTGTGCTTTACCAAACACCCTCAGCTGGCCAGGTACTCCCCCTCCAGTCCTCCTAACCCTCAATCTCACCCATAATGCACCTGGAGCATGGCCAGGGCTGCTGTTAATTTGGTCTCATTATTAAGTTAAATGCAGCGCGAGCGGCGGTGCTGGAGCTAATGAGCAGTGCAGAGCTGGCTGTGCTGCTCCCAGCCTCATGTCCCAGCCATTAGAAAAATTAGAGAGTGGAAAATGAGTCAAGGGTTAGGAGGCCTTAACTGAAGACTTGAATGAAATGGTCTCTGATCTGAATAAACTGTACTCTAACCGAGAAGGTCTAGATCTTATTCAAAAGAGAGGATAAATCTGTTGGGGCCAGAAAATGCATTTGTGTCAGTCAACATCGTGAAGTATAGAATAAAACTGAGGTTATTAACAGTGTTTGGAGGGTTATGTTAAATTGTTATAGTACACATGCCCTAAAATGTCATCTGTAACATATTCCACGAGATTAAAAATAAAGTGAGACATATATTTTAAATACTCTGGATTGCATCAACATCCTTTTATATTATTATGTGAATGAAGGTGGCATTTAGATGATAGTAAAAGGAGACCCAATTCCTCAAGTAAAAACCAGTAAATAATGGTGTGTTTATAGTTGTATATTTTGTTTTTGCTCGTATCTGAAGCACATTTTGTGAAATTGTGACTCTCTCTCTTGAAACAAAAATAATATTGGGTTTTCATTCATTTATTTTTACCAACAACCATTCAGTCTCACTTTTCAACAGGAAATTAAGATTGACCAGTTAACCTATTAGGTGGCGTGTTATTACTGTATTGGGTTATTATTTAAAAAAATAAAAATAAAAGAATAAAAAGCAAACAAACAGGTGGTATGTTATTGGAAGGATGTTGGAGTACCTGGAGAGACCCAACGCAGACACACGGAGAAAGTGAAAGATGCACACAGAAAGGCCCCCACCAGGCAGATCCAACCTAGGACCTTTTTTACTGTAAAACAACAGTGTTGACTGTCTGCTCCACCATATGCTTATAACAGCGTTAACCACTGTGCCTCCCTCTCTGTTTTCAAATGAAGCATAAAAAAATAACAATAAAGTAAATGTACTGTTCAATGGAACATGTAGCTTGATTGCTCATTGTGGTTCAATCTGTAGTTGTGTTTCCATAAAATATCAAGTGAAATTGAAGCAAACTTCTGTGAATTATATGGGTTTCCATATTCTGGTTTGCAGCAAATAAACAAGACTGCATCATGTTGTCAGAAAGTGTCAGTACAGGACGTGTTGCACATGTTTGTAATCAACACAGAACATTCAGTTATTATTTCCCATCTAAAATGGCTGTAAAAAGCTTTTTTAGAGTTGACACAGGAAAAATGTTATTGTGTCACCCATGCACACTACCTGCTGTACTCATGGATTTATATCTGGGAAGATGTTGCTAACAGCTAATCATTCACTTGAGTCAAATGTTTACTACATCTGTTTCCAGAATCCCATTGTGCATTAAGACGTAAACGTCACCTCATTCAAGCATATTTTGGCATTTCCATCAGCATTTTCTACAAAGGAACACACTTTCTGGCAAGTAAACAGGTAGGCTCCATATATTGCAATATGATTGAGAAGAACTTTGCTTTAAATTAGGGGTGTCAAACATGTGGCGCATGGGCCAAATTTAGCCCATGAAAAGGTCCAATCCAGCCTGTGAGATGAATTGATGAAATGCACACATTATAATGAAGATATTAACTTTATTAACTTAATTTAATGTTAATTCAGTAAGATCAGAAAAATACTATCATAATCTAAAAATAAGGACCAATGCAAAATTGTCTCTGTGTTTTAGTATAAAATAGTGAAATTACTATTTATTATTACTATTAGTATTATAAAAATGTTTACATTTACAAACTATCTTTACTCACAAATGTGAATATCCTAAACAAATATGAATTACCTGAAATGTCTTAAGAAAAGTGTAATTTTAACAATATTGTGCCTATTAATACAAATGTAGTGCTTTTGTAAATCCACTGTGATCTGTAACTTGTAATGCACATGTGTAAATGATAAGTGGAGGCATAATATTGTTAAAATTACATTTATTTCTCTTAAGTAATTGCAGATTGTTCATGGTTGTTGAAGTTATTCACATTTTTAAAGGATACTTTGTAGGGTTAAACATTTTCACAATTAAATTTTACTCTTTTTCAGTGGTATAATTTTACTGTTCTGGTCCAATGTAGATCATTTTCGGTTGTATATGGCCTTCGAACTACCGGTAAATGAGTTTGAATTTAAATAAGGGCTTAAGGGACTTTAGTGGATTTTATGTTTCAGAGCAAATACTAAAAACAGTAATCACTAAGTGTTTGTCAAATGTAAAAATATAATGGTATTCTGATACCACCTATGTAAATTCTCACTGTAACTTTATACACCACTGATCATTAAGATGTTTTAATATCTTTCAACTATTGTATGTGTACATATTTGTGTTTGCAAATGCAGATGTCCTGAAAACACCTTTTTTTAGTATTGTGAAAGATGGTATCTGAGCTGTGTGGGTGGCAAAGTTCCTGGTCAAGGGGAGCTGTGGTCGCAGAGGAGGAGCAGGGCACTACAAAAATACACAAGCAGGAGACAAACACGGTACTCAGCATATCAAGAGTTACTACACTTAGCGCTTTCAAAGAGTGGAAAAACGCTGATTTGTGTATAAACTGTTACATGCGGCCACTGCTCTGGAATAGTATCCATCTTAAGTCATCTCAGGGATTGTCTATCATCTAGCTGCTCAGTCAGGACCGTGAGAGACTCAGGAGGCTCAGGAGTCCTGTGTTTAGATGACTTTGAGGGTTTTTCCTCTGCAGCCTTGCTAAATTGTCCAAACACGACCACACTGGCATTCATTTGCACTTCATCCCAACACAGCTTATCCTGACCACACAGTGACAATGTTTTTCTGGGAGATACTGGGGAGATAGTTGGCCAAATCTTTGAAACTAAATCAGGAGCTTAGAGAGATCAGCAAGAGGCTCCATTTTGATATTAAAACAGAGAGAAAGATCAGTTCACTGTTTAGATTTGGCAGAACTCTGCTAGGAAGAGGGAGCCTGAAGGAAGACCAAAGGATGATGATGATGATGATATGAGGATGATGATGATGAGAAGGATTAGAATGATGAGGGTGATAAGGATGATTATGATATGATTTCAGTTTTTTCTATAATTAGACAATGTGTTTTGCTTAGATTTATCTCAAGGGTCAGAGGTTGTATTAACTGAGCTGTGTTCAAGTGTCTCATCCAGCCTCTTTTGTCTCTTTCTCGCTTTAGCTGCACTTTTGACTAAGAATGTGTCTGGGGACAGTGTACAGCAAATTCCTGTCAATGCATTGTCCTCTTGTGAGCCCGCTTCTGATGGAGAGAACTTAGCCATGTTTATAGCTGTACAGGTTCAAAGAGAGGCCAGCAGCACAATGGAGCAGGGCAAGTTGACTGCACCACCACTGTGTGGGAAACACCATCACACACCAAAAATCAAAACAAAGACACAGAAGGGGAAAAAACTCTGCAAGGATGAAGGAAATTGACATTATTCCTATTCTGTTTTGCCACATTGAACTCTGCAAAAAACATTTCCTTGGCACAACAAGCGGTCCTGTTGCACAATAAAGGACTTTTAAGAAAACTGACAGTTGATATTATATTAACTGCTGGATCGGTTAAAAACATGCTTTTGTTGGTCAAAAATATTTTTCAAGCCATGAAATATCTCGCCTCTGAAGAGGGGGTAGCCTATAAATAATTTTTGCCTGTGAGCTGGGTGGGTAGGTGGGACCATAAGGCCATCTATAGGGCAGTGTTGTCAAATCTATTACATCAGTGTGCATGACACTGCTGACTGGTTGTAACAGCTTTTACTTTATGTTGACTTCCCATCATTAGAACAGAAATCTGTGCATATTTGGCGTCAGTGTAGGTGAAGGGCAGACTCAGATGCCACATTAAAAGGATAAAACTGGAGTTCTGGTTTTGAGTAAATGTTTGGCTAACCCAGCTTCATCACATGTCCAGCATTTAACTAAATAGTGTGCTGACATTGACCATCACATACAATAAAGGCAGCCAGTCTTCTTGTGGTGGCCTTCTCACCCCAACCAGCCCCTGTGACCTGTCCTTCAGACCCCCCTCCAAAGCTTTAATCCAGCTAACCTTGTCAAAACCACCAGACCTCATTCAGAACAAGCAGATGACTCTCTGCACGCCAGTGGCCTCTATAAATAGACATTTCATTGAGGAGCAGCAGGCTGAATGGGAGGTATTGTAAACAGCAGGCCAGCCTAAAGCCTTACTCAGGGCTAACCTGGGAAAGTAATGGAAAGTGACATGCTGCAGCCATGAGGCACGCAGTACAATAACAGACCGACACCACTCTACCACTGTCCACTATCCTTGACTTCACTTGTACAAGTTTTATCTCACATGTACCAAAAAGTAACTGATTTTCCAAACAGCAGACGCAGGACATTCTTTAGGTTAAGCAGCAAAACAATGTGGTTCATGTTTATTTTCAAAGTAAAAACTTTCCAGTGTTCCACTCTAAACAATACAAAACAGAAGATATTTGCATAGAGACAAAAAGTCTGCTCATTCAACATTTTGTTTTTAAAGAAACGGTAAAATGTTATCCTTAGATGACTAAAATGCTAACTTTCTCTTGCAGCCACCCTGCCTGTCTGTGAGTTTCCTGATTTAGTCATCATTACCTCAATTTACTTATCCCAGTTTACTTATCCCGATTTACACACAAAACAGAGTAACAAATCAATTCCAGCGCAGGTAAACAGGTTTGGCATGTCCTCCTCAGGAGGAAAAATGTTTTGTGAACAGCAACCTCGAAAACTAGCTGACAACTCATTCAATCAGATGAGCTATTTGCAGAGGGCTGGGTGTATTTAATGTTGTCTCACAGGCGAGACAATTTAATCAGTGAGGCTAAGTGTAATCATCTACTCTGTGAGTATGGGTCATTCTGATGATGTAGCAGTTCAGGCTTCGATACGGACAGAAGTCTGAGGAATGAGCAGTGACCTGGAAACAGAGGTGGCACGTAGATTGTCACGACAAAGACATTTTAGCTCATGATTAATAAACAATACAAATAACTGTCTTTTACTTTTATAGGTCTAATATAAGCATCACAGTAGTTTATGCACAACACACAGTATGCCTAGATATGGGCAGAGCATTTTTGACCTAAATAAAGCTATCATGAAATATAGCATATAAAGAAATTACTGATTATGATCGGTATCAATGGAAGTTATAGATTTGTTTGGTTGTAAGCTAGTGACATCCACCCTAACAAACAAGTAACAGAACAATGCTACATGCACCGCAATACAAAATATAATAAATGTAATCAAGGCTCCAACAATATGGCCAAACATGTTGAAGGACAAAATAAATAATGTATTGGGGAATAAAACACAGTAAAATTATTTGCGATTATGAAGATGATGCAGAGCAGTTAGGAAAAACAGTTGCTATAATGCTACGTGTGTAATAACTGTGACAAGTGGCACTACTTTAGATATAGGCTAAGTTTCATCTTTTTTTTTTGTTTCTGTTGTTCTTCTGTTCAACAAGATTTTCATTATACAGACATGACAGACAGACGCCTACCAAACCACACAAAGAGAGTGAGAAAGAGTGAGTGTGAAACCGAGAGAGAGGCTGGACCATTTTTAAGCCACTCATTTGATTCACAATTCACACACAGATCCCAGCCAGGGGGCAGGGATTTTGAGGAGGAGAGATCAGTAGCCAGGCTTAACTTAAAATGTCAAATGCTTTACTTTGACTTCATGGAAAAAAAGTAAGTTCAGAGGAACCGACACACCACATGTTACCAAGCATTTTTCTCCCCTTTCTTGAAAAAAAGAAGCAACAGGTACAGACCAGCACTCTGACAATGCGGTGCTTCAGCCTGAAGGTCGGTGATACCTGATCATCAAACTGCCACCAATTAGAGCATTAGGAGAAGTCATTTATTTTGCCTGTGTTAAAAAAAGGTGCTAAACTCCATGAACCATTCCCTCATGCTGCTGCTGAAATTTCATCCAGAGCAGTACTGGCCCCACAGAGAGAAAGAGGGTTATTGAGGGGCTAGGTGAGACAAGGACCCTGGAGACCATGCTCACCAGAGTAGACCCTGGCTGTCCAGGGCCAGGGGGGGCAGCGAAGAAACTACAGCCCTCCATCATTTCTCCTATTTTTCAGTACCTCTGACTGGCCAGGGGACTCGACACTACAAATTCATTCTTCATGACCCAAAAAAATCTGCATGTTCAAAATGATTAGTCATGAGGGGTTACTGAAGTACAGGAGGCCGGATGTGGTGACTGATGCCCTCCCCTTTTTCAGCTTATGACCTAATGCAGGTAAAGGGTGAGGCTCAGTGTAAGACTGCTCCCCTCTCTACAGCCCCACGCCCAAATCTCTCTGTTTAGGTATTTGTTCAACCTCCTGGACTAAAACCACTGCCTGTGCAAGAACACATTGGGTGCTGGGCAACACACAAGTTTCCATGCCTGGAGTAGTGGAAGCAGACCTCAATAAGCTAGTTCAGCTTTGCCGACTCCATAACTCACTAAAAAACAAGTGGCAAAAATAAAATAAGAGTATGCATCATCTTTTCAGATTATAATTATGTATATATGCAATTTAAATCAACACCAGTGTAGAAAAACATAACAAAACCATACAACAGATCTAACATGAGTATTATCATTTAGCAACTGGAATTACCTTGAGAATAGGAGCAGGGAATATGTAGAAGAAGTACAGGAAATTGTGTGTTTGCATCAGAGGTGTATCCAAGTAGTGTTCAAGTGGTTTCATCTGTTTTGGCCAACAAAAGCTTATCAGTTAACACATAATCTGTTTCAGGTACAATCTCAATTTCAAATTAATAGATCATCCTTCACAACGGACACCAGAATCTGAAAGCCCATCATAAAAGAAGGGACATGTTGTTTAATGAAGTAAAATAGCCACAAAAAAAAAAAAAAAATTCAAAAATCAGAAGCATAAAGAGAAACTGGAGGCAGAGCAAAAAAAAAAAAAAAAAAACATGCAATAGAAAAAAGCCATGCAAACGTGCTTGACGGAGTTCAACCTGTTTTGACAAACAGCACCCTCTGCTGCTCAGCTGTCAAACCAAACTAACCAACCAACCATTCTATAGCTTTATGATCAAATCTATTCTAGTCACCAGATATCACAGAGCTAGCACATCAAGATATATTTACATGGAAATTCTTGAAGTTGAAGATCATGAGACCTTTGGGAACAGAACAGAACAAAATCTATCTTTCTCTGTCAGTCTATTTTTAAAGTATTGGTTTAACCATCTTCATGAAATACCAGCATGAGTCATCCACAATGCAACAGTGTATCACCATCAGAAGGAATAATTAATCACAATACAAAGAGAAGAAATCTGTGAAGGACTGAGCAATGGAAATGAAAATGTCAACCGGTATTTTTCTTCTTACAAGCCCAAGCAGAGACTTTACAGACATCGTATGATGTATGATTGAAAAATAAAAGCCAATTTTGAATGTATTCGATAATGGTAGACGTGGCTTCTCTGGTCACATGTATCATTCTAATTAAAAATAGTCTATAGTTCATCTGAATTGCTCAAGACAGATGATTAAGTATAATTCCCTACAATCAAGAGTGGCGGCCGTGTATCAAGAGTCAATCCCAAACTGGGGAAGAGGATATTTCATCCAGCGGCTCTGGACAAGGCTCCAACAATAACACCTCCCCACTGAAAGGAAATTCCTCCGCCTTCACTGCTCTCGGCTGGAACACACAGCTCTCTTAATCCTGCTCTGGTAATGAGGTCATTTCACATTGTGATTTTCTCTCTTTTTTCATGATAAAATCCAAATTTGGTGTTGCTTGGTTACAGGAACAAACTCTGGCAATTGATTTCATTCTTTAATAAGACACTATATTTACAAAACAATTAAATCTGATAAAAGGGTATATTTCTGTATTCTTTAGATATGCAGTGAAGTGGAAATGCAGGGACAGGAGGTGGTAAGGATGAAACAGACAAAGATGTAGTTGAAGGCTATGCCCTGCCAAAACCAACTCTGATCACTGCTCTGAAACCATCTGATTGCAGGAGCTACCAGTCTGGCCTTAAGTGGAAGTGACAGTGTGTCTGAGAGACACGTTACAAGTCAGAGGAAATTGGAGATAAACAGATAAAAGAATGCAATCTCTGCTGGAAGTAGCGAGGCACAGGGGGCAGGAAATAAACCTGTATTTAAGCTGATTACCCGAGTGGAGTCCCAACCCCTTTCAGCAGCTCTGTACAGCCTGGCCTCACCACTACCAACGTTGTTAATTAGAGATTTGCTAAGGGGAAAAAAGGCAGCCTTGTCAGACTTGTAGGAGTGTTAGTGATGGCTGGCTGGAGGGGGACATGCAGAGCTCTTAATTGGGTCTGTATGCTGTATCGGTGGCTGGCTGGAGTGCTGGTGATGATTGCTGTGAGCAGGTGGCCGTGGTGGCAGCTCCATGCAGGCCGTCCCAGGCCAGCCTGTCTGTTCTTGTCAGGACCTGGAACACTGAGCAGACAGCTCCTGAGCCCTGCGCTCATTACACCAAGTTGTCCACCCTGTTGCCTAGTAACACACAGACAGCCCCTCCACAACACTTCCTCACTGGTCCCACAATGTAACCCACAGTTGTGGAGGACCACTTCCACAGTCTAGCTTAGAAAAAAGGTGATAAACAAACTGCTACTTCTTGAGTCTCCTTTTAAAAACAACTATAATGCACTGTCCTTTGTACAACTGTCCACCCTGAAGCATTGTGTCAGTTCTAGACTATGAATACTATGCGTGTTTCCACACACGCAACAGGACAAGTTAAGATCTTGTAAGCATTCCTGCTAAATCAGTTTCCATCTTTTTCTGGCACTTATCTTTATTTGAACTTTAGTGTAGCAAAAGTGGGGATGGGGAGGGAGCGTGCAAACACTGGCTTCAACTGCAATCCAACAATCTAATCAAGATTGCAGAAAAACAAATGCACCAGTCTTTTCACATACTTCTTTCAAACAGTATAATAACTCTACATTGAAGTCTCTGCTGAATTAAAATTAATACTAATGCAAATTATACAACTGGATGAGGCAAGCTCTATTGGGAAAATGAAGTTAGCGATTGCACAGGGACAGTACTTTGTAGCTTTTTCCCCTTAGTATGACCAAATGTCATCAGTTCATTTAGGAAATCATTGTCCCAGGAGAACCAAGCATTTCTTTTGCTGTGGTTAGATTACTTTGGACAGTAGTCAGCC
Source organism: Maxillicosta whitleyi (assembly GCA_029822895.1). Lineage (NCBI taxonomy): Eukaryota > Metazoa > Chordata > Actinopteri > Perciformes > Neosebastidae > Maxillicosta > Maxillicosta whitleyi. The sequence goes on from JAPSES010000249.1 coordinate 5,329,855, forward strand.
AAAGTTTCATGATTCAATGGAATTTTGATGAATGCTACAAATGAAGTGTAAAAGAATCAATCACGTCAGGGTTTGACTGGACGGACTTTGGAAGAGGGCATGTGGAACGGTGCCCAAGCTGGAAAATGACAGGAAACAGTAGAATGACATCAGCCATGGCACAGTGAAAGGTCTGTTTAATGAAATGGAGAAATGAATGGGCTTCTTTAACGCCTTTTAAAACATGAAGCACACCTCGAGACTCCAGTTGTGAATTAAAAAAGGACATATTTCATGTAACCACAGAAGAAATTGGAGCAGAGTTGGAATTCAATCAAAACCAACATCACCCCCTAATATGCAGTGACTAATCTGGCAGTAACAGACGTTATTTTCACTTTTCTCTTCTCTGAGTGTTATGGTTTAAAACTACAACGAAACCAACTTTGTTTTGTACTGTGCTTAGGATATATCTGTATTATTCAAGTTGATTTAATCCAGTCAACAGTCCACTAAATGACGCACAGTCCCCACAGTCCTGTCAGAGTTCTGAGTGTAAGCTGTCCGGTGTTGAGAAAGGTCAATATTAAATCATAGCCCCACCCTGGAGCCTCTCTCTAACATAATAATCCACACCAGTTCTTGTCCATATTCTGCTGTGCTGCTCCAGTTACTGTAGCAGAGAAATCTCATTGCTGGACCCAGTTTACTATGCCAAGAAGCCCACGGCATGTGAAAGCTGAAAACCCAAAGGGCGATCATTTGTCACGGGCAGTTCGCACGTCTGGAATGTCTCAGTTTGTGCTCTCAGAATATCAAACAAGATGGGTGGTGTTCCTGAAGATCAGGGCCACTCTCATGTCGGTCGATCAAAGTGTGCGGCGTTGGCGCTACAACGTTCGCACACAGCTGCATCTTCCCCGGGGTTGCACTTGGGCTGCGGGTGCTAGACCTCGCTGTGGAAGTGCCTGTAAATAAACGGTTTTGTCACTGTGTTCACACATTCCTCTAACCAATGGGCCTACACAGCCTTTATACCTCTAACAGTTTAGGCCGCCATCCTCACAGCTGACTGCTGACATCATCTCATGACATGCACATCATGGACACAGCCCAACAAAACAATGGTGGTGGATGTGTTGCATATTGCACAGACTTTAAAGCCCCTTTAGACAAATGTATTTATTATATCAGACTACATAAGTAAAATTAACTTGACAGTTTTCATTTGCTCTTACTCTCGTTTCATTTTAACTTTTTATTTTCTATGTCAGTTTAGTTTTAGTCATTTTTTAAAGTTGTTAGCTAAGTTTTATTCCTTTAAAGCTGGAGGTCAGTTCTGTTTTGATTAGCTGTTATTTTAGACTAATAGGGTAATTGTCAGGGGTGAGGTTTACAGACGTTGGAAAAGTTTTGTGCAACACTGTATAACCATACAAAAAAATCATAAATGATCTTAACAAAATGCTTTCACTTAGGACAATGTGTTCCAGTGAGTTAGGATTAGGCTGTGCCATGAAGGTAACCCTGTTAGGTTTACATAAGGAACAAACTAAGAGCTGAAAACTATTTTAGTTTAGTTTTCGTAAACACACACAGCGCAGGGCTAAGGTGCCTGCAAACAAAACTGTTTTTTAAATGCTGTTAGTTTTTTTTTTTTTTTTTTTTAAAACATTATTTAGATAACTGTGCAATATGACCCTCTGTTATCACAATCTATTAAAAGTAAATATCACTATAATCAAAGGGTATGTGGCCAGCCTCTGTCTGCCAATGGTGAGGTGATAAAAAAATAAAGTGACATAATCCAGGAGTGAAATACCTGTTTTATGGTCTTTGTAAAAGGAATGCGAGGAATGCACAAAGCTCTTTTAATATTTGCTTGGTACCAAATGATAAGAACAGCTCAATCTTTCACCGGCCAAACATCTGACTTACATTTACTTTACTGATTATACAATGGTAGCTAGTCGATGCTATGGGAGTCCGGTTACTCTTTGGAGGTAATCTAACCTTGTGTTGTCGTTTAACGTTTGTCCTTGACATCAACACTCCAGACTTCCTGTTGCCAACTGCTGTTCTGAGACACATTTTGACAACCCTGTCATTTTTCATACTTTTGGGTTGTGGTTAATAGGGTCAAAAGGATTTGTTTATTTTTACCTCACTCCAAAACATCTTTCAGCATGTTTTGTGGCCAGGCAATTGGATATGTGAGATTGAAAAGGCTCACCCAGAAAGAGAAATGAGGCTGCCACCTTACTAATAGGGAATCATTATGAAAAAAAATGACAGCAGTGAAGGAAAACACAGTGGATTTCCTTCTGGCTGTTCTGACATTACAAGGATGTTTTACTTAAGGTACCAAGGGAGGTGAACTACACAAAAAAATGCACCAGGCTCATGAGAGCAAGAGAGAAAGCAAGAAAGAGAAAGAGGGAGTGAAAGAGAGGAAAAGGGAAAATGTAATTAATCACACTACAGTCAGTGGGCCTGGTCTGCTGGAGCTGTTCTTGAGGTCTGGGTCTGTTTGTTGGTCTCCAGAGAAAGGCCGGTGGAACAGGAATGCTGTGTATGGGTGGTCAATTAGTTTACAAATTTCAGCTGTGACAGAGGCATTCTCTTCAGCCCCGGTCCCAACATCCCTGACCAAACCACATCATATCAGGGCCCAAACCTCATGCCGTGATCAGAGGCATTCCCCGGGCTGCAACATAAAGAAGCTCACTCCATTTAGCCCAACCTAAATCAACAGCCTTTTACTGCGGTTACACTGGATTGCCTTACATCCAGACTCTGCCAGTGCTTTTAGCCCCTTTTCAGTTTTCCATGCATCCGACATATTTCTGAGAAATAGACCTCCACCACTGTGTCGCTCTGCTTTTTTACTTTCCAGGCATCACATCTTTCACATCATTTTAAATTTGGCTAAATATACCTGCAGCGCTACAGTCCGACTGGTAAAAACTACAAGTGCTGAGGCTACATGAGCTTAATGAAAGCACCTCTGCTTGTCATAAACAGGGTTATTGTAGTAAATCAAACTAAAAACATGTGATGACGCAATAAAAGCTTTCATTAACTGAAATACATTTAAAATTTTGGAAAAAATAAAAAAAGACCAAAAAAAGAAAAAACAAGAAAAACTCAATAGTCCCCATTATGTCTAAAACATGATATCTCAGAAACACGTCGACAGAATGTTTCAAAATTTGGTACAAACTTTCATTTGGATGGAAGGACGAACTCAAAATACTTAGATGGAGACAAAATACTATGGTGGAGATAAAATGGCTTCACACAATGTGATATTCTGTTTGTCATCCTCAATAAATTAAGACTTTATTCATAATACCTGAAAAAATAAAACTAGCACT
>JAPSES010000249.1:5336598-5357199 GCA_029822895.1 Maxillicosta whitleyi
TATATAAACTACAAACACTTTAAAAGTGTAATAACACTGCCTGGCACAGATACAAGAGTGTCCTCAGATACTAAAATACCTAACTTTTACAACACTAGCTTTGATAAATGAGGACATCATCATAGCTGCTGTCGTACAGTGTACACTTACACAGGCATAGTGTACACATAGTAGTGTTGATAGACAAAAACCACACTGTGGATCACAGAGCAGTGCTGTGGTTGATCTGATGATTAAGACTATTATCAATCATCCTCTGTGATCCAGTGACAGCGTGCCCACTGGGATTAAACAGATGACTGATAATGTTAATATGAAAGGTTTCAAAGTTCAAGAACTAAGGTAAGCCAGGTCATTATTCCACACCATTACTTACATGGTTTATCAACTCTTGTATAACATGAAATTTGAGCAAACACTGAATAGGATATTGTTAACCACATAATGTGCATATAAGGATTTGTGCACGTTCCCCCTATACGCCACCGGAGTATTCCTATCTTTTGACTGTGTGTACGTGCAGGTGACTGATTAAAGTTTGATTAGATTTGTCCCCCTGCATGTGCGTGCCAATTTGCATGAATATGTTTGTGTGGGAGTTCAGGACAGGAAATGTAAAGGTTGAGGTAGCTCCTTGGAAACAAAGGCTCCGGCATCTCCACATGAGCCCTTTCCTTTTAAAGGCGCCCGAGGCTCTAGTCCACATCACTGTAATGTTTAAGTGGGAACATCCTGAAGCTACCACCCCCACTTTTCCCTTCAGCTTTTACAGATGGCCTGACCTATAGAACATCAGTCTTCAGATGTAAGCTTCCAAACAGTGGTAAATGCTCAGAATGGAGGCGTATTTCCTAACATAACTGAGAAAGGAAATACACATTTGACAAATAGAAAAGAGAGAGCAACTAAATGTTTTAAATTCACAGTATAGATTCAGTGTCTTAGATTTGGGGGGATCCACAGGGTCTAATTACAGAAATGGAATATAATATTCAGAATTATTTTTCTTCGGTGTACAATTATCTTGCAACAGAAATTTTGTTTCCATTACCTTAGAATGACTCATTTATATCAAAGCAGGTCACCTTTAACAGAGTCTGCCATGTTTCTACAGAAACTCAGAACAGACTTCTTCCATTTTCAGTTCCATGTCCAGTAACATCCAGGATTCAAGGACATTATTGATACTACTTACTACATCTGAGTGTGGTTAATGACCCTTTAACTAAAAAGCCCAGAAGGAAGACACCAAACACTGACTTAAACCAGAACTCTTTGCATGTGCCGAGGGTGAGGTAAACATTAGTAGTCACTAAACTCTTCCAACACAAAATAAAACCAAAGGAATGTTCCAGATAAAAAAAAATAGTACTGAGAAACATTACTTTTAAAGTCCTTCAGTACATTTAATACATCCAAACCTTACCACCAATTTAAAAAAAAATGCACAACAAAAAAGTATCTTGAGACAATTATTACAGAGGAGTTTTAGCCCTTTGAAAAGTAGATTCAGGAACAAACATCCTTTTACATTTTCATCTGCGTTTCATGTACCTTGTTCCTAAACCAGAGACAAATGACATGAGATGCTGCTCATGATCATGATCCTCAGACATTTGCCAACTTCAGTGACTTCAGTGTTTTCTTCCAGTCTTATAATCTGGGCTTCACTTTACAGGCTGCATCTTCTTCATCCTTCCCTTCTCTGTCTTCATACTCTTGTGTGTTTTACTACCCTCACTGAAAATTGAGTCATAACTTCCTGACGGCACTGTTCAAAGGTCACCCGCCCCACTACCACCCACCCTCCTTTCTCTTTTTCACTCTGCGTTCCCCACCCCCTTTCCTCCTCGCCCTTTGGTAGGCCCCTCTTCCAACACACCCGGCACTGCATTCCACAGACGGTGGGAGCACCTTCAAACGCTGCACAAGCATAGCTGACCACCACTCACAGCGGCACGCAGGGCGAGTGAGCCCCTGCCTCAGCTGCCACCAGGCCTCAGCCCTGCCAAGGAGATCTGCGAAGAAATTGCAATGTAGCGCAACAGAGTCTGCTTGATGACAAGGAGAAAGCAACTGTGGCTGGATAGGAGCAGAGTGATAACTGTACAGTATTAGCCACCTCCAAGCTGCTGAAATCAGCTTCAAATAAAACCCTCATGCCTGAGGGGGGCCTCACATGTCTCGAAGGCTGACAGCTGCGATAGTGGGGCACAGGCCTCAGAGCACCTTTTCATCTGACCCCCAAATCCTGAAGGGTTCCCCTGCACTGACACACAGCTCCAGTTACAGCCTCCCAAGGCTCCCTATGTGCTTGGCGCTCAAAACAATGATGGTCTTGTACATGGTCACATACCACAACACTGAGAATGTACAGTGCTGTAATGAACGGTCAATTAATCAACTATTTCACAAACACAAATTTAGCCGATTCCAATCTTGACATTTCCTTCGTCACAGCAAAACAGGAAAAGCAGCGACATCCCTTTCTGACTTATTCTACATCAATCACAGGGTAGAGCTTTGGTAAAAACCTTTTTTGATAATGATCTGAAGAATCTATTTGGGTCTGAAGTCAAAGAGGGGTGTGTTTTCCAAGCTAAAGGTTTCAAAATAAGTGTCTGAAATGTCTTAAAAATTTAAACAGAATTTACAGGATTTAACAACACTCACCAAAAAATATTCAATAAAGTGTATTGTAGTGACACATTACTGGTTACAGTGCAAAAAAGAAAAGTGCAGCTGGGAGCTGTATCATCAACAGAATTAGATTTCAAACCTGCGCCATAGACATTCACAGCAACAGCAATGTTGGCATGACAAGACAAATGGTACCTCTTCTCATCCTGAAAAAAAGACATACAGTATTAAAGCTCACGAAAAAAAAACCTTATTTTAATAAAATCAGAAGGGCTGACGTTTGCTTTACAAAATAAGATGCAAATAAACAACCTAAATAAGACTTTACACTGTTTCTGTGGGTTTATTTGTAAAATGTACATCATTGAATAAATTCATAAGATTTGTGGCAAGACATGACCATTAGTCTCCAAAAAATAGTTATATACACTTCTGGTCAAAGGTTTTACAACATCCCAGTTTTTCCTGTTTTTTAATCCAATTCGAGGACCCTAAGTTCAATGAACAGCTTGAAATGGTACAAAGGTAAGTGGTGAACTGCCAGAGGTTAAAAAAAAGAAAGGTAAGGTTAACCAAAATTGTAAAATAATGTACATTTCAAAATTATACAATAAAGAAGAAAATTAACAAGAAATGGGTCAACAACTTAAAGCAGTTCTGCAGCAACGGAGGTTGATCAAGCCTCAAAAGTTGATGCTACCAAATCCTACAGGTGTCCCCAACTTTTCTTAATGCCTTCCAACGCCCTCTGTCTCCATAAAAGTAGTGTTGGAACACACTTTGGTACCATACTGTTGTCAGCATTATTTGGACAGTATTGTACTGCAGAAAGTGGAGTGTTACTATAAAAATGGAAGGAAAAGGCAATTAACAATTGAAAAGAGACAGACCATCATAACACTTAAAAATGGAGGTCTGTCCCACAGAGAAATTGCCAAGAAAGTCAAGGTGTCAGTGAGTCCAGTTTCCTTCACAATCAAAAGGTACTCAAACTGGAGGAAATACAGACTGGAAGAGGTCTGGCAGAGCCAAAGCCACAACAGCATCAGAAGACAAGTATGTGAGAGTCAACAGCTTGTGTGATAGGTGACTCACAGGACAACTCAAGCAGTGTACAGCTTAATAGTGGTCGTAGTAAACAAGTCTGAGTTTCATCTGTGAAGAGAAGACTTCCAGTTGCAGGTTTGATGGCTCGAGTTGCAGAAAAAAGCTACTGCTGGGACTTCAGAATAAGAAAAAGAGGCTTGTCTGGGCCATGAAACAGCACCAGTGGATGACTGAAGACTGGAAGAAGGTGTTACGGATTGATGAACGGTGAAATCTGAGATTCATCCCACAGGATTTTTGTATATCGTTGAGTGAGTGAAAGGACAGTGTGTGACATCAGCTGTCAAACATAGAGGAGAAAGTGTGATGGTCTGGGGCTGTTGCTGGATCTAAGGTTGGTGACTTGTACAGAGTGAAATGCACTCTGAACCAGAACAGCTACCGCAGCATTCTGCAGCACCATGCAGTACCTCTAGGAGGGGCCTAGTTGGTCAGGGATTCATCCTACAGCAAGATAATGACCCAACACATAAGTCCAAGCTTTGTCAGAACTACCTTAAGAAAAAAGAACAAGATGGTAAGTTTGAAAACATGGAGTGTCCAGCACAGTGTCCAGACTTAAACCCCATGGAGCTGGTTTGGGATGAACTGGACAGAAAAGTGAAAGCAAAGACACCTCATGGGACACATTTATGGGAACTTCTGCGACAGAGGTGGAAGAATTTTATGAACAATATTTGACTTCCATTGTAGAAAGAATGCCATGAGTTTAACTTTCAATGAAGTTGTGGAAAAACTGGGGTGTTCTAAAACTTTTTGACCTGTAGAGTGTCTGTCTATATATATATATATATATATATATATATATATATAATGTTGAAATGATAACCTATACAGTCCAGTTCATTGAAGAACTGCTGTTTTCATGTGTGAGCACAGGCAGGTATGTGTCTCCTTTTGGCGGTGCTCCAGTTGTGCCTGTGTGCTATGATTATCACTACACACATCTGGATGGACTTAGTCAAAGAATCCTATAAAAAACCTAATGGGCTCTTCTAACATTTTTTGAAGACTGATTAAGAGCTGTTTCAGATCTTGTTTACATCAATGAGTTCCATCTGTGATTTATTTAAGTTTTACTGAATTCATTATCTACTTTACTTGCATGCTTTGTAGGATATACACTAGACTGCTAAATATATACTTATGGAGCAGGTCAGACATGTGGATTGTGCTCCATCACTGTCAAACTGTGCATATCCTAGCTTTTTTCTGTCAATGAATATTCATGACCTCTACATTCTTACAATTGTCATACATAAGCATACAGATTTTACAAACGTCAGTGTAATATGTCACCCCATCATGAGATGGATATTACACGTCTTATTTACATACAGACATACCAAACACACACTTGCTGAGGTAGCTTTTAAGGCCTGTTTAGCTTCCAATAGTATGACCCTCGTGTTTTATGAGGGAGACTAACACCATGAACCACATTTGTTACAAATTAGGTTTCCTGGCGCCATAAAGTTGACACCTGCCACATCAAACCTTACTTTGGAAAGGAAAACAGCAATGATAGCAGTGAAAAAGACCTTAATATAAAACATTAGCCTGCGTTGCTTTCCCACCTGTCCACAACTACCTGCAAGTGTTGTTTGGAAATGCATTAGTGTTTAAATGTTGTCTTCCGGCTACATTAAATACATTTTATGGATATCTGGGAACTGGCCTACATTACAAATACGGGTAGAATCTCAAAACGTACAAACCTGGCTAAAACCTGGCTTAATTAGGACTAACCAAGCCGCCCAATTTTCCAGACCAAATTTACACGTGGGTAGTAATACTTTTCTTAACCACGAGATGGCGCTAAATTTGATTTGTGTAAGTGTTGAATGTTACCTTCAAGTACCATAATAGAGTTCGGTTTTTGTTTCCTCTGTGTTTATTTTCATGTTTCACAGGCAATGGCCGTCATACTTTATTTCAATGAAAGAACTGACTATTACTAAACATATTACGTAAACAGTTATGATAAAAGAGGTCCTAAATTAGTAATAATGGAACCTTTTATGCTATTTACTTTGGAAGCACTTTATTCATTTATTTACTTTATTTAACTATGCAGAACTGACTTTCATTTTGTGATATTGTTATTCATTACGTTTTCAAATGAACTATCCCGAGATGCTTTCAGTAGTTCGTGTTTTCAAGAAACTTCGAAATAAAGATCTTCAGTGAACGTCAAATTCCCCACACACAGTAAAGCGGAACAATCCCGGAAGTTATGTCATAACCACAGGAACAAAACTTTAGCCGCTAGCGAGATAAGCTAATTTTATCTAAACAAAAGGCTTTCGGTAGCGCTTTGTCCTGTTTTGCCATGGGCAGGCAACGTTAGACAGAATTACAAAAAGAGGTAATAATCACAACAGTGGAATAATTCTTGCATGCATTAAAACAGTTTGTGATTTTGGTGTAATGTTGCCGCTATTCAGCCGAACTGTTCCGGTAGCAACTGGCTAACAGGAAAACACTTTGTTTACCATTTTTAAATATGACGCTGCTGCACTGCTGTCAGTATTATACTCTGATTACATCGTATCTAAACGTAAAAAAATATAAATTGCATTTTAGCAAGCTTTAATGATCAGCGGTTCTTGAAAAAGAGTTAGCAATTATAATTTGGTAAAAGGAAATCTTCGACAGGAGCGATTGTTTTGCACTCAATTGAGTTTTACCTGTAAGGATTGTCTGTCATTTTATACTGAAAATAGTCTGTTGGAATCATAACTTTAAGTAATATGATCGGATGAAAACATTCAAACATTTTCTTCTCAAATCTAACTAGTAATCTTTATACATGATAACATAAAGCATGGTCACTTGGAGGAAACATTTGCACCGTCACTGATTACCTATCTTGTGTGTTTCGGTGTTGAGGTATGTTCTGACTGCTGTTGTACTAGTAAAGATGCACAGCCGTCTCCAGGAGTTAAAGAAAGAAGAGGAGACCCTCCTCAAAATCAAAGTCATGCTGCAAGACCAGCTCAACAGGCTGAAGGTGAGTGGAGGGGAGTCAGAATATGAGTTTGTTGGGTTTTGTTTTTATTTTTCTGGCACATGTTTACATTGTATTTACTTTGTTTTTCAGTTTGAAGAGGGTGCCTTGAAATCAATTATCAACGCTCAAACAGATGAAGGAGCTGCTGAACAGTCTTCCCCACAAACTGAGGTAAGTGGCTTTGTTAATATGTAGGGTATCAAAATGAGGCGGTATCAGGACACAAACCTGCTAATTACATAGAGATTACAGGACATCATACTGTTATTCCACTAGGCATAGCTTGACAAACTGATGCGTTGAAGAGCCTAAATGTAAACATAGGCTCATGAGCTGTGAATAGAGTGCTGCACTGTCACACTGGACTTGCAAGGATAGGTAAAGAAAGTTAAAACTACAGCTTTCATAAAACAATCGAAATTTCCTTCCGTAAAAGGGTCTTCTGTAATTATGACTCTTCTGAACACTCTGGAAATCCCCTTTCCTTTGTGTTGTGTGTTATGCAAATCATTTTGTTTCTGCCTTACTATCACTCTTGGTATTACATGGTGTATCGTCACATCAACAGTAGTGCTTTTCATTGTAGTATTATCTTTACTTTACACTTTTACTAAATTACCATGTGTGACACATGTCAAGGCCTGAATTTCTCTCTCTGTCTCTCTCTCTTTTCCTGAGCTTATTAATATAACACAAAGCTTTCAGGGTTGCTTAAAATTAAAATTTTTGAATGTACAAAGGCTGTAATTTTAAGAACTATAGTTTTTTTTCCCCCTGTGTCATATTTTTTATTAATGTAACATAATCTCCATCCTTTATACTTAGTTTTTCAAATGTGAAAATTCTTGATGTAATTATTCTGTTACAGATTCATGTTAACCTTGATGATGAGAGCGAGATCAATCAAACCAAACTTCTACTAAATGCTGCTGTAGATTATGATATGGAAGAAGAGGAGGAAGATGATGACGAAGATGAGGATGACGATGAGGACGATAATGAATACGACGACAATGAGCTTGAGTTTGTGCCTGAGGGAGACGAGGAGGAAGAAGATTACTATGATTAGTTTTTTGGACTTAAGTATTTGAACCATAAGACAAGAAGCCCTGTTTACCTGTTCACCTGTTTGTAACTATTTGAGGTTTAATTTATTTGGATGGAGTGCCATTTGCAATCTAAAAATGTGTGGTGCTAACAATATCCTCTTCTTTGCCTGATATAAGGTACAGTTTCAACCAGTTTTAGATTTCATGTGTCAAACTTTGTGAAATGCAGTACAGCAGTATTATTTGGTTCTGAGCAGAAATTTACTGGAAAAAACTTAAAAACTAGATTTTGAGTTGTGTCTATTAGTATAAAGTTTATGGCTGGGCCATATATGAAGACCGTGTTTGCATTCTGTATGAGATGTTAACTGAAAGCACAAAATAAAATGTTTTGCATATGATTCATGTGATAGGTTTGTTTTTGTTTTTTTACCTTTTGCACATTTAAGGCAAATGGACTGTCAGAGATGCAAAAATGTGTATTTGAAGAGTATAGACACAATATTTGTGTAGTTACTCTCTCTGATACTGAATAAAGGTATTAATGTTAAATTGTCCTAAACTGACCTGGACGAATGGGTAGTGCAGTGCAAACACTTTTGTCTGGCAAACCATTCAGCATTTTCCAAACAGCTAAAACAATAGAGTGAGCCTCACAATAAGACCAGCTTTCACACTGACAGCGAGGACAGCTCTGGAGAAGGGTGGTGCTACGACAAGCTACATACAATAGAGACTGTGCACATAGATATATACAGTGTTCATAATCTGCTGCTCTAGGGGGGCTCCCTTTCATCCAGGAACTTGGGCTTGGTGCACACACTTGCTGCAGATGTATTCATAACACACAGGTAAGTTAAATGTTCTAACAAGGAAGGATTGTTGAATGATAATTACAGATAAATCTGAAATGAAATCTATAATCAGGAAATTGTATTTATATATTATATATGAACCATTGTATGTTCAGATGTTATAGTAAAATGTTTTAATTCATTACCTTACCTTTTAATGATGATATCCTTACTTGGTGCACATTGTATATAACCCTACAATAGCCACTGCAGACATGTTTGTGTAACTTTGAAGGCTGAAATGCAATTTAATTCTCAGAATAAGAGAAATGGAAGTGAACTATTGTGACCAAAAAAACTGCGTCACTAACTTGACAATGTAACAATCAAGATTTTTGTTATGTTGTGTTTTTGAAGTAATCTTGTTTAATTGTGGTCGACATTCACTCTACTTGTGTGAAAATGTCCATCCATTGTCATGTGGCTGTGCACTGTAAATATATCAACCTCTCAAACCTTAACTTTGCTTACAGAGGTGAAACCGTAGTTGTATGGGTTCTGTTTGCCTCAGCAAGATGAGCTCACAGTCCATTGAGTTTCAACAGGGGGTTTTGGCTCTGCATTAGGCACACAGGACCCCCCAGAATCCACCATGCTGGAGGTTTCTAGACTGTTTGATGACAACTTATCCTGATTTAATCTAGATTCCTTTCTGTAGTCTTGGGCTTTTTTTAGAGGAGGTTTATAAACATGTGCATGCTTGTGTTATTTCTGCTCCAAATCAGTCTTGGCTCAGTAATAAAGCGGTGCTGAACTGTTCCCATCTGGTTGCAGAGGTCAGTGAGGGACTGGAGCAGAACCAAACAGTAACTGTGCTGCAGGCTCAGGAATACCATGCTGCCCCGCTGTGCATTCAGTGTGTGCCATGTGTTTATGTTGGTGCTGTGTCTGTCTGAGGCTGAGGACTTCGACTGGACAAAGAACGACCACGGCTCCTTCTATTATGGCACTTTTCCAGCTGGTATGTGCACCCATGGCCTGTCTTGAGTTCAGAGTTAAATATAGAAACAGATAAACATACTTGATTTCTAGCACTTAGTGCTATTGTGATCACAAGAGCGGGTAATCTGACTCAGAGATGATTGGTTGATTTATTAGGATTTTCGTGGGGTGCCGGCAGTTCAGCCTATCAAACAGAAGGAGCCTGGGACAAAGATGGAAAAGGACTGAGCATCTGGGATGTGTTCACCCACAAGAAGGGCAGGATCCAACAAAATGAAACAGGGGATTCTTCTTGTGAAGGCTACTATAAAATCAAGGTGTGGTCATTACAGTAGGTGTGGCTTGAGAAACACAGTGGGGAAAAAGCAAATCTTTATAAATAACATTATTGTTTATATGTATTGTACAGGATGATGTTTCTTTGATAAACGAGCTGAAGCTTAATCACTACCGTTTCTCCATCTCATGGCCAAGACTCATCCCCACTGGTATAAAGTGTAAGTAACTGGAGTTAATTGTCGCTCTTTCAAAAATCAGAGTTAATTGAAAAGCCAAGGAGTTAACTACAATTAACATCATTTCCAGCTGACCACATTAATGAGAAAGGAATACAGTATTATAATGATCTGATTGACCAACTACTGGAGAACAAGATCACTCCCATTGTCACTCTGTATCACTGGGATCTTCCACAGGTTTGTATGAAAAATCTACAATTTATCATCTATTCAAACAGTATTCTTGTATATTTGTTACTTTATCATTTTATTTTTGAAGGTCTTGCAAGAGAAATATGGTGGGTGGCAGAATATAAGCATGGTTAACCATTTCAATGAATTTGCTAACCTGTGCTTCGAAAAATTTGGGAACCGAATAAAATACTGGATTACCTTCAACAACCCATGGGTAGGTTCGAAACAGATAAACTCACATGTGGATTTATTATTTTCTCATGCGAAAAGTTATTAGTAATAATGCTCTGTAATGTGTTTCTTTGCTTAAGTCTGCAGCAGTTGAAGGCTATGAAACAGGTGAACATGCACCTGGACTGAAACTGAGAGGAACTGGAGCATACAGAGCTGCTCATCACATAATCAAGGTACGTATAAGTGTAAAATCCATATAGAAAGTCATCATTTTAGCTGAAATGTTAATTTTCATAACATGTTTGTCATAGGCACATGCAAAAGTTTGGCACACATATGACACACAATGGAGAGCAAAGCAAAAAGGTAAAGGTCAAATTCTTGTAAAATAACACATTTAATTAGTTTTGGGTATTTGATGTTTCAGTGAAGAGAGCTGTTATCTGTCTCTGCAGGTATGGTCGGCATCTCTCTGTCTGGAGATTGGGGAGAGCCAGTAGATATCAGCAACCAGAAAGATATTGAAGCAGCTGAGAGATATGTTCAGTTCTATCTGGGCTGGTTTGCCACACCTATCTTTCATGGAGACTACCCCCAAGTAATGAAAGATTTCATAGGTAAATCAGATTTCACCACTTCATCTCCCAAGTATGAATCACAGGGGAATCAAATATTAAAATCTTAAACTTTCTGGACACAGGAAGGAAGAGTGTCCAGCAGGGCCTCGGCACTTCTCGACTACCCACATTCTCCCCCCAAGAAAAGAGCTACATAAAGGGTACCTGTGATTTCTTGGGAATTGGTCACTTTACTACACGCTACATCACCCAAAAGAACAACCCATCAAGCCGAAGCACCAGTAGCTACTTCCTGGACCGTGACCTGGCTGAGCTGGTTGACCCACGTTGGCCCGACCCAGGGTCTGAGTGGCTCTACGCTGTGCCATGGGGTTTCAGACGTCTGCTTAATTTTGTCAAGGTGAATCTAGTGTGTAATTAGAAACATGATTATGATAAACCTAAAATGAACTTCTTAAACTTGAACTCACGTGAAATGCTGCACTCCTTTCCTTGTTACATTACACCTGTAGTGTATATAACATTGATTTGTCTTCTTTTAGACTCAGTATGGAAACCCAATGATTTATGTAACTGAGAATGGAGTATCAGAGAAGATGCTGTGCACAGAGCTGTGTGATGAGTGGAGGATACAGTATTTGAAAGACTACATCAATGAGATGCTAAAAGGTGAAAATCTTATCTCTAATCTCATGTGTAGTGTGTAAAAGCTACAGAGGAATTTTTTTTTATTTTTTAATTAATGAATGTGTTTAATTTTATTGTATAATTTGTTTTCAACTGTCATTTTTGGTGTCCCTCAGCTATTAAAGATGGAGTCAATGTGAAGGGTTATACTGCATGGTCCCTGCTGGATAAATTTGAGTGGGATGAAGGATTTTCTGAAAGGTTCGGTTTGTACTACGTCGACTTCAGGAACAAAAACAAGCCACGCTATCCCAAAGCTTCTGTTCAGTTCTACAAGCGCATCATCAGCTCCAATGGATTCCCCAATCAGAGAGAGGCGAGAACCATTTCCTTAAGCATTAGGCTTTTCTATAATTACAATATTTAGACCATGTAGTTCATATATGAATATTTCATATGTGACTATATTGTACATCCTCTAGGTAGAAAACTGGAGGAGGAAAGCTGTTGAGACCTGCTCTTCTAGCAACCAGCTCCTAGCTGCAGGTGAGTTTGACATCAACATTCCTGCTAAATTCAATATGATTTAACACCTAGCTGGGGTAAACAAATAAAGATTCTGCCCTAAATATAAAAACTTGCCAGTGGAGTTTAACCCATAAAGACCCAGTGTGACGTTTGTGTCAATTCCCAAATGATTTTTTCCTTCTAACCTTTCCTAAGTAATTTATTACCATTTATTATATTACCATCTGAATTTTGCATGTGTTCCAGTGAAAATTATCTATTTTCCTAGGTTTAAATTACTGGTCATGTAGATGTTCAAAGGTTATTATATCAAAACAGGAAAAAAAAGGGAGATTTTTTTTTTTTTTTTTCAGTAAAATCTATCATTAAATGAGCACAAACCCAGTGTCTCCATCCACTGTCATTGATCCAACTCTATGGGCTTTACTGGTGAATTAATGTTGTAGAAGATGACAGTGTTGAACGTCCAAATGGGTCATATCTGATGACCATAAAAAGATGACAAAATGTATTTTACACTAATTATTTACATGTATTGATTGGATTAGTGGATCAACAACAGGTATTAAACATTTTAAATCAGTAGATGATTTTGGTTGACGGTGGATGTTTGGGTCTTTATGGGTTAAATGCAAATTAAAATGAATCAGGAATTACAATTTGATTTGAATGACTTGCTGTCCTTTTAGCACCTCAGGAAATTATTTATTAAAAATGGTGGAAATACAAAACCTGGATTAAAAAAATTTATGACAGCAAATCTGAGACATCTTCTTTGTTTGCCCTTCCAGCTAGAAGAAAATCCAAGGAACATGCAGAAATGCCAAAGGTTTGGCCAGTGCATGATGAAGTATAGAACTTAAGGGTACATGTCTTCAGTGATTATATCTTTTTGTTACTTTGTGATTGTGTGGTTTTAAATCTGACTAACAGCACTGAGACTACTTGCTCTAAAACCTGCTTTTCCTGCTTGCAGTGTGCTACAACTTACATTTTATGAGTTTACCTAAATTTAATTTGCAACGGTTTCCCAGCAGCTTTGACAGAAACTCAATAAATGTTAAATTATCTACAGACTCCAGAGGGTATTTCACAAAGCAGGATTATAACAAACAGTCTATGCTAGTTACACCCCGAAGTGAATAAAATGGAAAGAAAGCCTAAATGTTATGTTGTTGCTGTTGACTGGTTGAAACCAACACAATTGAATAGATTTTTATTTAAAATAACAAACAAAAAAACAAAAAACAATTGGGCTATTGTGCAAATGCTGCTTTCTGAAATATTGCCTAGTTGCTGCATTCAGTTCTCAAAGGGTTAAAGTGCCATTAATCAACTCTGAGTTTCTTTTTTTATTAGAGGAACAGCGGAGTACTGCTGCCAATATTCTAAGACTTATACATGGTAAGGAATCATTCATGTTCAACATAAACCAGATGAAGGATGATTTTATTTAGAGAAAAAGTATTAACCCTTTGAGTGCTGTGCTTCAGTGCTCGCTTCCTAAGCAGTATTTACAAGACCAATGCTTGTGAGTTGTTAATGTGTGTCTGTGTGCTTTGCAGACCCTCTGACCAGCCACATGGAGATGGTAACTGAGATCGTTGTTCCCACTGTTTGCACACTATCGATTCTGCTCAGTGCCATTTTCCTTATGTTTCTGTTGCGGAGACGGAACTAGAAAGGATCTTTTTCAGTGAGCATGTTTACAATTACAAATATCAACACTCAAACGCACACGAGCAACTCATTAGGATCGAGCATACGTAATATTTAAGTGAATTATTTATTTAGTGGATTGGGTGTGAAACCTAAATATGTTATTGAAAATGAATTTCAAACAATTTTACTAATTTGATGTGCATACAGTGCCTGCTGTAAAAACACTGGTTCATATACAAAACAGTAATTCACGCTCAAACAGTGTGGATGCACCTGTAAAATGTTGGATTTTCTTATTAAAATATTGCTGTGAAATATTACCAGTGCAAACTCTATTTCTGATCTACTGTAGTTTGTGTTTCGTTTTTTTGAAAAGTGAAAGGTGGTTGGGGAAAAAAATCATTTTCAAAATCTTATAAGTAGGGTCAAAGAAGAACAGCAGAAGTCTATCTGAGTAATGATATTTTTATGTATTTTTTTTTTCAAACAACTGAATATATGATCATAACTGAAAATACAAAAAAATGTAAAAAAAAAAAAAAAAAAAAATCAATGATATGCATGTGTGCTTTGTAAATTCACGCAAAGTTTATCATGCTGCAGCACACCATGGTGGAGAAGAAGGCTGGATCCTCGCTGTCCCCATTGATGGTTTCATTTGGGTATTCTACAAAAAAGACAAGACAACAGAAACCGTGATTTATTGAAATAAGTATTTGCAGTAATAAAAGGCACTATTTGCAGCAGGGCATAAAGAGGACCTGTTTCAAAGATGACATGATCAACCAGTGGTCTGTCACTGAGCTGCACAGACGTCCTGACCTCACGGACACCATGACCACTGGACACCTCGACCCCCCATGAGACTGGATGCTCCCTGTAGAGAAAAGTAAAAAAAACACAAAGCAGGATGAGACCACAGCCCTGGTTAACATGTGCTTGTGGTGTTAAAATGATAAAAAGGCAGCTAAAATACAGTTGTAAATTCAACAAAGAGAACAGAGAAGATAAATAATTCTTAAAACTGAAGGTAAGCACAGATATGGAGCCATAAAAATGAATAAATAAAAATTTTATGAGCTGCGCTTTGAATATAACACATGTTCTCAAACAGCTTAGGCAAGGATAATACACCTTATCATTGCTACCAAACACAAATGTGTATTTGTATGCATGCAGCTAAGAATGGCTCAATCAATTTTATTTATGTAGCACCGATCATAATATATGATTATCAAATCAATACACATATTCAGATCACAGGCTTAAAAAGACTACACGGAGAGAAAACCCAACAAATCCTCCCAGAACAAGCCGTGCTGACAGTGGGAAGGAAAATTTTACTGGTTCCTTACTTCTGGTAGAAATGGCTGATGAGAGCAGGTTTGATTGGTAGCTTGAACTTGTAGTCCTCATCATATGGGTGTGTTTTGTAATGCTGCAAACATGATCTATGAGATGGAAAACATTAAAGTGACTGCTATAATACAATCTGAAGTAAATTCCAACTGATCACAGTTCACTGGAAAAAACTACTTGACTATTACTGTGTGAGAAGGAAGAGCCGGTCGTAGGGCAAACCCAGGAATGTACTGCAGGTCACTATTATTTCCAGCAGATGGTGCAGTTTTCTGAGTCGGATCACTTGCTCCTGCAGATCAACCTCTGTGCTCAGGTAATAATACTGTAATATGACACACATCAGAACCAACATCAAACATAAATCTCAAAAGCTTTGGCTGAAGATCTGATCAAGTGAACACTAAAAATATATTTAACTGTAACATTTTACATGGCCCTCACTGAGCTCATGTGTTGAAATCCTGATTCTATTTAAAATATAATATTATATATAACAAAGAAAATGTTTCTCATGCATGGAGAAAAAAAAGTGCTGATATAATGTGCCCGTGTGTACAGGAACACTGCCATTAACCCCAGAGACCAGCAGATTTGATGCCACTGCTGTAGGCACGAATTGGTAGCCTCGCTTCCGTCAGCCTGCCCCAGGGCAACAGTGGCTGCATATGTAGTTTGCCACCACCAGAGTGTGAATGTGTGAGTGAATGAATAATGGATCCACTGTACATGCCTTGAGTTGGTGTTCATTGAAAAGCGCTATATGAATCTAATCTATTATCATTTCATTAGAGGACAGACTATCTGTTATGTGTCTGTTCTGTTATTAAAGTGAGGTCATGTATTTACCCTTCTGTCTGTGAGAACAACAGTTGAATTCTTCATAAAACATTCCCCATTTATGTTTATGTTAATTTCTTTTGGCTAGATAGTGAACACTTGAGTTGTGCTTCAGATAGGGATTTTTTTTTTTTTTTTTTTAGCAGAGAAGACTGAATATTTTGTTTTGGACACTGCAGGAGATGAAACTGTAGCTTTGTAAGAAAATATAGTGAAATATTTTGACAACTTAAGCATTTTTGATGTCTTCAAAAGATAAAGGTGTTTGGACACTTTGTTTGCATGACACAAATAAAACCAAACTCAGAAAAATATAGTCAGTTGAAAATAGCTTTTGTGTGATTGTTTTTGCTTACCAAGTGGTTTAGGGTTGTCAGTTCCTCACCTTCAGGAAAAAATGGCAAGGGGTCATACATTACAACTAAGACACAGAGAATTGTAATTAACATATAGGTTAGTGGAGTTACCAATGAGATAATTAATGTAATCCTTTCTCATTTTGTCCAGACCCATCTCAAGCAGCATGTGGACAGGAGTGAGACCAGTAAGGGATACTGGGTCAATCTGCTGGTGGTAGGACTGTAGGATGAGTTTGCTGAGGGAGCTGTTGCTGTCTCTGTGAATCTGCAGGAGGTGAAACAAAGAGTTAACATAAATATCTATTCCCTCTGAGAACCCCCCCCCCAAGCTCTAACATCCCTTACCCACGGTTTGATGTCACCGTGTCGTAGTGCCTCAGTGACCAATCTCAGACAGTCTCCAATGTCTTGATATGATGTCACACCTAATAATGAAAAATGAGGAAAGACACTGTCAGTACCAGAATATATCAAAACACATTAACACTACATTCTCTGATAAACAGATGGACTCACTCTTCCTCATTCGAACCCACAGTTGCTCGACAAAATCCAAATCTCCTCTTTCCAACAATGAGTTGAAAATGGGAGTATCTGTCTCAGTCTTCAACTTTTCTGTCTGTAAGAACATGAGGAGCAAAGAAGCTTTCACATGTTTTATGAACATCATTGGCTTTTTATTAATATCTTACCTCTGTTGTTTTCACTGTCCGGTCCTGCAGTGTCTTTGCTGCACTCTGAAGCTCTAGGAAGAGAGTGGAAGACAAAAATAAACAACTCATTTACATTTAAGATGTAATCATTTAAAGGATGTATTGACTGTTCAAAACTATTACCTTCTATGTAGGCCTTGGTCAAATCTACAGCTGATGTACTTTCCACAGGTTCCATCCATTCTGTCTCTCCAGTTCTCAGACCATCCGCAAGAGTCTGAAATAACAGGGAGGTTTATTTGGTGCTTCTTTATGTTTGTGTATTTATAGTGATGTGGAATAACTGTGGAACACAAACCAGAAGAAACTCCAGCTCCCTGAACATCTCAAACATTGGGCTTCTCATGTCTCCACTGCCAACTTTGATATTCTGTGTATACATAATCATGACATATGCAAGGGTCAGACTGCAATAAAAATATATGCCTTCTTTTCTCTTAGTTAATCTTAAAAAGGTTTATGCTTTATTTAAATGCTACTGAATACTGTACATAGATAATAATAATTGGTACCTACCAGTGTTGCTGTAGAGGACAGGGGTGGGGTCTCTAGAATACTCTCCACATGATTCCATTTAAAATCCACGGTCACACTACTCTGTGACTCAATTGTTGTGTTTTCAACAACAGTAGAGCCAAACAAGCTGTACCTGGCACTACCTTTAATCACCACCTATAGGCATTTTATAGACACAAGTAAGTAAGTATTCATTCAGGCTGCTTTGCTATACAAGACTGAAGGTTTATACTTACTGAAGATGGGTGATGCCTTTTCTTGTGCTCTTGTTTAAGCTCATCTATGGTTATGAAAGATTTTTTGTCCACATTTGAGCCTAACAAAATTTGGACACAGTAAAACAAATGAAAGAAACATTAAGAACACAGACGCCACAAATTAACAAATTATGAATAGGTTTTTGACAGCAGAGTGCAGAATCTGAGCCACACCTTTGCAGGTAACAGAATACAATTTGGCCCCAGTTACTTTATTGCCCATGGAAACCACTTCTACTCCAAACCATGTTGTTCCAGCTGGGTCAGACATGTCACATCGTACCCACAGAGGGTGTAAAACAGAACTGTTTTCCACAGCTGACACACTGGCATTCTGAGATAATGTGTACCATGACAACAGCTGCCTATAATAGAGAAAACAGACTTAATTTTGAACAGTTAGGCTACTGCATCATCAGCACACTACATCACTAAAAGGTTACCTTGCTTGGTTAATTGTGAGTGGCTGTGGTCCCAGTTCTGTTTGGAATGGCTGAGCATCATCGCCATTACCATCAGTAGCATCAGCATCGGTGCAGTTTGAAATATCTACCATTTGTTCATCTGACTCACTTATTTTAGGACTCTTGTGAAAACAAGGAAAAAGTAGTTATGTAACTAATGTGGAGCTACACAATGAATTCAACCACAATAGCAATCTTAACTTGTGAAATTACATAAGTGTGGTGATGCTTTGAATGAAGTGACAGTACAGAGAGGGCATTGTAGAAATTTTTTTAAAAATGTCTTCTGTATTTCTTTAACACTAGATTTAGTTTGGGAATGTGAGAGGATACATACATACATAGAAAATTATGATTAACCAGAACTTTTTGTTATAATCAAGTAAACTCAAATTGCAAATCCAATATTGCTCCCAAAAGTACAATATGATAAGTAGTGCAGACCTAATTTATGTAGAGCAGTGGACAGAAAATAGTGACATAATGTTCTTTAAAATAGTGATACGTAATGTATAGCACTGAATGACATTGTTTTTGCTACAGTGCACATCAAGATTCATGGCGTATGGCAAAAGCGCCAGAGACACTAAGTCAATGCATATTTTAATTTATGTGTTTGTATGTATGCTGACTTATTCTTATGTATCTAAATATTATCTAATAAGTGAAAGAATCAGAACTCACTACTTTTTCGCAGATAAAGACTGGCTGGTTGTTGCAGTACACATTCAAAACAGCAATTTCATCTCCGTCCGTCTTAAAGATTTGGATATCATCCTGAAACACAATTGAATCTTTAACAGTTTGACATCTGAGGTGGCACAAAATAAGTAAACGTGTACAATCAAAATTACCTTATATATGCATGGATAATTTTTTCCGTCTTGAAGAGTTCTATGTATGACCAAAAAATACAACAAACATCAACCTTATTTCGTAAAAACAATCTGGACTAATTGAAAACGGCCAAAAAAAACCAGTAACTACTCATTAACTCTAATATGAGTCATTAAGAAGCTACATTATTGCTCCAAAAATTTTACTTACCGGAGAACGTTAAAAAACTCCTTAGCGCCAGATAATATTTTGGAACCCATCGCTGAAGAAATGGAGGTGTCTTCTGCAATGTAACAAGTAACGCAGACAGAATAAAGTAGATTTAAAACTCTAACATGTACCGATAACGGACTGTTTAGGTGAACAACATGAGCTAACCGGCTGATATTTTGACAGTCGCGCGCTCACTCAGGTTACGACGTCATGAGGTCATAGTTCATCACTCTACGGCCAGTGAATTTATTATTATTAATTAGCATTAAAAATCACAGATTAATCAAATTATTTACAAGATAATTTGAATTATAAATTTAAAAAATATTCAAAAAACAGTCCATCTTGAAAAAAGTAATTTTGACAGTGCGTCGGTATCTTCATGAGTCCTCCGCCAACATAGCGTGAAGTAGTCCCAGTTATAGCAGCAAACTTTAGCATTGTTTTTGTTTATGTCTGAGATATATAATCAGAAATACACGTTTAATTATTTCTATGAATTTATACATACGCTGTCATTTGTTGGTCTCAGTTGAAAAGTGAATAACAGTATAAATAGCGCTCTCGACGGAAGTAGTATCCTACGAGCGGAGGCATAAAGCAGTAAGGGAATTTCACCAACTTCCTTTTTACTGTGGCCGCCATACCGTGAGGAGCGTGGTTCCCGGCGAGCCGAAAACTTAAAATTGAAAATGGTGAGAAAATACCCTGATATCATTGTCAGCATAGTCTACAGTACGTATATTGTAGCTTATCATTTGTATAAAGCAGACAAGTGAAGATACGTACTCTTTAGAAGACGTTCTTTCTTAAATGATTTGGCAGTGTGTTGGTAACCTCCCGGCTAGTTAAGCTAACACGAGGAGCCATTTTGGAAAGGCAGCGATAGCAGTTATAGTTACACGTGTGGCTCTTCCTTTGGTAGATCGGCTAACAGCTAGCTGATGCTATATACAAAGATATGACCGGTAAATTTTATTACTCTCAAAAGCATTGTATCAAGGCGATTCACCCTCATCGGCGTTATCAATCCAACAGTAAATGAATGCGGCGACTTAAAAGATGGCTAGATAAGTCGCGTTAGCCATTATTGTGCTAAGTCGATGTCCATAACTGTGTAGCATTTAATCCGGTCTTAATAAAAGATGTGGGTGTTGTAACACAGGTATTTTACTGC
>JAPSES010000249.1:5367391-5403343 GCA_029822895.1 Maxillicosta whitleyi
CCCCTCCCTCCCGCGCTCCTGACGTCATCAGAGTTTAAAGTGGGCCGCGCTTCACCCAGAGAAAGAAAGGAGAGAGAAGAAGGAGGCAGCACCAGCTCCTCTCATTCACCTGAGTTCAGACCGTGTGGCTCCGCTTCACTCCACATCACTGTAAACTCCTCCAAGTACCTCACCTGCCTGGGTTCTGACTTTGTGCAGACATGGAAGACCTGGCTACACACTGGATCTGCTGAAATCTGTTTTCTCAAACGCGATAACTTTAAATCTCAATTCTTCTGGGGGGTGAGTTCAATCGCATTTTTTTTTTCTTCCTGAAAATCGACAAAAGGCTTGATTTTAATGTGCACAGGAGCCTCATGATTCTGCAGCAGACGTGTCACCACCAGCAGTGAGAGTGTCTGTGATAATAATCAGCTTTGCAGATGTTAAAAAATTATCCATCGCTTTATTTTGTTTGTGTTGATGATAAGTTGGGACGCAGCCTTCCTGCGTTTGGAAAGCGCTGCTGTTTGGCTGGTTGACGTGACAAATTGTGCTTTCTATTTAATTAGGCTATTGGCGAGTCTATCCCATGGAAATGTATGTGCTGTGCCAAAGAAAAGGGCTGTATCATCCCGAGGAGTTTTATAATCTACTGCAGTCATGTATTGTTTTTGAATAAGCTGCATGTTCTGCCAGAAAAACTATTAGTTTGAAGATCCAGAGGTTTGTAATGCAGTGAATGCTAATGATTTGGAAGTGTGTTACAGGATGCATAAGCAGATTATATGAACTGCTCCAGGATAAGTTTCGATGATCCATGCAGCCATATGGTTTTCTTTCCAGTTTTAATGTTTGGCGCAGCTTTAAGTTTGTTGACTGAATCTTATCATCTTTGATTATTTTTGTTTCCCTGTAAAGGTTTCATTAAACACCTCCAGTGCACACATAGAACTGCTGCACAGTGCTTATTTCTCTGAGTCTCAGATGGATTTCCTGGATTTGTATTTAAGATAATGTTTGTCCTTCAAAGTCAAGGATGGGAAGGGAATTCAGCAGCAGTGATGAACATTTTAATTCAGTCTAGACAATATATGACATGTGCTGTGCTATGGCGTTTTTGAGCCACTAGATGACAACAGAGTGCAAGCAACAGCAGCTGATTAAAGTTGCATTAGTCTATTAGTCAATGAGCAGATCTGCACCATGGTTTAATAATGGAATCATTACTGGTGTTGATCTCCTTTGTTGAAAAATAAACAGACCAAGGAGCTTTTTGGAAAATTAAAGATTTTTATCAAATCACTGTCAGATATATGAGCTGTACACACACTGGCACACATTTTCTCTCTGATTTGACAATACTGGAACCCTACGTTTTGGTAGCTACTGTTTTTATTTTTTTGGTTTTTTTGCACTGTTGGAGCTGCATACATTGTAGCCCAATCCCTGCATGGGTTACCCTGCATTATAGCCATTTGTCATAAAGTCATTTATCGTAAATGCAACTTGGCACTTGAGCGATGCAGGTTTTGTTTTGACCTGGAGACTGATGCATGTGACATTTCCAGTCCTCGCATAAGCAAAAAATACATAATATATATATTTTTTATCCTAATTTGCTGCCATTATTTATCAAGAACTGTATTTATTTATTTTTTTCTAAATTACAGAATGGCTACAGATGTACAAATCTTATTTTCTAATTTTGATGTCTCACATTTTATCACACCAAAAATATAAACACCATTCACATATACTAAATAAATAAGTTACATAATGAAAATTTACTTTTAAATGATTGCCTCTTACATGTGTCAAGAGGTTCGGTGCTTGGTTGCACAGTCAAAGCTATTTTTTCCCCCTCTAAAACAGATAATTGAATACATTTAAACCCTGTAATGCAAGCTGATGTGTCACTTTCACATTATAAGTATTTAAGAATGTCTATGTAAGTAGACAAACATTTTATGTATGTTCCAGGTTCTTTTTTCAAATGGGTTATCAGATTAATTAACCTTCCAAATGAGTATTTTTATTCCTTTTTTTTCTCTCTCTCACACTTAAATTCACAAACATAATATTTGTCAAACACTTGTCATATTGCTGTATTTATTTGCAGAATTACATGGTTAAATTGCTTGATTATTGGATTCACATACAGTCATCTCTGTGAGCCTCAGAAATAACATTTGCTTGAAACTACCTTAGTAGTTATTTTCCTTTTTAATAAAATGGTTAATTATTAGAACCTCATGTCTTTTTATATCATCTGATGGGTCTGGAGGCTTAGAGTTGGTTCAAGTTGTGATTTAATACATTTTTTTTTTTTTTTTTTTACCAACAAGAGGTCATGCTGTCAGAAAACAAACTGATACTCAGTTCAGCTTCAGTGGCTTCAGCTCTCAGCCAAGGACAACATTTACCACTGAGACACTGTGAGTTTTGACATTATTTAATGAGAAGTGAGCAGACACATCTTTGTCTCATTTTCGGAGCTCTTTCAAAGCAAGGGATCCTTCAAGGGCACACGAGTGGCTTGCACACTGGGTGGAGTTTGTTTTGTTGTGCACAGTTTACAGTCTAGTAAAACCTTTCAACTGGAAATCCTGATGTTTGCCTCAATCAATACATTTAATTAGCGCTGATTAATGAGAGCGTATGGCTGTGGATGGCTGACAGCTTTCTCGCTTCTGAAGGACATATTCTATTGGCAAATTGGGACTGAAACACTTTCCATGGCAGGAACAGTCAGTCATGATGCATATTGGAAATAATGGAAGAATATAAGATAAATGTGTGATTACAATGCAAGTCTGCTGTAGAGGATGCACATATACATTCTTTACATTTTCAGCAAATACAAATAGTGCATGAGCCACTCTTGGTTTCGACTCATGCATGCAGGTTCAATATTCACTTAATCACAACTCAATTAAAGTATGTAAAACATTAATCAGCGAATATGTTTAAAACCATTTTCCCCAAGGGGTAGATACGCTGTTGGTTGTGTAAACAGCAGTATAATGTATGCACTATATATTGTGATGTGTGCTCAAGGATAATGAGTAGGTAACATACATTTTATAAGTCTGCAAATCATAAGAGTTAACTCAGCATTTTTTAACTTTAATATGATCTTAAATGCTACATGTGAAGACTTCAGTATGCAGCATTTCCAATATTTTATGGCTGGGTTTGATCTGAAGTTTGTTGTTCCTTAAAACTGTTTGGTGTCAGAGCCCTTCAAAAGTAAAAGCTCCAATGACCTTTATTCTGCAAATTAAGCTGTTTTTGCTTCGTGTTGACTGATAGATCTTATTATTTCAGCAAAAGTGCATTGAACATTGAACAAATACCCTGGAGCCATAGCAACTACATTAACAAAAGTTAATGAAATATATGGAGGCAGGACCTGGACTTTACTTTTGAAAGCTGTGGCATTTACATTTTCAGGTCTGTTTAGAAGGAATAAAACATTATGTCTCAAAATACACCCACGTCACATATCTTACCTGTGCGTGTAAACATTAAATCAGCTGCGCTTTTTTCCAACGACAATTTAATTTCTGCAGGTGGATGCTGAGGGAAGATCGTGGTCATACATGTTGTGCGTCATACGTCAAGTTAAAATGTGAAGTAACGTTAAATTTTAAAGGCCACAGGACTTCACCCTGAAAACAGCAAAACTAGCTGGCATTGAAAAATAAGAAAAGATCTGCAATTTAGATTCAGCTTCAATTGTATGTTAGCTGTCCCAAAGGTCTGACCATGTCTGCATCTGATTATGCTTGCATGCATTTAATTAATAATTCGACAATGCATGGCATTGATGTCGGTCAACCAACACTCTACAGGGGAATAGATTGCCTGAGCCAGATATTCAGCCACAGCCTCTTAGCAGAGAGCAAAAACGATGAGCTCAGGCAGATTTCAGATACAGAAGCTCCAGCATGGAGTTGTGTTAATCCCCCCTCCCTCAGGTACAGCGACTCCTGGGGAGAAACGCCATGGAGTACAGCTCACCACTGAAGCTTGGCCATGTTCTGATTAATGCACTCATCAGTTCTTTTCTTGTTTGTTTTAATGACAAGCA
This sequence comes from Maxillicosta whitleyi, assembly GCA_029822895.1. NCBI lineage: Eukaryota > Metazoa > Chordata > Actinopteri > Perciformes > Neosebastidae > Maxillicosta > Maxillicosta whitleyi. The sequence goes on from JAPSES010000249.1 coordinate 5,371,467, forward strand.
TGTCCCTTGTGGGAATCTGGTGACTTTTTGCAAATACTGCTGATGCATCTGCCTGCACCTGCCACTTTCTCTGACTTGTTTTGTGAAAAGACCGCTGCCATAAAGACCGCATCTTTGGACATGACTAGACTGTCAGTTGCAGAACAGGGAACCATACAACACATTTTTCACTGGAGATACAGGAAACACATAAGCTGAGGAAATGAGCAGTGATATGATCTCAGCGTGTTCGGATGTGTTGTGCTTTGTTGATAAGGCTATTATTCATCATTACGGCTTAGACAGCAAAAACCCATTCTTGTTTCAGGCATATGATTTTTACGCATAGTTTACCCAGTCCTTTGCACTTGCAGATGAGTGGTCCTGATTCTTATTATTAGTTAATGTGGAGCATAAAAGGCCTTAACCTCTTGTGTAGACTGTGGAGAAATCACATAACTCTGATCATCTGATGTTTTTAGTAGAGAATTCAAATATTGTCATTATTTAATATTTAATGTAAATTTCAGGGTCCTCAAGGAGTGTATGACTATGACTGAAGTTTATAAAAAAAGGTTGTAATTTATTTTATTCACATTGCTGAAAATGATTTAGAGTATACATAAATTATGTAACAAAAACAGAAAAAAAAAAAACCTTTTCTATTAAATAGACATGAAAAACCAAATGCTGAACAGATTGAGTGAGACCTGAATTAATAAAAAAGTGTATATGCTCCCCTGATATAAAAAACATTGAATTTATTATTTGTCATTTATTTTTTTAATCAACCATCATATCTAAAAAACATAGACCCAGCATGTGGGTTTTGAGAGATAAATAAACAAACTGAATTAGCTCAAGTTTAACCCCGATATTAGCAGAAAATGTAATTAACATGAACATGATCTCCAGTGGTCACACAATTGTTACGTAGGTGTTTCGGTGAAGTACCAGTGTGAGTACTGCATGTCTCTGTGCGCTCGCAGACGTGCTAATTGTTATTCACATTTCATACTATACAGTTATTTTGCAAAATGATCTATGATGGATGATTACCATCCTGATAAATGCAGACAGAGAAGAGTTGTGGTCATGCCACATTTGGCTGCCTATATGTGATTGATGATTAAAGTGGACAAATGACTCACAGTGCTCAACTGTCCATTAATAGTGTGATGCCTATTAGAGTGTGATACCTTGCCTCTGGCACCTTTCAGGGAGGGACCTCATCATAGTATTTTTTCTCTCTGTTTCCTTGTGTGTATATGCGGGTGTGTATTTTCTATGTGTTTCTTGGAGTGTATAAATAAAATCATAGTGTAGCTGATTTCCGTGGAAGTGAAATTTGCTCCAGAAGCAGAGATGCCTTCCTGCATACGCTCAGCTCCATTGCTATATCGCATGGATGTCTGACTTATAACACATTACTGGCACTGCACAGCCACATGCTGTGCTACTCGTGTTTAATAAATGTTGTAGATGCATCTTGCATCCTGTACCATCAGCTCCAGTGAGAAAAACCTGGCCTTTTTCCAATGCCCAGTGATGGATCTTTGTGTTATCAGTGAGACGCTTTGAGCCCCATAACATAAAGCCCTGCGCTTATTCAGCACCCGGCTACCTAGCTTGTGATCAATGGCCGGCAGTCAGGACAGTGAATGGAGCACAGATTGAACCACATCTGGGATTTGGATTGTGAATAACTGCCCACTCAACAGGGGCAACTCATGAATAATACACCATCTACCAAGTGTCCCATCTCCCCTGGCCTCTCACAGGTGATGCTTTCGCACTCAGACCCATCTAGAGAGCAGAAGGTCAGGGCACAAATACTTGGCACCACCAGCCCTAGCATTAGGCCCTGACAGGGTGGGGAGAGTAATGGAATAGAGGTGGGAAGAAAACAGACCCAAGCATGGTTGAGAATAGAAACACACAAAAAATGTCATTTCAATATATATACATATGTATGTATGTATATATATATATATATATATATATATATTTATTTGTGTGTGTGTTTATGTACTTAGGTAAAAGCAAAAAAGCTTTGTGATATGGTGCCCTGTTTTCTTGGAGTGGTTTACACAAGAGCCCTGCACCGTCAGAGCTGGGTGCTTTATGGAAATAAAAATATGTTTTTAAGGATCAGGAAAATATTTGATCAATATGATCACTTATAAAGTACCACTAGTCTTTGAAACTTGTGTCTGAATAGTTTTTGATCTTTTATAGATGGACAAGGTATTGTATTTAATTATTTATAGTGTATTGCTGTTGTTGTTTATTGAAGGAGACTTTAATCTGGTTATATTAAGGGTAGAGGGTGGTTTTTAATGTGTGAACTTTAATGGCATACAATTATGAAACTAGGGAGTTTGTTACAATGTGTTGGTCTTTCTATGTGGACATTATTATAAAAAGAACCTTTTGTTTTGCTCAACATCATCCTTTTTGCAGTTAATAATTCAATAAAATGTATGCTGCTTTTCATATTTAAACTCAGTCTTTGTTTTTTTTTTTTTTTTTTAACCTTACTCATGTTCAGATTGTGGATGAGTCAATTATCTGTACTTTACATTGTACGTAATTACCTTCTGACTATATTAACTACACTATATAACTGATGACACTGAAAATGTAGATCAACCCTAATGGTGAGGGCTTTTAAAAGCAAAAAAGTGCAAAGCTTGTTGTTCTTAGATACTAAATGTAGCATAACATTCTCAGGTGATAGCATGATTGTTAATTTGAGCCAACTTCAAATATATAGTATCACATGATGTATATTTTAATATTTCTGTCCTGCAGGCTAATACTTCTAATCTTTGAGCATTAATTTTTTATATTTTTTATATGTTTTATTGTGGTCATTTCCAGTATTGTGATCTATGACACAATTATATGCCTGCATTACAAATTCCAAAGAATAAAAACACAACATCAACATTGTAACCTCTAATGAACCAGATGATTTATTTACAGTGCATTGTAGCGCATGAATTGTTGTGCTGTGTTGTTCATTTTTTTCTCCATCAGTTTTCCTGAAGTCAGACTGAACCTATATGTATTTTAAAGGCTACACTTTGGCTTGGTTGCAGGATGTTACGTCTTCATTGTCTACATTCATCAGGCATTTTGAAAAGAGTCATATGCACTCTTCTCTTTTGCTCATTTTTTTAATGCATTCTGTCTAAGTAGGTGCATTTTACTCAAGTGGATTCAAGGACATTTAAAGGGTCATGGTGGCAAAAATTGGGCATGCATCCTTAATGCAAATCCAGTTGATGGAGCTCATTTTAGATCACCTGGTTGCATGATGGCCTTGCTTAGTGAGCTGCGAGAGCGTATTTTGAGATTTAATAATCATGATGGTAAGTCATTCCTCTTTCAGTCATTGACTAGTGATAGAAAAGGTTAATGTGCTATATTACCATTAATCTAAGAGGGGTGTAGGGAAAAAAAGCTTTTAGTTCAACATAAAGAGTTAATATGTCCCTCTAATTGGTTATTTTTACAGAAGAAATTCCACTTAAGTGTGCACATGTACTCCTTATGAGGGCTCCCTCTACTCATTGATTTTTGTGACTTAGCAGTGGAGTTTATCCAAAGCTTGATTGATGATTAAAATTCCAAAGCTAGAGTACATACATTTTCTATGCTCTGTAATTATATGGTAACACTGAGATGGAGTGTTAGAGTAATGTGAAGTTCAGTACTTTAAAGAAAGAAAAAAAAAAAGCCACGCTCACGCTCCTTTGAGATGTCTGCACAGAAAGCAAGGTGCATCCAGGCGGAGTGGCTTTTCTCTTCCTCGCTCCCCCTGTCTGCTTCACACACCGCTTACCCTGCGACATTTGGGACGAGTTTCTCACTGCTTGGCTTCTCACATCTTGGACACTGACACAAAATAAATGAAGACACAAAGAAGACACAAGGTTCAGAGTTGGAAGGGTTGGTGGCTGAGGTGTGAAACTATTGGGGTGTAAAATTGCCCTGGCAGCCGTGCTGTTGTTTCAGCATTTCATGGAGAGCTGCTCAGCTAGTGTTCCTTCTTGCCTTGCTTCTTTCTTCCACCTTTTTTCATTTGTTTTTCTGTCCACACTTCCCTTCTGTTGAATTTGGCTCGAGCTCTCCTGAACCCATAACTTCACAAAATACAGTAATAACCCGCTGCTTATTATGCATGATTGTGTGGCTCTGCTTTCTTGACCAAAGCTGCAGAGTAATAGAGTGACTTGGCTTTGTTCCCTGCTGAAAATGTTCCTGGTGGGAGAGAGCAGAGGGTTCAACAGACTAATATTCAGATATTAATTTCTCGTAAGATGCCCAACTGTTCTTCAGCCGCTTTCATTACTTGCAATCAGTCACAGGGTGGTTAATTGCTTGTGTGGGGAAGGAGAACCGTACTGGTGCGAGGAGGAGGCTGACTGGTGCTCCAGTCTGGTGGCAGCAGGAGACCAGAACCAGGCAGTGGAGAGACAGGACAGACATGGCAGAGGGCATTGCAACACATTTGGTTGTCAGTGTGATGCCTGGGGTTTGTTATTAGATGCATGGGGTGAAACATAGTGCCTACTCTAACCAGTGGGATGAGCTATGTGACATCAGGCACATTGTTATTTTGGTTCATTAAGTGGTGTTGTTTCACTAATTAGTTTTTTTATGGAAAATGTAAGCCTAAAGCTGGTAATTGGTGACATGTTTATGACTTGAGTTACTGTGGCTTTGGTGCGGATTAGCATCCAAATCCAATTAATTACAAAAACTGCAATAATGTTTGACACCAGAAAACCACAAGAAAAACACAGGGCAAAGTTGTGGCTCTACTCTATTATCTATATTTGATGATGATGTTTACTCATATTAGTTTCACATTTTCTGCTCTTTCTTTGAACTACTTCTGAGCAGATGGCTCGACCGACTCTGCTGCTTCCCTCCCTCGTGTCTCTGATTCTACATTCATAAAGCTAACGTTAGACTAGATTAGTTCCTCTGATGTCCATGAAGTAATTTCTCATTATTGCCTGCGGTTGACAGTGGGCAGACTCCTGCCTGGGAGCATACAGGACAGGATTTGTCTGGTCTGACAGCCTGCAGAAAGTCTTTGTGCCGAGAGTGAAAGAAATAAAAGTACGAGGAGAGCCTTCCTCCAATGGGCTGTGTCTGGTGTTGGCCTGCCCTGCGGTAAGGCAAGGTTATTCAGATGAAAGATGGTGTTAAGATTAGTGAGCCCTGCCCGAATGCGTGGACGTCCAGCATGCCGCACTGCGTGATTTATGAGAGTCGTGATATCAGCGGTCGCCACATGAATAAACCATGCGGCCAGAATTAAGCTCCTGTTAAACGACGCACAGCATTTTCCCAGGTGCTTCAGCCTCCAAGTGGAAATCATGAAAGTTTTGTTGTTACTTTTGTGTTATAGCTGTTTCATGAGACCTCTTGTTGATGGTCCACCGCTGAGGAGCCGCGAGTCGGAAACCGCCTCTGAGGGGTTTCTTATAAAAACACTGTCACAGCTGATGATTGAAGCAGTATGAGATGATTAATAATAATGTGAGTTGACTGTGATGAATTGACTTATGACTGTAAAGCAGTGGTACTCATTTTTTTTTCTGTCGGGACCCCCTTTGGAGAATGAAAAATCTCCAGGCCCCCCTCAACTTTAACAAAATTGTAACAATATTGTATATAACTTTTATTGAAAAAAACATCAACATTGTAACAATACTTTTTTTGCTTTTCCTTGAATGGGTTTTTGTTCAAATTAAAAATAACTTAGATTTTTGCTTGAACAATACAAATAAACTCAATAAGACTGCTCCCGAGACAATCTTTTTCCTAACAGAAATAGGAAATGTGTAATTATCTTACAACTATGACAATGAAGTTACTTATTTATTTATTTTTTAAAACTAATTTTGGCAGCATAGATGAATATTATAACAAAATTAGGGGCTGCAATGAGCCTGTTGTATATCTCAGAACATTGCAGTGCAAACTGTGCAAAAACAGAAACACTGTACATTTTCCCCCAGTCAAGTAATTGTCTGTTCTCCAAAACTAAACTCTTTGTCTAGTCTAGTGACAAATCACCATGGCGATGGAGATGTTTGATGTTTGAGTCTAGGGTGCTCCAACGCTAAAATATTAGTTCCAACATCAACAGAATCAGTCAGACAGTATGTATGATAGGTAAATCCAAATACATGTGCAGTGTTTTGACAAAATGATGCCAATAAGAGCAAAATAGGCACAAATAATTGAAATAGTATTGGAGGCAGATCTTGGCCAAGTCCAATATCCAAAATGCTAGAGCAAAAAAAGTAAAAAGTATCACAAAATGCCATTATAAATAAAACACTGTGATGTTAGAGATACTGAGGCCTACGATTTACATATTCTCCAGCCATAAGGGAACTTGCTTGCAGAAGCTGGCATCGCATAATCCATGGAAAATGAAATGCAAAAATGAACATTCCTACTAAATTCATGACTCATATGGAAATCACAATCTGTCAAAATAATGTATTATAAAGTATCTTTTTAGAAATTTAAATATAAGGTGTGATATAATTTGTTTGAACACCACCTCAACTAGATTTAGAAATGACACCAAGTGTAGCATTAAGTGAGAAGAATCTAATTAATTCAGGTTGGTGTGAATAAAGCTGATTGTATGAAGTCATCAGTGAGAGGCTTTTCAGTTTAATACACCTCTGTAATAACACAGAAAGCTTAATTAAAATATAAAAACTTGCTTTTTAAAATATGTTGGATCACTGTTGACACAATGTAATAACAATAGCCTACAGTTTATGAGTTGCTGTGGTGACCAATAGTATCTCCAGGGAAACTGCATACTGATGAGTGCTGTGTATGTCACTATTAATCTGAATTTTCTACATCAGTCTTCTGTCCTCCCTGTCCGTCTTCAGATTGTAAAATCATATGCAGAAGCCCAGAGCTGAAGTAGGATGGAGTTTTCTTTCCTGTATAAAACAGTGCTCAATGTGTCTCTCCTGACAAATGAGAAATACTTTTTGGCCATAACCATAACTAAGCAGCACCGTGGTCATACAGTCTCCAGCCTGAGATTGAGAGATTTTGAAGTTAATCCTGAGCTGGATCATGTCAAGCTGACATTCCTAATCACTGAAGTGTAATAAAAAGTAAAGTGCCCTGGAGTGCATTTTTACTGAGATCAGGTGTAAGACATTGCTGCCTTGGCTGCACTTCATGCTGTCAGCATTACTGAAATACCCATAAATGCAACAATAAACACTCTCTCGGGCAGTATGACTTCAATCCTCTTGGTGCCAGTGCATGTGTTTCGTCTCTTTAAACTGACGTTTATGTAGAAGAATAAAAGAAACTGAAAGAAACTAAGATAAATCACAATTTTGCATGCTGTTGTAAGGGTACTTCATAAAACTGAAAAGGAATCATTAGTACAATTCTAAGTGATTCCTAAATACGGAGAGTATTTAAAGACGGTCTGTACAGCCAGTAAACAGAAATGATGTAGGATTATGTTTTATGCTATTCTGATTATTCTGATGGTAGTTGCCGCATTTGTCAGAAACCAGCATGCCCCCTGACAAGTCCGTGTCCTGGCCTCTCACACAGTCGACACACAGGGCTGTGGCTGAAGCTGGGGAAGCTGTGTCTGTGATGCACCACACCATGGCCTCTCTAATGAGGCCTGACTCTTAATGACTCTCAGCCCCCAGCAGCAGACAGAGATGGCCAGCAGTGGGGCTTATCTCATTGGCACTCTGTGCTGCGTGGTTACACCTGTAACCTTTAGATCACTCCAAATTAGATTGCTCCAGGAATCCTTCAGTAGTGATTACAAAACAGATTGAGGGGCTGGAAGAATTCTCATAAAAATTGTATATGAGCCCTCCATTTGAATTTAGAGGAAGCAGATTGTGCAAAGACATATTGCTCACAAAACCCCACAACTGATCAGGCATTCTCTCTGGTGCTCCAAGCAAGATTGCAAAGCCAAATGATGTTTCCATTGACTGCTTTCCATTATGTAGATGTAAATGAACACAACTAAAACAAAACTAAGGTTTGCATTAAATGAGCACAAAGAGCAACCAGAAGAGCCTGGAAATCAGTTGTATGTAACCCATAGATGGGAGCTGAGCATCTGACTTATGCCACTTGGTCATGCAGAGTTTCATTCATGGAAGAGTGCAGGTCCTGGTCAGCCAAGGGACAGGCTGTTTAATTGCATTGCGCTTTAATAAGTCACACACTGAAGACGCATGACTTTAATCATTTAGATGTCCATGCTCATACAGGAGGCAGCACGGCTCAAATCCTCTATTGCCTATTATTATTGAAACTCAATATAAATGTTTAAGGAATTCTTTAGTACAGGTTACACATTTGTATGTCTTTATGTCTATGCATTTTTTTGGGGTTTATTTTATGATTGTAACTTTATAGGCTTGTGGTTTATTCAACTGTGAAGACTACATTCAATATAAAGTTTTAGTTTGATCATGTCTGTAAAGAAGGATTTGGTTCCTACTATACATTATCCATATGGTGATGGAGCCTTTTCTATAGTATAGTCCACCCCAGCATGTCACATGTGCACAGTCAATTGAAAACTTTCTCTTTTAACACAAGTGTGTGGCTTATTTTTTAGTTTTTGTTTTATTCTTCTGGTATTGTTTATAGATGTGATTTATTTTATTACATTGCATCTGTTTTTTTCTTTTTAAGATTTAGGTTTTCTATTGTATTCATTTTCATTTTCACTAGTTTTTAATATATCTTGCATTTGAATCTGTAGATTTGTACAGCAACCTACCATCTATCACAGATTCTTGTACTGGTAGGTGGATTTTTACTATTTTCAGAATGTTACAGAGAGAGTATGTTGTTAGTAATAAATTGTCAGGTTTTAAGTTAGTATCTGTTAGTAAGAAAGGTGGGCACAGTTAATAGGGGTCCTCTCTCATTACACTCTGCACAGCACTTTGTATCACATCTAGTGGAAAACAGTGTTATATAATTTGTTTCTTAGTGAAGCATTAAAGCAGTTGTTTCAGCAGTGCGACTGTATGACAGTGTGTGGAAACTGCACATTGCCTCATCTGGTATATCATATAGTGCTTCTATCTGTTAATTACCTTTTTTTTAAAAAATAAAAAAAAATCTAAAATAGCACCAAAATAAGACTAACATCTCTATACTTTGAGAAATGTTTGATTTGTTTGTAAAGAAAAGTTCATGTTATTTCAGTTCAAGTCCAAACCCCCTTCTTCAGACTTCCCCCTGAAACGTGTCCAGATATGAATATAAAAAGTGCTCCAGGAAAACATCTCCTACCCTACCAATTTGAAACATATGTTAATAATAACAACTTTTTAATAACATCTTTGCCCATCTCCTGTTCTGCACTCTTGTTGGGCAGAGGATATGACTTATCTGACCATGTTATACGATGTATACTTAAATTGTTAAACATGGACTCCAGATGATTACTTTTCAGTAAAAATATTATAATTGCTGTGACATTACCATACAGTAAAAGGTTGACACTGGCATGAAAAACCATGGTTGGACTCAGAGGTCCTTAACTTCACATGTACTACTATTACATCCTACAGGCAGTTTCAGACCATACTCTGCCTCCTACTTTGCTCTTGTGCATCCATCAATAGTCTAAAAGATGTTGCTATTTCAGCAGTTTGTCAGCAGGATCAGATGTAGCAGCACAGCAATTGAGAGGTTTTCTAGTCTCAGTCATCAAAGAGGTGAGAAACAAGAAAGAAATTCATTTAGGATGAATAAGGTCTCTGGGGAACATTTTCAGTGGTGCAAAGGGAACATGTTTGAAGTCAAAACTGAAACAAACTATTTTTATGATTACAGACAGAAACAGGAGGGAGGTGTCCAGAAGAGGCTCAAGTGACACGCATCATATTGATAGCACTTGTCTGTCTGTTCCTTCCCCTCATTTCGTGTAAGCAGAATCATCAATGAGCAGAAGTCCACTAAATTCATTCTCATTCAGAGAGGATTTATTTAGTCCCTTTCCAATTTTGGACAATGTCAAAATGTATACTGACAAAAGTAACAGATATCTATTCAGGCATGGCAGAACATCAGTTAGACTTGTGTCCTTGACATTTAGATTCGTAGAGTCACTAAGCTGTCCCATGAGTACATGCAATGCTGCACACAGACTCCGCTGTAGGGTTGACTCTGACAGGGTCAGATTTGCCATTAAACCTTTACATGTAAAGCATAAAATAGTGACAGCATGGACAAAAGATCAGAATTCTTCATGAAACTCAGATAAAATCTGAATTTGCTGCTAAAGTTAGTCAAACCTCTGATATAATTAAACATTTAACATATCTGTGCCTTATGGTAATCAGAAAACATGATAATCAAGCAACACAAATGATGTGGGAATAACTTTAATTTTTCAGACAAATGATAATATAGAGCCAACACCCATTAATTTAAACTCTCTAAAAGCAAGATCAAAGTTCATTGTGGCTTCTCCATTTCACAGAGTAAACATGTTTAAGTTTTTTCTTTTTTTTTTCTTTACCCAATCATTTTGACTTAATCTTTTGACCAAAATGTTGAAATTATTCTTTTGATAAATTATCAATCATAATAGAAATGATGTTGGGTTTTTGTTGCAATAATGAAGTCTCAGTGGCAGGTTTAATTAAACTCATTTCAGACTAATCATCTGAGATCTCTGAATGATCTTATTTGTAAGTACAATAGCCATAATGAGTCTGCCCACAGTTTCTGCCTTGATGTCCATTGAAATAAGAACAGCTTATGTGCATAAGGAAAATGTTGAATTATTAATTCAACACTTCACAAAAAAAATAGAAACATTATTTTGAAGTGCTCATGTTTACATCTTATTTCTTATTTCACAACAAATGAAGCACAAAAGAATTCCAACCTGTCCCTCTGACCTTCTGCAGGAGAATCATTAAGAGGAGAGCTGTGATAAACACATCAATGTTCTGTTCACGCCTGCATTATCATGCAATAACCCTGTTGTAGGCTTTGTTAATGAATACAACTAATGTGATCTTGTCACAATTTGGACAAGCCACTCGTAGCATTTGAAGTGTGAACAGGGTTCATTGTATTGACGCCTCTTGAGTTAATGTAGGCTTTTATTCCTGTGACTAACTTACGGTGTCTGTGGATATCAGGTAGGAGGACACTGCAAAGTGGAATGGAAAGTGTGTGGTTGGGTGTGGAGGCTGCACAGCGTAAATTGGCCTTTCAAGAGCAGCTTTTGTGAATCGTACCCATGTTGCAATTCTTGATCCCATAAGAAATTTATGAGTTTGTGTGTGCGCGCATTTGTGTGAGAGCAAGCATGGAAGCATGTGTCTTCTGTGTGTCATCATAAGCTCATTATTTTTCTTCTCTCCCACAGATCTGCGACCTGTCATCACCTCTCCCAGTGAGTGTGTGTGTCTGAGCACAGCAGCACTTCTGTCACTTTGTGCCACCAGAGTTCCCTCAGCATCCACAAAAACACCCAGGGACCACAGACTGTAAGATTAGGTGAGCTTAAGGCCACGTGCCTCTGGCTATTAGATCTGTCACTGTCTCTTTCTTCAAGGGCTCCGTGGCACTTACTTTGCTTGCAGCCATCATTCTAACAACCCTAAAAGCCACTGATTCGCTTAATCTTGCCACAAATTGCAGATAATCCTAATTTTTATCACCTCATGGCCTGTGCACTGTGTGTTATAACTGTGAACCTCTGGGGTTTGAAAAATGTCACATGACTAAATACTATAAGGCATTCCCCCTGTCTAAAGCCATTTTCAGAAATGACTGAGGGTCATGGTCCAATCACAGCAGCAATAAAAGCTTTCTAGTCAGTAAAGCACGATCTCTGAAGTATTTAACAGGATTGTTTCACAGAAGGGGCTGAATATGAAAGCAGCTGTTGCCTGTTACATGTGTGTATCTTGATTAATTATCCTGTTAAGGAAATGAACATGACTTTAACCTCTGCCTGTTCAGATGAACTGCTACTTAGAGGAAGTGGACAGCTGATTGATTTTCTTTCACATGTGGGTGAACTACATATGGCTATCAATGTGGAAGATTAGCTTAACATGTGAATGCCTGTGTTACTGGATACAGTCACTCAGAAATATTGAACACATCGCCTATAACATGCTGAAACACATGCATGTCACGTGCAATCTCGTGTATGCATGCAAACACCCCATCACATACGTCTGTATGTGTGAACTACATTTGAGCTGTACAAAAATGCATAGATAAAATAAGATTTCCTTGTATTGATTTCAATGCATTTGTTTTCAATAATTTAACTGTGTACATTTATGTTTTGAAAAGGCAGTATTAGTGACCTGCGGCAGATTGCTGTGGGGGCTATTCTTTCAAATGAGTCAAGCTGCTATGAGCAAATCTTTGGTATTTACTTAGACCCTTCTAGCCTCTCTATTTGTCCAGAATAATATTTGCAATAGCTGCTGTCGTTCTTTATTTCTTTATTACATTGTAGCTGCCAGTACCTGGTGGACATGTCTATTTGATTTATACAGTGTTTCCAATTGGGAATGGCTGCTTTCAAATATAACCTTCTGAATTTTAATTTCTGGTCAAAATAAAAATCCCCACCTGGATTCATCTCATCAAATACCGTAGGTAAGGGCCATCCAATTACATAATTACTGCATTGATTCAAGGTTTTTGCAACAAGTTATTTAACTTTACTGATGCAGTGAGTAGCTTCTCATGTCTGAAACAACCATCAGGTTGATAAAGAGCATAAAGATTGGATGATGCCAGGATTCATCAAGCTCAAACTCTGGAAGACATTCACTAAACATGAGATATCACTGTCACATATGAGAATCGGTTGGATGTGTTTAAGAACACTTTACATAGTGGTCCAATTCTCCCATCAACACAAGATCTCAGTAAAAAATTAATGCAGATCTGGATGTAAAAACATGTTTTGACATTTATTGTGGCATTGCATAAGCATGGTGTGGTGTAAACAATACTGTGGTGAATGTGTTCTGTAATCACAGCTAAAGGCAGCCTGACAAAATGCTGTGTAGCTTTCTGTGGAACATTTTCATCTTGTTACTGAAAAACAGTAGGTTTTAGTCATGGACCGAGACTGTTTTTTGTTTGCTTTTGTTTTTTTGGTCAGGCAATTCTGAGGAAAATATAACTTTTAGTAACATCATGACTACTAAACACCACTGTCCTTTACGTGGGCAAGATTGTATTTTGATTTTGCAGAAAACTGAGCTTTCAGCTGTTCAGAGATTCTCCTGCCAACCATGTGCTGACTAGCATCTTTGAGACCAACTCAAATATTCCTACACCCAGTCAGTCATGAGAGTTTCAACAGTGCTATGAAAATGCAATGTTTTATATATAGTATAACATACACAATATGTAATAATATGATCGTAGTAAACAGCTTTTATAGTTTATATAGTTGCTTTTTGGTCTATGCTGATTCATTAGAATAGTCCATACATAGATGACATTTACTGATGATGCTATTGTGACATTAATATGAGGTATGGTGTGTGTCAGTCATTCATGTGTCACCCATACATAGTTTATCTGCAGTAGCGATTTGCTAAGGTTAGACCTGTGCATGTGCGGAGAATCCATCACTGTCATGTCTGTGGATCAAACAGGCGCGCTCTTCGTCTGCCTATACATCTAATGAAATAACCTGCTGGTCTAAACAAATCAGCATCCGTGTCACTGCCGCAGGGACGTTTAATCTCTGCTGCCCCTCACTGAGCTCTGTTTTTGAAGGTCTTGCGGAAGGAGACAAACGAGAAAAGAAATGTTAAACCACCTGAAGCATGCTTTATATAATTTTGGCCAGAATGGTGCCTGAAGCTTCAAACACCTTAACAGCCACTTTTAATATCTGTCGAACTACTGATCCTATCAATCCACTGAAATAATTTAGGTAAAATATGCAGTTTCTCAAGTTTTCAGCAGCATCCGTCACCTTCTGCAACATTTATTCACCTATAACATTCAAGATTTCATGAACATATTAGATTTTCAGTTATTTAATGTAGGAAAATACCTGCTTTCACTGAAAAAAAAAGAAATGCAGAGGCCAATACTGTATAATAACAAATGGGGTGATGAATCACTTAGGAAAGGTTAAATGTAAAGGAATTTATTTACATTTATTTAGAAGTCACCACAAAAAGTGTTGTAGATCTTTAAAGGGGTCATATTTTACTAAACCCACTTTTATTCGTCTTTGGTTCATTTATTTATGCATTTGGACCCTAATAGTTCATAAAGTTTGAATTTGAACCCTCCAGGTGCTACAAAGCTGTCTTTATATTCATTTTGGAAAAACTTGAGTGGATTTTTTACAACCAGTTTTAATTCTTTCTTAAGCTGTTGCCTCTATAACTGGTTACATCATAACATTTGCACATATAAGGTCAAGATTTATGACATAATTGTTTATCAGCAGCAGCGATTGTAGCAAAAACTGAAAATATGTCCAAACTTCGAGCTGATTATAGAAAATGTTCAGTTGTTGGTTGAACGGGACAGAACGCACAGTCAACAACCTGGAGGGGGCGGGGCATGAAGTGGCTCATATGCAGTTAAACACCTTTCTGGTGTCATTACTCAGAAATAGTGTTGAAGATAAACCTGTGGAGTTGAATTAATGAACAATTCAGAGCCAAGCAGAGCATTTAAAGTTTATATAGACCTCAGGGACATGTTTTAAAATGTAGATGGTGTAGGTTTGATCAGAAAAATTTCTATACTGTAACACCGGATCCAAGTATAGTATCATCTGTTTGTCTTCCTCGTTCTATTTTCAGAGTGAAGGATGGGGTCATCTCTTTTCCTGCTGGCTCTGCTCCTTGTTCTGAGCTTCAGGACTTTTGTATGGAGCCTCAACCCAGACGACCCCAATGTCTGCAGCCACTGGGAGAGGTGAGCTTGAATCCTCTTGTGTTTAACCAAAGGTCGCTCCTGCAACTTTTTCAATGTACCGACTACGGATTCTCTCAACCAAAGTTCCAGATCTATTTGCAAAGTCCATACAGCATTATCGATCTGACACAGCTCAAGTCGCCAGGCGCTGAGAGAGGGGAGGTGTTACAGCTTCAGATGAAATACGGAGGCAGATTGATCAGTGTACTCACATCCCAATCAATCACTGCAGCCATAGAGCCTGAATAATTATTAGTTGTTCTTGGTAGTGTCATTTATGAGAAATAAGCAGGAATAATTTCTATCCAGGATGCAAAGGGGAGGAAAGAAAGCTGTGAAGATATATTATCTGAATTATTGCCTGACCAAGGTGAGGGTACTTAGGGATCACGGTTTCACCTTGTTGGCATCGAAATGAATTCCCTAAGGGGTTTGTGTTCATAGCTTTGAGGTCCTTCAATATCCTCACAGTGCCACTTGCTGCATATATCACTAACATGAATCACTGAAAAGGTCCTTTCAAGTCCTTTCTTTGCATATCAAAGTTATTGTATTACTTTCATTGAGACTATAACCAGTGAAAGGACCTATGTACTGTTTTGTTTTTTTTCTAAGTACCTAGAGAGGCACATTAAAGCATTTTTACATCTATATTCAGAGCTGTGGATGCTGTGATATCTTCATTGTCTTTACTTTTATTTTTTGTAGCTATGCTGTTACTGTCCAGGAATCCTACGCTCACCCGTTTGACCAGATCTACTACACCAGATGCACAGACATCCTCAACTGGTTTAAATGCACAAGGCACAGGTAAATGTGGAGGAGGACCTTTATTTGTCCCCATTATTTATATCAACTGTGACCTTTATCGTCTCCCAAAAATCATAGATAATTCGCTGAGGGCAACAGTAAATGTGGCTGACAGTGAAGGTGTGAGAGTCCGGATGCCTCTGAGCGTGATCATCTTACAGTAAATGTTTTAATTACTCTATTAAGGTTTATAGCGGGCATCCGACTAAATAAGCTCAGTGAGAGTCACCTCCCAAATACTGACTTTTATGTGGTGGGTGTTTTTATGCAACATAAGAATAGCTTTCCATTTTCATTTCTGTGTTGTTCTTCTACTAACTCATCAAATGCCATTCACTGAGTTATTATCTTAACCCTTATTTAATCACGCTTAGTAAAACACATGTAGGTTGGAAACAAAAAAGACCAGTGAAAAAGGAGCTTCAGCTAGAATAATACACAATTTGGTAATGGATAAAACAAGACTATAAATAGTAAGTGTTAATATTAATATAAAAAGCCTATGAGACATGAAAATAATTCCCACATTTTAATACAATACATAATGAATACCTCCAATTTATATATGTTATGAATGATTACTTACTGGAATGACAAAATGTTTAAGTTCCTCCTATTTATTGCCTAATATTCATTGAAAATGGGTGTCCGCCAACTACTGATGCCAAATATTAAATTGAACTGATTTTATAGGTAACTCTAGTCTAAAGAGTCTAAATTGTGTCTTCCATTCAGAACCAAGTTACAGTTTTTTTTAATACATTTTCCTATTAATGTCAAGGACTTCATTTGGAAAAAAACATTCATGCTATTTAATGGTCTCCCCAGAAAGCTTCACATGATGCAAAATACAACTGTTATATGAAATAACCACCTCTATAGGACATAATTTATCGCAAAATTAAACCCAAAATGGAAATGGACTAAATTCTGCATCTAAGTTATTTGTTGTTACAACTAACAAGTACAAAAGTAAGTCAAAGTTTGGTCAGTTTTGGGGAGCTAACAAAAAATAAAAGAAGACTCAGTATACTGATTAAGTATATTACAACTGAATATACAATAGACTTGAGTATCAGAGTCATTAATTTCACTTCTTTCTGCAGCTGATTAGAAGAGATGGGTAAAAGAAAAACACTTCTGTTTAAGGAGTGACAGGAAATATATCATATATATTATACATAAAACAACATGGACACAACTTTCTTCCACCATCCATATGTTTTCTTGCCCTTCAGCAAGGGTCACTTTTGACATCACGTAGCTGTCTCGGTGTGCCTGTTTTTCCAGGATCAGCTATAAGACGGCTTACCGGCGGGGAGTGAGGACCATGTATAGGCGCCGCTCACAGTGTTGCCCTGGTTACTTTGAGAGCGGGGACTTGTGTGTTCGTGAGTATCTTTTGTGCTTTGTCCTCAATGATGACATTTCAGGTTATGTCTGGTAGACATTTAGAGAAAAGAAGTAAATATTGGGATTGATCGTAATTGTAGGTGGCTTGTAGATAAAGTCACAACTCCCCACTGACTCCGGCACCACCTCGCTCCCCCCTCCTCCTGTGCCCCTGCTTCCGTCTGATCCCCTTTAAAACGAATAACAGTCTTCCGCTGTAAGCCACACATCGCTGTCCATGTGAATTCAGTTTAAGATGACTGAGCAAGACCTAAAACGGGGGCTATTTTACACCACAGGCTGCTCCTTGCTTTACTCTTCCACCAAGACTAATTTAATTGAAGTTGTATAACAATGAGAGAAATTAACGAGCCAAGGTGGTCCTGGTTACAGAGTGAGTACAGCACCTCCCATAAAAATGCAATGAAATTCAATAACATAAAAAGAAGCAGAAACCCTGAAAATTAGACTGTAACCATATGCTAAATACTATCATTCACTGTCATTTTTATTACTTCATTAATCGTCGCTGATATCTATTTTTACCCGCACATCAAACAGAATATTTTTGCATTTTGGCCAAATAAAGACAGAACATATAGCTTCTGAGACTCACTTTTCTTGATATTCTCACTCTAATGTTTTATTCCCTTTAAATAAGATTAGAATCACACATTAATATTTTCATAGATCTTCTGTAACATGAGGGAGATACTGATACAGTGACTCTCAGTGTGACTATGCTCTCTGACCATAGCCGAGCCTGTTCTTGTCTAAGCTTCACTAGCCTCGGGGCAACAGATCACTGGGAAGTCAGCCAGCGAAGAATAGGAGCTGGTGTGATTATCTGGGGGTCTTGAGGACGGAGGCGCAGCATGATCAATAATGTATTTATTAACTGTTTGACTGACAAAGGTATTTGCTCAGTAATCGTCAGTTCATGGTGGTACCTCAGTCAATTTCCAAACTATGAAGTGTTGTATTTTTGTAGCCAGCTGGGTTCATCACAAACATGTTTTGTTATGATGTTATGTCAGACTGACGGAGAAAACAGCTCCTGTTACCTATAGCCTTCCTCTGAGGTGAAGTGGGGAAGACTGACTTGATAGGGGCCGAAAGGGCAGTTTTGTTTTCTGCTGCCTTTGCGAACTGTTCCACCCTTTTTAATCCTAGCACTCTCACTACCAGGATTAAGAGATTTGTTCTCCCAAAGCTGTTTTGCATGCAGTGACAAAAGGGGGCATTATAGAGTAAATCGACCCAAAATTAACTCAAGTCGTCTATTTCAGGACACTTTGTTGTTTACTGAATGTAATTTATCCCCCTTGTGTATTGTTAGTTTACTGTAGCTTTCTCCATGAGGTTGAAATCATTAAAAGTCAAAAAGTGTTTCAAGTATTTGCCTTTTAATCCTGCCTGCGGTTTTTCATATGGCACCACATAAACACAGACGTGAATCTGGGAATATGAGGACCTTGGGCGAAACCAAAATAACCACTCAGCACACAAAAGGGATGTGCTAACATTAAATCTTAAAGAATATTTTTCTTTGTTTATCGCTTTGTTTCATTCAGTCTTTGTGATTGTTTAATTATCTCAAAGCTCTTCAAGATAAGTTAAACTTTGATCTGTTCCTCTTTAATTAACACTTGAATTTTCCAACTAGGGGTCTATAGTAATTTGGTGACCTTTGATCTGTCTTAAGTCATTACCTTAATCTGTAACTTGCCCATGCAGAGGATGTGAAGAACTCATTTCCCCTCTAATAAGAATGATTATTACAGTTGTGCACGAGCAAGTGAGAGGAACTCGCTAATGACAACAGCTCGTAATATCTTCGGGGGCTGACAGGCTCTGCAGCGCTACAAGTCCCTCTTTCTGCAGAGCTTTAAGACCAGATGACTCCTGCATGACTCTTGCCTGTCCACTGGTGCAATATAATTCAATCCTACAAAATGACTTTGGTGGCAGAATTAGTTGGGTTTTGATAAAGTGTCGGCAGCAGTACGCTAGCGTTTTTCACATTTGAGTTTTGATGATCAGTAAGATGATGAGATTTCTTCTCCAGAAAGGGAGTCAGTGCCTTTGATTTCTTTTTCATTTGAGCTTTGTTGCATTTTTTTTAATGCTTCAAAGACATACTTTAAAATAAACCATCATCTGTGTGCTTGATAGAGTCATGTGGAAGAGTCTTTGGAGCCATGTTGGTTAGATTGATTTAGCTGTCAACTAAATCCCAATATTTTGCTGTTTCTAACTTCACTTTGTCTGGAAATGAACATGGAAACACAAGAAAACCATAAACAAACAGAACTGTACCAGCAGGTCTTTTTCATTCAAACTAAGCTAAACACTTTACTTGGAGCAGAGACTACAGAGATTTATTTTTTATCAGACATTTTAAAAGACTGGGCAAGAATATTAAATTTATTAACACTGCATGACAATCACCAATTAGCTCCATTGTTCCCTGTTCTGATAACACCTCTGCATAATGAGTTAGATTAGCCTTTTATCTAGATGAAAGACTCAATTTTCCAACAGATTCCTTAGACATGAGTTAAGCATAGTGATTCATGAATTTCAATTAAAATGAAAGACCTACCTCCTACTTTATTATGCCATCCCTTCAGTACACCGGTTCAGATCTCAGGAGAAGGCTGTGCTTTATCCTTTCTCCCATATTCAAAACTTCATCTCCATATTTCTTTTTTTTTCTAAAGGATGTGACACATTTGCATTTTCCCATTCTCGCTGATCTGAATTTGCTGATTGAAACTAAACGAAATCAACTCATCATGGTGACATTGAATTTGTCTCCTCTTCTCTTTGAATACTCTGCATAGTGTGGACTCATTGATTACAGGTAGTCGATCTCATACCTTCGTCAGCACAAATGTTGAAGCTCTTCCCCTTTTCTTTTTGCTGGCTTACTGTAATTAGACAGTTTTCTGCCAGAACACTGATGCTCAGAAATCTGCCCTGAATTATCTTTCAATCTCTGGTTTACCATTTTTGCCTTGGGAGCATTTCTGCGATTAGCAGCGGCTTGTGGGTGTTTGGGATTCACTCCTCATTCTCCTCTCCCGCTGCATCTCTCCCGCTGGCTTGCGGATCCTAATCGAAGCCTGATTGAGTGATAATCTATAGTAGCACTGTTCAGGCCTGCAGCCAGCTCCTGCTGACCTCTCTGCCTGCAGGATGAGCACCATAGTGTTCGACAAAGAGCTGCAGGATTGCCTCAGGGTTTGTTGTTGGAAAAAAACTTCACAGATGCCGCCCTCCTGCCCTTTTTCACTTTTGACCAAGTCATAAACCAAGTGGAAAAAAAACCCTCAAAAGAACAGAAACAGAACCTGGATGGAGTGTTGAATGAGGTCTGATCAGTTAAGGGGTTGGGAGTCTGTCTGTTCTGCTGTCCTTGGATTGTGTATCATTCCTCCACAGGCCATGTTAGTGTACTGCTGATTCCCATCAGGCGGGGTTTCTCGCTCGTTGTATTGGCCTGACGGTTTCCTTCCTTCCGTAGATAAGAACCCGTCTGTCTTAACCCTGCTGGCCGGATAACCTTGGCAGTCTCAGATTTATTCATGCTAAGTGCCTATTTTTTGATACCTTCCTCCTTGCCTTCGCAAAAAAACTGGCACAGTGGCAAAAACTCCATGTAGGTCACTTTATTATCCAGCTGAACCAAAGTTCCAACTTGTGAACCAGCTCCCAAGAATACTAATGCATAGCCAATCAATTGGGTGCTGTGTCGCTCAATATGAATGATCAAGAAAACTGCACACTTAGTAAACACTGCAGCGCCTGGACATTCTACATTAAAGCATCACTGTATGACAAAGCACTGGCTGATCAAATTAGAGGGGATTTACAGCTTGTTCCTTCATGGCTCAGTGTACTGATAACAGCTCATTGTGCAGAGTAAAGCTATGTGATAAACCGAGATGTTGACCAAGGATTTAATCTCGAAAGAAATCATTTACACTTGTGTCAAGTACGGGAGATGGATGTTGAAAATGTGTGCAATGGCTAAGATTTAGTCCCTTGATGGTATTAGGAAGATATTGAGATTTCACTTTTATGGGCCATTTTGTGTTAGCTGTTATCTTGGTGGGTTTCATTATACTGTTTACTGATGACTCAATGATATTTTACACTTCATTTGTGTGTGTGTTAAGTCAGTTATAAGTGTTCTGATATGGCTACGCCTCTGTGTGTCTCAGCTCTGTGTACAGAGGAGTGTGTCCATGGTCGCTGTGTGTCTCCAGATACATGCCAGTGTGAGCCTGGATGGGGTGGACTGGACTGCTCTAGTGGTGAGTGCACGTCACTTCTAAACCTACAATTAGTCCTTTAGACTCATTTATTTCTAAATGGCTTTCACAGTCACTTAGTAGAATTTGCTGTGAAACCTACTACTGTTTTGCCTCAATGTACGTCTATCTCAAAGCTGCTTAGCTTTGTATCCTCTCTTCTTAGCAAACACAGCCAATGGAACAGGTAAGTCACAATGAATTCATTTTCATTTGCTGGAAGTGAAAGTGATTTGCTTGATGAATATAGCGGATGGATGGATGGTTGCATCCCCCTTGTGTCTACCAAGCTCTCTGTTATGGTCTTAATCATGATTAGACTTGTGCCTATGACTTGTTCAGTGGAATGATGAATCAATGCCAAGATGAAACAAACCATTGTGCTGGCCTTTCTGTTTACTGGGGTTGCCTCAGCTCCCAGAACTGTGCTCCAGGACGGATGGGAGGGTGGAGTTAGGCATATCCATTCTGCAATCAACTAAATGCTAGAGCATCAGGTCAGACAGAAGAAAATACTCTATTTTCTTATATTTATGTCTGTAGAGAAATAGGGAATGTGGATAGAGGAGGGTATTTCCCACAGTCATATCAATGCTCATGACCCAGTCACTATTTTCTACGTCAATATTTCTGACCCCTAATTTTTAACTTCAGCTCCTGGTAGCATTTAACATTTATTCCCTGTTGCATATTTAAGAATGAGTAATGGGAGCTAAAATCATAGTAGTGTTTTTTACAGATCTATGAGTTTTCATTAGCAGGAGAGCCATTCCCTGATTAGCAACTGTGTGTAAATCAGCTGCTCTCAATGCAGTGACGGCCTACTGAAGGTGGATTCATGGGCATAAATGACAAGGCTGAGCTGTTTGCTGCTGCTGCTGCTGCTCACTCCTCCAGACTGGTGAGGGTCCAACAGGGAGGATGTGAGGTTCAGGGCCCCCAGGGACACTTGTCCCACTCTTGGTTGGTTAGAAGTGAAGCCGTGTGCGCCTGCAGGTGCTGGGCTAATCCACCTTATTAAAACAGACTTGATGATTGAGACAGAGGCATTATTCATAACTTTAGATTTCCATACCAGGCATGATTCCAGGCTTTTTCATTTACGAGCTTTCATCTGTAGAAATGAGGAATGCGTGCCAATTTTTAAATTAAATCTGCCCTCTTTTTCCTTCGTGTAAATGGTTCAGCATGTTTTTTTTTTGTCTTCACTGTAAATTTTGCTTTCACCCTGCATAGATAGGTGATGTGAGCTTTAGTAGTCTTTACATAAGTGAATTCAGCCATCCCATTATTGCTTACATGGGCTGAGAAGCACACATTAACATCTCACAAAAATCAATGCTATGGTTTGTTTGCTGTTTATTTTACTGCTATTGTGTTTGAGTTGAGGTGTTTGGGCCCATAGAAACACCAGTTCTTGGGTGTGATAGTTGGTACGAGGGCAGGATGAGGCGGTCACATGACAAAGGACGTGTGAATGCGATAAAAAAGTGTGTTGCCCAGGCTTGGAGAAAAAGAGCTGCCGTGGGATGCTGAGGGCCCTAAAGCTGAAGTGACAGCCTTTCAGCTAGTGATCTGGAGCCAGATCAAAGGCTTGGGCCTCGTTTCTGGAGCAGCACCCACCAGGAAGCGGTTTTTGTATATGGGTCAGGTGGTGAAAATAAAGAGTCGGACTGTTTGTGGCCAGAAAAGAGAGGCGATAAGGTGGGAGAGATTCACTAAGTTATGTTTGGGACTGAAAAAAGATATAGGCAGCTTTCACCTGCTGGTGTCCACCTGCTGTAGTGAAAAAACATTTTATCCTCTCCATCGGCCTGAGGAAATTGTCCCACTGAGACCAGACCTGACCTGTGACCTGCCTGAAATCCTAGGGTGTCTTAGATTCATCTCAAGGACATGCTGGTAGATGTAGAAAACGGATCAAAAAGCAAACAGGATGCTTGCTGTGGACTGTTGTTTGCAAATGTTGCCTCGTTCTACATCTATCACGTGTGGAGTTTAGGTCTTATCCCAGAGGTGTGATGAATGATTAACTGTTTTTGCGGTTTGTGTGATTGCTCTAATGCCTGTTTGTTGTGTTTGTGGAACGTGGTCTTGAACATGTTTCTCTGATCTTGTATCATGACATGATTTTTCAGTTTTTATTTTTTTCACTAAAAAGCTCAAACCATTCAAATATTGTTGTGACATGTACCTGATAATGTTTTTTTTTTTTTGTTTTGATTATCTGTCCTTTGTTGTGCTTGTGTTTTGTGTTGCTTTGCAAAACTTCCGTCTCCTTTTTATATTGAAATGCACTTTGTTTGTCTTCTCCGTGCCATTGTGTATTTTTGTTTTGTCAGGGTGTCATGAATAACAACACTGTTCTCAATAGGATTTTCCCATTATAAATAAAAAAAAAAAAAAAATGGCTGAAAAATATTAGGCTCAATAAACCAGGGACAGCAGCATTTTTTTTTAACAAAGGCAATTCAGATAGATGGAGCTCTGCTTATGGGATTGTACAGAATGTCTTTAGTTATTTTAGTCTACAGATGTACACCACTGGGTCTTGCCAAAGTAGTGATTTTATTGATTGCAGTTTGCAACAAATGTAGTATATGTTGCTGTAAAAATAACAACATGGTATGAAATACAATGGAAAATCAAATCTTTTTTTGTACAATATTATGACTTTATTGAATAAAAACCATATAAGGTTTTTTTCCCCTCAGAATATTATGAGTTTCTTGGATTTAAAAGTAGATTTTGCTCTTCTAAAGTTGGAGAGAAATACCCCAATCTCTTTGCCTCCACCACTACATACTTTGCAGCACTTGTGATTTAATCCCTCTTGATGAACCTGTCACACAGGGTCAGACTATATGCTACAGTAATAACAGCTTTCAGATAAAGATAATGGTAAAGATAGACGTTGTGTATATTTAGCTATGACTGCCTTCACATGTACTGTAAAATATTAGGTGCAATGAAGCACTATCATTGATTTCATGTGCTTCAGTCAGATAATAATATGTTCCAGCGCTCAGGGAAAAAAAACGTGCATAAATCCTGGGCTTTTAGTACTTCTCTCTCCCGTCTCTTTTCTTGGAGTTTACTTTATTATGGTGCAAATGTTCGCCCACATGTGCAGAGATGCTAAAAATCAATTCAAGTAAGACAAGTATCTGAAAGTCTAAGAAGTAGTTTAGCTTTGTTAACCGCAAAGCATCCTTTGTGTTCTAAGAAGAAATCTATCACACTTAATAGCCAAATGTAATGTGGTTGGTCAGCCGTGGTCTATGAGGTAACATATTCCTCCCTAATGTATTCAGATGGGAAGGCAGCCACTTCTGAGGGTGCTACACACATGGTTAAGTGATGAATGTGGCCTATGAATGCTTATTTATGGGATACTGCACCAGACAGGAGACTATATTACTTCTTTTATGATCATTATAAACTAAAACAATACACAATATTCAAAGTATTATCAGAGATCATCTCCATATATTTTTGTCCTCCTTTTATTGAAGTAACATTTTTTTGGATGCTGAATAATTGATTGTAATATTCTGATCACATGGGTTTCACCAAGCACAACATTTTTTTTCACGAGTTTTATTAGATGCTCATTGCAGATGACGTTGCCTGAACTAGCACAGATGCAATATGAAAGAGCAACCAGACCAAAACTGTGCAGTTTGAAATCATTCTCTTTTGAAAAACACTCTTGTGAGGACTCCCTCTGGCACCCGTCGACAGTATTTACACATTATTCTCAGAAGTGCATCTAAGCCAGATGGTTCCTCTCCAATCCCACAGCAGCAGGACATTGACATGCATCGCTGTCAAAGACCAAGTGACTGTGAATTACACAGACTGGGATGGAGATGCACATAGATTTACTCTTGCTTGGCATCACTTTAGATGTCTTTGTACTTTTTTCTCAAAACTTATCTACAAATGAATCCTAAAGATAGAGAATTCGATACTTCTGTATGTGCGTGTGTCTTTGACTCTTTGCGTATCCATGATGGCCCATGAAATGTGATAAAGTGAAAGATCCCACATAAACTTTTAAAAAAGGAGTCTAAATCGATTCAACTCCTCATTACACAAGCATGTAAAGACAGACATTTCGGGAGAACTATAAATATTCTAACTGTTTCACTCTGAAGGGGGTTCCTTGCTGCTTGTAACTGTCAATGCTGACTGCCTCATTCATTTTAATAGATCAAAGAGTCCAGGCAATGGTATTTCTCAAGGGGACAAACGATGGATGGATCTATAGCACCTAGTAGAGCTCAGTTATCACTTTATACTGTATGTCTGTTTGTGCATCCGTGAAGCTAATCCTCTGTTGACAGAGCTTTGTTTTTGTATAGTGTGTGGGGCTCACAGGGAGAATTGCAGCCAGTTTATATGCAGCCAAGAATGTAATGCCCACAGGCAGGAGGTTAACACACATAGAGAAATCACCTGTTTGTCTAACCTGATAGTGTGCTGATAAATGGGAGGAAATGGTCATTTAAGTTTGGCTATAAGTGTTGATATTGGTTTTAACTGAATAGACATTGCCGTTGAAGCTCTGAAAAAGATGACTTCAGACCTATCATTGAATGACTCAGGTGACTTATGTGAGGTGTAAATCACTGTGCCAAGACTTGATCTGACTGATGGTGGATCCATCGAATGAATTATGGCACAAAGAGGACAGCTTTCTTTACTGCTTCACACACATAAATATGAATGTTGATCATAAAGTAAATATCTGTCAGATATTCTCATTGGAAAGTTGCCATCGCAGTCCAGAAAGGTTTTACATACGCACACACAGACATGTCTCTAGAACATTTTTTGTACATATAAGCTCTAATAGACGAGTATGCAGATTGACTTTGCCTGGCTCTGAAGATTTTTTGTACCATCCCATTAAGCAGGATTTATTGTTCCCCAAGAGCTCACTGCTCCATTACCTTTGGGAGAATGCCTAAAATGTGAGTTTGTGCGTGTGTGCGTGCATGTGTGTGTGTGTGTGAGTAGATGTTTGAGTGTGCTTACTTGCATGCATATAACCTGTGCAACAAAAAGCTTCAGCATATCATAGTATTTTGTGGTGATGGTTAGGACGATACAGTAATTTTTAGCAGCACAGATACAACATCCAGTCCCGCTGGTCATTATCACTGTGATGCTTGTCATTAGTCAGTAAGAGAGAGAGTTAAGAGCTTCTGAAACACACTAGCCAGCTCTGAGAGCCTGCATAGATGGTTTGATTTAATAAGGACATTAAAAAGCCTTATCTCCTGTCCTTAAGAGAAGGTCAGTGTGTCTAAAATAGCTGAAATGCTATGATAACAGTTTAGAGAGATAAGGTATCCCCTGAATACTAATACAGAACAAACTGTTTTAGGCTCGTTTCACAGGTTGTAAGTCACACTTGATTCCGTGGTCCACTACCATGTTTATGAAGTTTATTTCTAAAGATTCAATTGATTTTTCATCGACCACTGCTTTTGATGACCTCTTTACACTTCACTGTATGGTAGGCAGTATTTTAAAACACCAGAATTAGACTGTCATGGTGTTAAAACACTTTAAAAAAAAGCGGGGTCGATTTTCTCTGCTTAGTCTTCAGTGTCATATTATCTCACTGTATTGATCAGTGGTTTGACTATATTTTGACCTGTGACCCTTTAAACGGAAGCGATGGTTTTGTAGGTTTTATAGGGACCCCTTATCACAGGTCCTCTCAACTGTGAGGGGGGTTTTCTGAGATATTTTTTGTTATAGTTACCGCAGCTTTGTATGAAAATTTTAAGATTCCTAAATAGCCAAAATGCTATTCATTTATAATAAGAGAGATTGGACAATAGAAAAGTAATCATTGTGTAGCATCATTGTTTTTCTGTCTTACCTTATTAATGATCTCATTACCTTGTAACTATTTGCCAGTTCCAACTACTTAATTAGATTGCATACACATTCAGAGTAATGCATTTTTCTTTTCAGAACCCTTACAACTTACTCATATCACCCCTCAGGACTTCAGATTTATGACAATTTTAGTCACAATAATAGCTTGAGGTGTGACTCTGTTTTAGTGGATCATCGCAGCCCTTTGGGTGTTGCATTGCAGTGTCCTTGGTTTGCTTTGGGAGTGGGAGCATATTAGCAGTCTTTCTTAGATCCTCTGGTGCACCTGCAATCTCCTGATGTTTAACCCTGGACTTCATTGGAGTGTTGCAGTGATTACAGGCCGTCCTGAGGGACATTGATTGTCCTGCTCCTCCTAGGCAAGCCCCACACAATGCTGACGAATGAACTCGTGGCCCTGCCAAGTCCAATTAACTGTCAGTGCCGCATCGACGAGCTCCTCCGTTTGTTGAGAGTGAAGAAAAACAAACTTTTAATCAAATTTGCCTCCAGGCCCTAGGGTATTTGGGGTTGTATTTTGCATTCTACTGTGTTCTGCCTCGCCTGCAGTTGTGCCACCCTCTCAGAAGGTTATATTGCATGTTGTTTGTGTGAGATAGCAGAATGCCCTGCACCTGACTTTAATGGGAGCTCTATCTTCACACTGTCTCTGACTGATGAATCATCCAGTACTAGCATCCGAATATTATACAGTCACAAAACAGAATGACAAAGGACTAGGAAGCTAGGTCAACTCATATAAAATTTATTCACCCACATTGTCAATGTTTTCTGTAAAAAAAAAAAAAAAAAAAAAAGACAGTGCTTTGTTCTATGGAATGGAAAATCATAGCAGAGTGTTGTGTATCTTTGGTGTGAGTTTATTGCATTTTGTCACTAGAACATGCCTTTTCCTTGATGCTTGAGTGCACACCAGTGTCTGGAATATCTATAAGCACCTTTGACTAGTTGATCAATAAAACCTCTGGTTACAATGTTGCTGAATAGTTTTTTTTTTCCAAAGCATTAACATCTCCACAAATACCCTCTGCTAATTCTACCAAGGTCGAGATAAACAACTCTACTCTCCCGTTCTCTGATTAGAGTAATGCAGACATTAAAAGCCCAGAAATTCAATTAAAATGGTGGCTTTTGCCACAGAGGAAATAGGAAAAGGACAAAATGCAAAGAGACGCTATCGCATAGCTAGAGCATTCTAAGTAGAACAAAGATGTAGCCTGGGATCTAAACACTGACAAAAGGGCATCTGGAAGATAAGCATCAAAGGGAAATTTTAGAGGAAATGTAATGATTACCAGAAACAACAATATACATTCATGACTGAAGCTGTTGTCTTATACACAGTCACTAACTGGTTAAGTCTGAGCTGAAAATCAGGCCTATAGGAGTTCAGGATGTCCTGTAGTGTGCACTTCATTAAGACCTTTCAATTGAGTTCAGATGGATAAAAGACAGAAAATGCTGACTTTCTGGTTCAGGCACCCCCACCCTCAAAGTGATGAATCCCCCCCTGAGAAATTAGATTTGCAAAGAAACTTGACACCATGTGATTCTGTCAGCCTCGCACTTTAAACATTGGCCTGTATTATAATTCTGAGATTCACTTCTATACTAGGAATACTGTATGAATGACAAAATCGCCCTCTGCCACCGAACAAAAAGAGGGTTAAGGTCCATGGATCAATATCTCCGGTCCTTGCTCTGACTCTGAAATAAGGTTTTGGATGGAAATTTTTGTCTTTTGTCCTCAAGCTTGACAACTTCATTCTAATCAAAATTGACCAATGATTGCATCTTTTGTTGTGCTTGTTTTTAAGTATTGTAAATGCTGCTCTTTCACTCAAAGTAAATGTCATGAGGACTGAGATTCATGTCTCACAGACAGATGCTGGAATCTTGTGCTGCTCTCAGACAGCTTGATTCATTTCTTTGCTGCCTCTTTAATGTAACTACAGTATTCCCCCACTCTCTCTCTCTCTCTCTCTCTCACACACACACACTCATGTACAAGACTCACACTCACTCACTTGCACAATTCTCCCTAAGTTGCTGTTGTATACTTTTCTCTTCACTTTGACTTTGAGAATCGGGGAGAATAATTCATGGGCGTACTGAGTTTCAGAGACTGGAAGAACAACAGTGCTTTCAGAGCCAGCAGTTCATTTGAGATGAACTCCAGGATTTCCTTTTCTTTATGGAAAAGTCTCCAAAGGGTATACATTATCCTGGAGAGATGATGGTACAAAAAGAAAAGCCCTTAATCTACAGTTTTTCTCTGTTAATCAAAGGCTAGAGATGTTTTCCTGTTTCTGCCTCTTTATATTGTACCAGCCATCTATATCCATCCACTGCCTCTGCGCTTCATAGCTAATTGCACATAATGCATTGCGGTGGCTTTCAAATGTCTATTTTTCTGATATTTGAATATTTTGCAGGATTCAGTGCTCATTTAGTTGGCTATTAAACACACCGCCATTGTATGTTTTGTCCATTTTTAGATGATTACCGATGAACCAGCAGGATATTGCCCGATTTAGTTAAAACTGGTGAATCTACTTTTTTTTGTTACATTTTTTCTCTATAGTTTACATCATTTAAATGCATAGAAGTGAGTTATATGACCTAAACCTAAACTGAAGTAGATGGAAGCCAGTAGAAATCTCTACCGCTTAACTTTCCTCTCATAATGTAATAATATCAGTCTGTTTGTTGGCATAACTGGTCAGACAAGTACAAACTTTCACTAAGATTTATGGCTGCTTGATGGGCATTTGCATAATGTGAGATCGTTAAAAAGCAATTATCCTTGTGTTTGTGTGTGTTTCTCTATTGTTGGGATTAATTTGGAAGGTGGAAAGGCGTGCTGATTGTCCGTCTTTAAACTAAATCATGTTTGTGTTTACAGTGAGGGACGTATCCATATGCTGTGACATGTTGAACTATAAATAAATTATAAAATCATTGTTTCTGAATAAACAACGACAAGCGGTGTTTGCTGACAGAACTGAAAGAATTGGTTAAAGGCACAGACACACATAAAAAATAATAACTTTCTGCATTTGCATTCATACACGTCTCTGTGTTGGTCGATATGCTTTAGTGCTCTTTGACTCCAGTTTGATTACTTTTGTGGAAAGGTACCGTCAGTCTCTATCTTCAGGTTGTTTTTCTCAAAAACTGATACACTTTTAAGCAGTCACTGCAAAAAGATTTAATCTGGGACCATGTTAACATAAATGAAATGTTCTTCCTCTTGGTTCACATCAGAGTTAAGTCTTTATTTTCTAGTATTTTTTAGTGGTGTTTTAGATTCTGAGACATGTAACTAAATAAGAATAATATTTAAAAAAAAGTAGCTCAAATGTTCACAGTGCGAGTAACTCCCTTCTGATTCTACATTATATCTGATCACTAACTACTGATATTACCAATATATTATTCTACAGGAATATATTACTTTTAGATGAACAGTGTAAATTGTGTAAAACGGAATTTAACGGAAGAGTGTCTGAAACTGTGCCTCAGCAGAAACTAACCAAAGATATTAAACAAACCATGACAACAGTTCATTATTTTTCAATCATTCAGCAACAATAAGAGCAGCAATAAAACCATTCTTCACCCAAAATCTATAGTCCTTTATCTACTAAACCACAGTGGGTTTGAGAAGCAGTGGTGTAAAAACCATAACCAGTCATGCAGGGTTCCCACACATCTTAGAAAACCTGGAAAATGACAAAAAAAAAGGTAAAATGTCCTGGAAACGATTAAATTATCCAAGAAAAATGATTTATCCTCCCCCTCCCTTGTGACCTTGTGTGCCTAAACTGAGATGAAAGAAAATAAATAGTTTTTCCTTTGATTTATTGAAAATATACAAATATTTCCAGAGGAAATCCAGGAGAGAAAGTAAGAGAGAAGAGAATGTTGAGTTGGGAATTGTCTGGTTGAACATTGTAAATCTAGTTTGTCAGGCTAATGAAGTGCTACACTGTAATCTGTGTGTTTATTGGCATTATCCTATGATAGATTTGTCATCATTATTTTTCATAGATAAATTATAGCCATAGACTGCACATCAAATGTCTGAGTAATAAACATAGAAACATTCTTGGTAAATGCAAGTTACAGCTGTAGAAAAGAACACTTCCAAAGAATGAGAGACACAGGGGAGTGGGTTAGTGTATGACATGATAACTTGTCTCTGTAGCGGCTGAAAATGCAATATTCACACATGCAAGGTAATATTTGACTACACCATCTTCAGTTTTGATTACAGGAGACATTCACTTTGACATCTATTTTTACCACATAATTCTTACATAGTGTCACAATAAGGTTCATAATATTTGTTCCATCCATATTTTCATAGATTTTTTGATTATTGATGATGCAGAATCGAACCGCTGCATCCAGTCTTCATCACATCCTAAATTAGAGTCTGGACTT
>JAPSES010000249.1:5403443-5415058 GCA_029822895.1 Maxillicosta whitleyi
CATGAGAGGACACTTACTGCAGTTAGACTGAAATAACCTGTTCCAGCTCCAACATTATGAACCACTGCAGTACTGAAGAAAAAAAAAAAAAATGAAGAGCTCACCACATAGAAAAATACAATTGTAGCACTACAGGTTGAATTTTAATCAATAATAATTTCATTGATGCAAAAATGAACATTTTTTGGTTCCAGTTTTTTTTAGTTGTGAGGATGTGCTTTAATGGTTTTATAACAGTAATTGAATATCCAGGAGTGTAGAAGAATGAAACTGGCCTTGGAGAAACGACAATACATAATTTATACATATTAATGTAATACATAATAGGGAATATCTATTAAATAAATAATCAGATTAATTTAAAAAAATTAAATTATTTTATGATTAATTTTTGGACACCTTTTTACTTTTTCTGTCTTGGATCTAATATCTTTTAAAACAACCACACTGGTGAGTTGATCCATCTTGCAGCATTTGACCAAAAACTCAGAAGGAATCCAACAATATAGATTAAAAAAAAAAAAAAAATGCAGTAAAATTCTAATGGGTTTAGTTTACTTGGCTGTCAACATGATACATTTTGCAGTGTATAACTACTTAGTGTTGATCATATTGCATAACGGTCCCTAATCTCATGCTGAAATGAATGTTTTATGTTTGGTGGTACTGAATGGACTGTGCAGCATGAAGCTCCAGAGGGTCCTGGTCTGACAGCTGCTGGATGTTATGATGTTTATAATGATGATGTTTGTAGTTCAACATGCCATACTGGTGCTAATTTTTCTTTTTTGTTTGTGTTTTTTTTGTTTTGGTTTTTTTGTTTAGTGGCTCCCCAAACAAAACCTGCTTTTTTAACCTGTTATTTTGAGTACAACAGCTTGGCAAGTTGGCATCGATAATTGATGTCATGTAGATGTGAGTACAGACTGATTTAAAATCTCTTTCAAGCTGGTACCCCCTGGTAACAACTCCTAGATTCACCTATGACTGTCTCTGTCTTCTGTTTTTGGAGAGAAACAAATGGCAAACAACAGTAGGCTGTCAGTGGGCTGTCAGTGGGTTCTCAGCTCTCAGTATCTTAAGGATTTAATAAATGTTTTGTGACTAATATGCAAAAAATTACAATATTCAGGAAGCTCTAGCATTATTTTATGCTTACCAATCTCCGAGTATATCAAGTGAAATGCTCATACAACCACTTTAGCTTGAACAACCACAAGAGCATGAACTTCTCTCTGCCACAGTCTGATGCAGTTTAAGTCTGAGCTACTGATGTGTGGATCAATACTGAACTATCGATATCTGAGATACCAGATCTTTACACACTAGAATCAATTCACAAATCAAAATATCGCTACTTTTGATACTTTGGTCATTTGAGGTAATGCATATCAGGTACACAGTGGAAAGTAACTAATCTATTGGGATCTTGTCCAAATGATATGCGATTGGTGGGAACTATTTATCCTTCCACCTGTGTAAGTGTGTGCAGCGTCTAGCTTTTCAGTCACTTCTTTTTAGCCATGAGCAAACTAGCAGTGAGATACCTGGGAATTAGTCCCACTTCTGTACCAGCAGAGAGTCTTTTCAAAGGTAAAAAAGGTTCTGAGCAAAAAACAGAACAGACAAAAGGGGAAAACAGTGCATATGTTATTGTTCCTTAACACAAACTTGGGAATGAGGGAAAAGTGTCTGTTGCCCCTTTTACACAGCACTTCTGTTAGGGGAATAGTTTTCCGGAACGCTATGTAAAAGGAACACTTCTCGTTCTGCAATTAAGGTGTCATTCTGGTGACTTATTGTGTGTGAAATACCTGCTCTGGGCGGATTTAAAAATGAAGGTCGTGTACAGTAAATGAAGATATCAATGCGACCAGAAAGATGTGGAGTTGGGGAGATGCTTAGATCTGGGAGCCGTTGTCGCTTCAGGTGGAAGACTCTATCCATGCTTGAGTGTATTTGTACAAAGTATTGGATTAGCATTGCTGTAACCAGCCTGAACTTCACTCCAACCAGACCAGAGCCATATAAAAAGAGTTACGACACACTTTGATGTCGCTGCGCCGGTGATCATGTGGTTCATGTAAGCCTGAATGATTCCAAATGAACCCAGTGCTGTCATGTTCTTCTATGGGACAGACAGCAGTGAGTGCATTATTGCATCGTAAATTTCAAAATAAACCAAAAGCCGTTGCTGCACTACTGTATTGTTGTGTTAGGTTAACCACAGTACAGACTGCATTTATTACAGTGCAACCCCGGGTTACGGCGTCCTACTTTACTTTTTTTCCATGTTACGAAGTGGAATACGAAATTTTCTCATCCCCTTGTTACGGCATTTTTCCTGCCTTACAGCATCAACAACAATTTCTCTTGCGCAGCCAAAAAAATTCCAAAATTCAAACTTGGCGGTTGGTGTGTGTGCATTCTATTGCCCACCATTCTATTGCCTGCCATATGATGATTTCTACTTACGTGAGTGGTGCTAACTTTACAAGTTCTGCAGTTATACACTTGCACAGAAATGGATTGGACCATTTTTAAATTTTACTATCATAGGACTGTGGTACAAACAGAAAACAGTGCTTAGCCATGTGAACACTGTGTGCCTATCAAGATCTGCTCTCCTGATAACACACACAATACAGCATTAACCAGCAGATAGCATAGCAGCTAACTTAGAATTAGCATGGATGCTAACCTCATTAAAAACTCAACAGAATTCTTATAGGATGAACCAGATATTACAAACGGCAAGTTACAGAAGTTTTGTTTCCTTTCACTCATGATTAATAACTTTAAAGTCCTTTTATTGTCAGAGCTCAGCCCCGCAGCAACTCTCCTCCTAATTAGCACATTACCTCAGCTGATAAACCTAACCAAACACCACCAGGTTCAGCAAACAACTACAATAAAACCCACTGACAACAAAATTTGTACTGTTACCATATCTTAAAAACTCCATAATGTGTGGTTATAGTGATCTTAACAGTGAGCGAGCCAAGTCAAGCTAGCAAAATAGGGTTACAGCTGAAAATGTATTATTATTATTATTAGTTATTTAAGATATACATTTTTACAAATGCTAAACACATACCACAGAAAACAGAATTTACAACATAAATGTCCTTTAATACAGGAAATACACATGATAATTTGAAAGATGATCTTATTTACTTAGTGCTGGAGTTGTTAGATCAGCTAAAAGAAACAAATGTGTTACGACATTGCGAAACTCAATGTTGGAACTATTGGCCCTTTATAACCCTGAAGAAGGTCCATGGAAGTGTCACAACTCTGTTATATCGAAAGCTCTGCACCAGACTAATCAGCTATTGGTTACTCAATATGTCAAACTAAATATATTTTAAAGACTTATTACATGTTTAAAAAAAAAGGTTTTAATTCTATTCACCAGCAAATTTATGAACTTATATTTAAAGTAGTGCTGTCAATTATTTTTTAAATTGGATTAAATCACAGGGTTGCTGTGGATTAATTTTGATTATTATGATTAAGTATCATTAATTTTATATAATTTTTCTGTAATAATCATGTTTCATTTTGCATGAGCAAACAAACTCAAGAAAGAAGGGAATATATATATATATATATATATATATATATATATATACACACACACACACATTTAACATGTTTATTGAACATCTTCAACATCTTCAACAAAACAACTTGAAACAACTATTCTATCTTGGGTTTTTTGTACTTAAATCCCATCCAGAGGGTCAATGTGCTGTTTGTGTCTTCCATCTTTATGGCCTGGTTCTGCTGCCTGACACTATGGGATAAACTGCCCATTTGCACATGTGTGTCAGCAACTCTGCTTGGGCCAACTGCCAGAAATGCATTACTAGACATGTTTAGAGTCATTCTGCTCTGCAGATGGGTTAATTGTGTCAAAATTTTTAATCAAAATAATCATGATGATGATTAATCTCCATTAATGTGTTAATTTGACAGCCCTTACTTAAATAGCCTAATATTTATCGATATTTATTCCTATTGTGAAATGAGTATTTATCAAAGTTGTTACAGTATTTCTATGGGTTTAAACATGTTTATAACACTGGCTTACACATATACTTAATGTCACATGAAAAATGTATTGTACAGTATGGTTTTATCACTTGATGGGCAGGGTTGAATTTTGAAGGTCTGTGTTGCTGGAAAACCACAGAAGTTCCACCGCGCAAGAGAAGGTGGACTAATTATAGAAGCTCCAACAGTCACAGCTTTGTGTAGTTTTGTGGCTCATCTATTACCACCATTTATGTAAATCCAACCAGTCACAATTCTCTAATTGAGCTAACTGCAGCACAACAATAGTCTCTCACACTACAACTTTCCATTTAAATAAAAGCCATTGTAGGTGAATAAGCACACTGTGATTTCATTATAATAACTAAACACAGTGAAGGCTGCAAAATGAAGCTTTGTTTCTTTTACATAGATTTTGCATTTTGTATAATGTTCTCTTTCATAAAAGATTTTTTTTATAAGAGTCCCTCCATTTATTTATCCCATTGTCTGAGATTTCAAAGATGGTTCTTATCAATGAAACCATTTTTTCTGCAAGTTATTTATTACCGTGTTTGTTTTTTTCAGAGTAAAGGAGTTTCTGTTTTCAGTGGGGAAAAAAATGGTTATCTCACTTACTCTTACAACATGTATAGGCAGAATGGGAGGCGAGGCACAAAGCAGCTTTAATGTCATTGCAGGCATTTATAATAAAAATTGCCCTGAGGGGTGACTGGGGTGTCCCTATTTGTATGATATGAATGTCCATCAGTCTGAGCTATGAAATCACACCCCTTCACATTGACTGATGTTGCCCCATGGCACTTTTTACTTCATCCTAATTAGAATTAATAATTGAAAATTGGAAATCTATATGTGCAAATTAAGTGTGGTAACAGTTGGTTTTATCAGATTGACACTGTTTTTGAGCAGCCACATTGTTGGCCCCTGACTGATCTGCTACTGTGTGTTTCTAGGATACAGTGGCTTTATTTATACTCCAGTCACTGTGTTTTGTTGTGTACTATAGATAAACGTCCACCTCTGCTCTGATTGCATTTTTGTTGTCCTGTAGCAACAGAGAAAAGGGTTTGTTTTCTGTAGGACAGGGTGAAGGGTAAATTATTAATTGGAGGGAGCAGTCGGCTGTGTACCAATTTGCTGATCCAGAAGCTTTCATGAGCCGTGTCAGGTTCTGTAGAACAAGTGACTGGTTTACTGCACTGAGGCGAAAGCATCTCTCACAGGCTGCTTGTATTACTGCTCAACACACCTTATTTTATTAGAAAAAGAAGGTGTTCTCTTAAGTAGCATTACTCTTAAGCACTTGTTTAGCATATGATGACTTGGCCTTGTCTGTCTTGGTCGACCAGCAGCTTTTAACCCTGTTAGGGTTCAGCTGAAGAGGAGTGGGCTGGCACCTGTAGGCCTCATATTGATCCAGGTTCACATCCTGAATAGAAGTTGGACAAATGATTAGATCCTACTTGGGATAAACAACCAGGGCAGACTTTTTAATCAGTAATGCATAGTCTTAAAAGAATTAAGGTATTCGCTCATTAGTTTTGCAGTTCTAAAAAGGCAGCAGTCAGATCTTGTTACTTCTTATCCAACTTATCCAACGGGAGCATATGGTGCATAGTAAAGTGGAAAGACGTGGAACTAAGCTGCTAGGTCTGCTGAGTGTGTGTTGTGTTGCGAGGTTGGTCCTGTGCTGCTCTTCCCTCAGGGGACTGTGAACACACAGGGGCTCAGCAAAGATGAATTAGGGCAGGACAAACGACACGCCCAGCAGCAGAAGCTGCAGCGTGCTGTTAGTCCAATTCAGCAGAACTGCCCTCATGACTATTGGCATTTTCTTCTGTATATTTAGAAATTCATTTGTCAAGCTCATGGGGATGTAGCGAAACTCTTTACTTGTCATGTCTGGGTTTTTTGAGGACTAATAAATAACAGTGGAATAGGCGTCAGCAGAACATGGAAGAGACAGTGTGGTCTGTCTGGTGTTGTATTGGCAGCTTTTAAAGCCACAACTTTAACAAAACTGAGAGACATTTATCACTCATTGCAAATTTACCACTTTACACAACAATCATCACTTTCCCTCTAGACCCTCGGTGCTTTCCTGTATGCTTTACACTCTATTAGTCTGCATCATTGAGTCGGGGAGCTGTGATGAATAGCTGAATGTTGAGTTAGGAGTTATTCAATAAAAGCCTATTACAAATGGCTCATATTGACTGAAGAGCAGAATATTACATATTCTTGTGTCAGCTAAATTGTAGACAGAATTGTTTCATTGTTCTATTAAAAATGATCATTTTAAGATTTAAAATCTGTAAAGAAAGGCATGGGCTTCATGGCATTTGCAAATAGCGACTTGCCTGTATTAATTCTGGTCATGAAATGTAAATTTGAAGATTCAGATCTGTCAAGGAAAAAAGGAACAAAGCTAGCTGTACAAAGCTTGAATCAGACAATATAAAACTTCGAGGTGCACTTCTCATGAGGCAAAGCTGGAGACTCATCAAGACAATGAGTCACGCTGCTTTGCTTTGCCACAAGCTCTGCTAAAGAGTAAGTGAGGAGAAAAAGGCTCTCAGGAGCCACAGCATTTTGCCTCCTTATGTCTGCTATGAGTTAAGTTATTCCTGAAGTGCCAACAGTGTGTTAATAATAGTTATGTGACAGTCAGTGACTCAGGAATGGAGAGTGAAGGCAGGCTGGGTGCCAACATTTCCAATAGCAATAATAGGGTTTTCCCAGTTAAGAGTTGGCAAGAAAGGAAGATGCTGTCTGCAGCAACAACATCTAGTGGCCAATGTTTATACATGTCTAGTCATCATTCTTACTGAAGTCTGCATTTGCTGTGTATGTAGTAGAATGAATAAAGTGGAAATTGAGAATGAATTAACTAGAATGGCATTTGAATGCTGGAGGATATTCTGTTTGTGTTTAAAGAGCTCAACTCAGGCCCTCATTTTGAATTTAGCTCTGAGAAGCTTATGGCAGCTTTCAGTGGCACAGACATCCACTCTCAGAGAACAGTGACAAACATTTTGCTGAAGAGGCCAAGTTCAGGAGAACTTCTGAATGAAGTCAGCTGCTGAAAGCTGTTTGGTTTTAATCTCGTTGCAGCAAGCCCCTGATCATGTAGACTTTTGAGCACACTTCAAAGCTGAGCACCACCATGATGGCTCTCTCAGCCCATTCTTTGGACATCACCTTCAGAAGTTAGTTATCTGTCCGTACCCCTCAACCTGATCTGTTTTGTTCCAGTCAAGGGGATTATACCCGGCACCATGGGATTGGACGTTTCCCTGTGTGTGAGGTTATCCACATTGCAACTGTTATGCATTATGAGCTCTGAGAGTCCAGGCTGTCCTCTGGTTAGGCTTACTGACCTGCACCACACCACTTAATGGGTTGGATTGCAGCTTCTCTAGTTTCAGACTTGTGTGGGTTTCACTGCCTACACACCAAAACCCACAGGGGGTCCTCATCACCTCACACAATTTATCTGTTCTCTCTAGAAGCTGAAGCTTTCATGATACATGCTCCTTCTTTCTGCTGTTTCTCTCTGTTTTTGCCTGCAGCTCATCATGAACTCTGACTCCTTAATCACAGTTAAATGCTGTCAGAGCTAGGAAGTGTGAGACTACTGGGTAAAGTTTGAGAACCTCTGTGTAGGAGAGAGACAGCGAGATAATGGGCTTTGCTCTCAATGTGCTAAGGCCTCTAACTGCAAGCTAAAGAAGGTTTAAAACTTCAAATGGTAACATTTGTTGAGCTCCTAAGTAATAGAAAAGTCTGCAAATTTAGCACTAGATAGATTTTGGTCATTTCTTTTTCTTTGCTGCTCTGCATATTTTTTTAATGGACATCCTATTTTGATGTATACATATAAAAGTATAAAATGTATGACGCAAGTGGTTAAGGTGTGATGGTGAATCAAAGGGATGATGCCTCTTGTTAAATAGGCAGCGCCTGTTATTGTACTGCACTGAGGGAGCACTGAGAACCGAGAGACCTCTGATGAGTGCTTATAGACTGCTAAACCAAGTTGCAGCTAAACTGCCCATCCATTACTTCGGTTGCCCGCACACTCTTCAGATTTAATGTGCCAGGGTCGTTTGCGTGGCAGCAGCTCAACCTTCAGGGAACTCATTCATGCCAGACTGGAGGCCAGGAGCAGATTAGACCAAATCAATGTGAGCCCTGTAATGTGGCCTCTAGTCTGTCCAACCGCAGAAGCAATACTACACTGGCTCAGTGTTTCGGGACCCCCTTCAGGGCAGACCTGTCTGTATCAGGGAATGGCTGATCATCTTCCTGCTGGGTACCTGGAAAAACAGGCTTTAGTGCCGACCATGAAACAGGGTTCATTAAGCTCACACTCTGGATGATCACAACTCTGCCAAAGTGAGCATACAAGAAGGCAGTGCAGTGACTTTGCATTCACAATTGAGTCTGTGATGATGTGGGAATCAATAGTGGAATATTCACCGTGCTGGCTGCTAGATTTCAAGCTGGGCTTTTATTAATGTGAGGCTGTACAGCTTCTGCCGCTGCAGCTGACAGAACACCACACAATCACTTGTAAATCACCACTAGATGCTCTAAAGAACAATTACCTTAGTGAGAGTGAAGACAGCCTGTTACTCCAGCTCAGTACTGATTGTTCTTTCACATAAAAGGTAGTTGTTCATTTAACCTTGAAGATTAGCTATTTGCCTGGAGTTTATGGGACTTATTGAGTTTTTCTAAACAGGCCTGTCCCCCATGAAATGTGGGAATTGCTTATTTTACTGCATTTTTCCTTTAGGTACCACTTAGTAATGTCACTGAGCTATTTACATGAACTTGAGGAAAGCGCCTATATAACTTAACTAATTTTCCTGATTGCCAATATTACAATTCAGCTGGGGATCTTAATTTTTTAATACAGTGTTATTGAGTGATGGCACCCCCAGGGTCTGCATTTGCACAGTCATCACAGAAGATGACCACTCATTCATCCAAGTGTTATTCCATTAAATGAAACTATCTGCACTTTTTACTCCAAATCCAATACAATTAGTCTGTTAAAAGTAGATTTAGTAAGTTTAAAAAGTGAACATTTATTCAGAGTTTATGGTTTCGGTGTTTCTAGTACCACATGAGTTTTTCTCCTCTGCTGGTCATGTGTGACAACTGACTGCTGAAGTTACACCTGAAAAATGTGTCAAAAGACCTTAAAGTAACTGTTATATATGACAAAATCCCCCGTTCCCTGTGTTCTTAAGCTGCATCCTCTTTTCCGCTTCCTTCTTGTCACTGGAAGGTGTGAACAGCTTGCACATTTGCTTCCTTTTTTTTTTTTTTTTTTTTTTTGACGATGAATTTCATGGTGTTATTAAGACCTTTCTCTGAGACAGCCTTGGTATGTAAACATCACTTGCACCCAGTCTGGTAAATCTCCAAAAATTTCTTAGTAACATGACTGTGTTTTACACCTGTCTGATCATTTCATTTTGCATGTTGGTGATACCTGTCCCTCACTGTACTGTACTATAAAAAATGTCCATGTTTAATGTTAAACTGTATGAGTAAACCTTTTTTATATTAACACTTGGTCAAGAGACTGGATGTGTAATATTAATGTAGAGCTGCCTGCTGTACTTAAATACAAGCGGTTGTGTGTAGCCCGTTGTTTTACTAGATTTGTCTGAGTGGAAACTGCTTCACCTAAGAGAAGTCATTTGAAGTAAAGGAACTCTGATATATGTGATATATGCATCCCATCAATAATAAAAAATAAATAGAATTATTGAATTAAAAAAATCTGGATGAAATAATGTCAACCAATTTTATAAAATGACAGGCAAAGTTATCTCCCTAGTGGATCATCAGTGAATCCAACAAATGAGTAAATATTCAACTTAAAACTAAAAAAAAAAGAGTCTGTGGCCATAGCACACTGTGATGATAATGTATGTTAGCTACTTTTTCCATATTATACTAATATGATGTAGTTTAGTAATTTACTGATGTGGGGTTATATGTATTTTTTATCACTATACTTGCTTGATATTTGCAAAAACAGAGTATTGGCCCACAGTTGGGAAGTAAACATATATTTCAGGATTTTAAAACATCTTTCATCAAGAAAACAACATTATCATTAACAGTAACAAAAAGTGTCTGTTACCTCCACACATTTTTCTCATGAAGTATGTAATATTTGATAAATCAGCAAATAAACACATGAAAAAAAAATATGATTATTAAATATATGCCTCTTTGAAAATGTTTGTTCATTCAAGATAATATTATAAACTCTATTTCTTGAAAATGTGGGACATTCTCTGCGATACAATTAACATAACGTGCTGCACACTTTTAGTACCCAAACATAGTGTAAGATTCTGATGAAAGTTACTGGCCTATAATTTAGATGAGATTGTTTTTGGGTCAAACTTATTACATACATATTTATATTTGAAAGTACTCAGATATTATAACTGCTCAAGGTACGAAGCCATTTGACCTTGAAAAAGTAGGTCAAGGTCATGTATTTTCAATAGGCTTCTGCTCCATACCAAGATGCATCTACAGTATGAATTTGGAGCGGATACCTTAATGCATTATTCAGATAATGCTATCATGTTGCTGAATGGACAGATGGGCAGATGGATGGACAGACAGACAGACAGATGAACAAATGGTTACAATAACCCTTTGGCCAGAAGTTGGCCAAGGGGTAAAAACGAGAGTCTAAAATATTCTTAATGTATTTGAACCTTTATTTAACTGACAAAGGTACAAATATGATTTTCAATTCTATTAAATAGTAAATATAAACAGAATAGAGTGTAATTCAGGCATCACTTATATTTGCATTTTTACCATTGTATTTATTACATTGTTCTTCCTCTCTATTCCTGTATATACTATTCAAATGAACTGAACTGAAGACACTAATTTTGCACTTTTGCAAATGATATCTTGCCCATTCCTGCTGTTTACAAAACTTCAGCTACTCAACAGTCCCTGGTGGCTGTTGATATTCTTCTATTTCCTGTAGGATGCAGGAAGGACAGTCTAGTACACATGGACCCACATGCAGTTTGAGGCCTGGCATTGTCTTCCAGAAATAACCATATACTTACCTGGAAAGTAATGTTGACTTAATGTACTGTATGTTTAAAATGATTATATACCCCTTTATGGATGAGGATGTCAGCTATGCAGTGGTACCGATGCAACCCCATACCATCACAAATGCATGTTTTTCATTGATCACAGTCTTTTCTGTCTTTGAATCTGACAGCAGTTTTTTCCTGAAATCTATCTGAAGCATGGATTTGTCTGATCACAGCACACAT
Organism: Maxillicosta whitleyi; assembly: GCA_029822895.1. Classification (NCBI taxonomy): domain Eukaryota; kingdom Metazoa; phylum Chordata; class Actinopteri; order Perciformes; family Neosebastidae; genus Maxillicosta; species Maxillicosta whitleyi. Next base: position 5,414,849 of record JAPSES010000249.1, read on the forward strand.
TTTCCACTATATTTTAGTTTCAATTCAATTTTATTTGTAGAACCCTATGTCACAACAAGGTTGCCTCACAGGACCTTACAGAATTAAATAACAGTCAAATAAAAACACGGGGTCAAATATAGTGTAGGTGAAGGTGCCTCACAGCAAGAAGAACCATCGGTTCTTTCTGTGTGGAGTTTGCATGTTCTCCCTGTGACTGCGTGGGTTCTC
>JAPSES010000249.1:5418106-5433612 GCA_029822895.1 Maxillicosta whitleyi
CTATTGACTTGTTTAAGCCTTGATAGACTCCTGAGGGATATTAATTAAGTTGAAAATGCTACCTAGTGCTCCTTTAATGTCCATTTAACTCTACATCACTTTCTGTGTTAAAATGAACAGCTTTAGAACTAAATCCAACAAAGGACAGTGTGTGCAATTTTCCAAACTTTGATCAAGAGCCACTGTAAGGATGAAGTCTCTTATTTTTTACCACTGTTGATTTTTATTTATGAACAGTGTGTCTCATATGGTTCTGTGCTGGCTGTTTTTCAAAGGGTTCAGTTTGTGCTCAGCCATGTCCTTTTGGCAAGTATGGCATCAACTGCAGCAAGGACTGTTCCTGTCGTAATGGCGGACTCTGTGACCACATCACGGGGCAGTGCCAGTGCGCAGCTGGCTTCAGTGGACGCAGGTAGGAGAATTACACCGATGGCATTCTCACTACCCTATTATAATATATGAAAGCCACTTGTGAAGTAGTCTGTGCAAAACTTTTCTACTCCTACTTTGAAAATAGGTCAGACAATGGCATGCTTTATTAATATTAGTATTTAATGCAAAGGGATGGTTTCGTGCCGACAGTTACACATTAACCGTCGCTCAATGACCTATTCTCTTTGTTGACTTCCAAATGAGGTGTAAACCTGGCTGTTCTTTAAAGAAAAAGGAAACGCTACAATAATCTCACACACAGGCATTAATAAATGCCCATTAGGCCATTTGAAGGTGGGTTGTAAGCTTTTAATAGAGACGCAAATGTTTAATTAATCTCGTACTTCATTCTAGTCAGCAAGGTTTCAGTCTTGAGCCTTCATCCTCCTCATTCCCAGCCTGTCCATTGATCTCACCATAGGCTACATGCTGTTTGGATTCTGCTCATTAATTATAAGTAATGGGCTTATATTAAGGTCTCATTGAAATCCACAGATCTTTTAGCTCCCCATGCCTGGCAGAGCAGCCCAGAGCAGCCTGGGTTTATTAGTTCAGCTAAAGCAATTGTCTCTAGGATGGAAACACTTCCTTGACAAGACCTTTCCTTTACTTTATTATTTTGCAAAATTGCCCTCATTCATTTTGTCAGTGGCAGGTGAATTAACCTGCCAGGAGTAATCTGAGATTGTGTTAGCCCCCACCCTCTCCTGTCTAGTATAATAATACTATTGTCCCCGGATAAAACTAAAGCCGGGGTAATTTAAACATGAAACATAACTCGCCCATTTTATAATGTAATTGAGCTATTTGTAATAGCTTTGTTAGACTCTTGAGATTGATACTCCACCAGGATTGTATAGTCGAGTCGGTTTATTTAAGTGAAGAAAAATCCATTTTCACATCTACTTTGGTGCTTCATGTAGAGAAAATTCACAGCTATTTGAATTTCTGTGCTTGATGACGATTACTAACACTTGTCCGCCCCTGTGGAGATACTGATGTTCGGACTTCTGTAGTGAGGGCAGCTTTTAGAGATTCGCTGTGGTGTAATTATTCAAATTTGGCCATGTCAGCCTTTACAAAATAATTTTCAAATGAAGCATTTATTGTGTAAATGTTGAAATATAAAAAGGCGATTAATGTAACACAGTTGATATAATATGTCAAGAGTGTAAAAAAAAAAAATTACAGCTAATTTGTTCAAATTGTACGTTATGAAGAAAAAGAAAGAAAAAAAAGTACATTAGATGTACAAAATCATACTTAATCCAACACAAATCAAGGCATTATTATTGCCCCAAAAGTTGTTAAATGGCTTATTTTTCTAGGTCACCATACACAGCACATTTTTTTTTTATGGCTGATATATTTTATTTTTTGTATGTATTCCATGTATTCATTCTTGTCTGCATAATGTTGGCAAAAATCTTGTTTTCACATTTGGAGCACAACATGTCATATTCAAACTTTAACCCATAAAAACCCAGTGCTACCCTCTATGTTCAGATAAATTGTTCTCTTTATTTAACCTTTCTTAAGTGATTTAGAATTTTCATATGTTTCATTTCCTCTGTTTGATTATATGTTCATGAAAACAGAGTTAATTCAAAGGTGATTTTAACAAAACAGAAAAAAATGGAAGAAAAATTTTTTTTCCTGCAAAATATATCATTAACTGAGGATAAAATAAGTGTCTTCATCCACTATCATTGATCCAACTCCATGGGTTTTAGTGGTGAATCAATGTTGTAGAAGACGACGGTGTTTCCATGTTCACTACAGAGTCTCTGAACGTCCAAATGGGTCATATCTGATGACCATGAAAAGATGATGAACTGTATTTGAGAGTAATTATTTACACATATTGATAGAATTTGTGGATCAGCAGGTATTAAACAGTTCATATCAGTGAATGATTTTGTTGCTCATCAATGTTTAGCTCTTTATGGTTTAATTTCTGTTTGAAAATCAAACATTCTCTGATAATACACTCTTGCCCATAAAATTGGAATAATTTTGTTTACAGACACATTTCTCTTTTTATTCCTATTAATTACACATCAGTTATCACCTTAACTAGGTGCACTGCTTGCGTACTGAGTCCCAGTTACAGTTTATTTATCAAAAACAAAACATACTGTCATAATCATTTCATGAAGAAGAGATGGTTCTATTTTATTCCAAGTTTATTAAACAGTGCATAAAGCACATGCTCTATTTGTAAGTTTGTGTTTTTTCTATTTAAAATATGCCCGTTTTTTGCTGTCACTGGGAAAAAAAAATAATTCTATAGTTACCTTTGTACATCTTGTAATTCAAGTGGCTTGACATAGATAGTCACAGGTGTTTCCATGCAGGTAGGAGGGTTAAATGCATAGGTGACAGCTATAATTACTGATTACTGAACAGACTTGGTCAGACTCGACTCTGTGGCTCGACACAGAACCTCAGAAAAGTGGTTTGTAGTTTTCCACAGCAGCGTACATGGCATCAGGTCACCTACATTTATATTTTGTCTCTTGATTTTGATAGAGAGAAGAGAGTTGCAGAATGAAAGTATTTTTTTTCTCCTCGTGTCTGCTCCTGCAGCTTTCATTTTCTGTACATTTTCAGGTTCTGTAACTTTTCAGTTAAGTGACTTTTTGTCTGTGTTACATATGGCCAGAACTGACCTTTTCCCAACGTATGTTATCACTCTTGTTTTTAACAATGTGTTTGACATTTTTAGAGTTCCAATTTAAAATAGGTGCCTTTTTCCTCCAGGTGTCAGGATGACTGTCCAGTGGGCACCTATGGTCCACAGTGTAACCAGAAGTGTGAGTGTCAGAATGGAGCCAAGTGTCACCATATCAATGGAGCCTGTCTGTGTGAAACTGGCTTTAAAGGCCCTAATTGCCAGGAAAGATTTTGTCCTTCCGGCCTATATGGCCTCATCTGTGACAAGTACTGCCCCTGTAATACCAGCAACACAGTAAGGTAAGTGAGACATCAGTGGCCACATGCAGCTTTGCTCTGACCAAGTCCTGAAGTGAAGCCCCCTGTAGCTCCATATGTATAAAGACTTCTCAAACTCAATTTTGCCCCATCTTAGCTCTAAACCAGCACTCACTCTGAAGTCTGCACACCTCTTAGCCATGTCATCCAGTTAGCTTTTAATCGCGACCTTTGCTTCATCCATAATTTCTCAGCAGCATTCATAGTTAATGCAATGTTAATGCTCTGATTCCGGCTGGACTTGGGCGCCGACTGTAGAAGTCATTACAGAATGAAGGAGAAAAGGGACACCTCATCTATCTGAAACAAGCACGTACTAGACACATAGATGGATGAATTGCTGTTGGCGGAGACTTCACACTTTGACCCTGTTCAGAAATGAAATGTTGATACTCTCAGTCTTGCTTCTCCTTACTCTTTTTGTTTCTGTTGTTCACCCATCTCTCTTTCTCATTATGGTGTAGCTGCCATCCACTTTCTGGTGAATGCACCTGCTCAGCGGGATGGTCAGGGCTATACTGTAATGAGACCTGCCCGCCTGGGTACTATGGAGTCGGATGCATGTTGCCTTGCAGCTGTGCCAACGGAGCTGACTGCCATCCTGTCACTGGCTCCTGTATATGTGCCCCTGGATTCATGGTGAGTCGAAGGGTAGCATGTACCTGTTTTGTACATTGCAATCTTGCAATTTTTATCTTATTTTAATATTAATATTGTTATACTCTTGGCTTTATTTTGTATGTTGAAGTCACAATGTGAAATAGTAGCTTAAGTTAAATAAAGAGCCAACTCTGATCAATTAAAGGGGAGGGTAAAGGAGGAAAATATGCAAAAAAAAAAAAAGTATCTTTAAAATTAATTTAAACTCTTTAACATTAATTTCTGAAATGTCCATGTGTTAAAAATCATTTAACACGCTGATATTTTACTCATTGCATCTATGTTAATTGTGAAGCATCAACTCTTCATTGTGCTGTTCGTTACATTAATTTTTCATAAAGCTGTCAGGTTAATTGTTGTTGTAACCTTGCTCATTGTAAGCTTTGTTATACTTAAGAAAATTAGTTGATCTACTTTATAATAATGATATAAGAGGACGCTGTTCTGTGCAGTGTCTGTAATATAAATCAGACCACCAGGTGTGAAATAGTTCATCCTCCATGTGTCTGAGCTTTGCTTATAAAGGTTGTAGCCTTGATTTATGTGACATGTTATTTGTGGCAGTTGTAAAATGTTTGCGTCATTGCAGTTGTAATCCTCTGGACTTGGTCCCAGTGTTACTTAGAAGCTTTTTATACATATACAAGTAGAAGCAAGGTGAGGCATTTTATTCTTGCCTTATTATGGATGTGTTTTGTCACAATGAAAAAAAAAATCTAAACGCAAATGATTCTTTTTCCGCAGAATACTCCTTCACAGACATTAAGAATCAGGAGCATTTGTTTTGGCGAGTGCTTTCCAAATCCGCCTGGCATGCTGTAACATGTGACACAGAGGCAAGAGAAAATAAGCTTAGATCTTTATGTTGCTTGACCAATTTAGAGTAAATTGAATCTTTGACCTATATACATTTGTACTTTACTTGGTTTGTGTTGCCACATTGTCCCCTTTTACAACTGTCAAATTAGTTGGGTAACTTCAATCAGTTTTCCCATTGTATTTCTTGTCTTGCAATCTGAAGTTACAGGGCAACAGAGACTGAGAGGGTACATTTCTGCCAACATTACATTTCAGTGGAAATTGCCTGTGTCTTACAGCGGGCCACTGTGGTGAATTGAGCTACAGAGCGGGGCCACAGACTGTGTCTTAATTTGCTCCACCTGTTCTCTTTGGCGGCTGCTGGGAAGGGCTGCCAGATCCATTAAACAGACCTAGAGGGCAGGAGCTGGATAGAAAAGGATGCAGTCAGATGGGAACAGACACACCTCATATGGAGGATTGGTGTGTTTGTGCCTGTGTGTTTGAAGGAGGAGGTACACACTCGTGGTAGTTTTTTGTTGGTCTTAACAAAGTGGCTGCTGTGTAAACAACACAGATGGTTTGCGAGAGAGGTAGAGCTGTGGCTTGTAGCTCGTACCTGTTAGTGTGTAACTTTTTGTCACTTGCATGATCATTATCACAGAGTGAGTCTTTCAAAATATCACTGATGATGGCACTGAGGGTATGATTGCTGGTGAAGTCATATCCCCAGGAGACTAAGCCTCCCCGCTGCATCTTTGTTCTGGAGTCCCATCGGGGGGCAAACCAACCAAAGTGTTGGAGCAGACTGAGCTCCTGCACGCTTGATTTAGCTCTAGTAATTGGACATGCTCTTTTTGACTGGGACAAAGTGATTACATGTTACCTATTCAGGCATTGTCCCTTGCAATCAGCAGCATGTACTCACGGTAATGTTATTTCTGCACAATGTCTATACTTTACACTGATTCTGTTAATACTGATGTATCACTGATAGACCTACATTAGTGATGCTGAAATGCATTCCTTTCTGCCTTTGGATGCAGTGAGAACAAATCATTTTCTCCACCTCTCAGGACTTTCTAGCCTCATCAAAAGGTTCAGAAGTTCATTTTGTGCCTTGCTGCATGAATTTTAAACTGCAGTCACTCATCTAGCAGTTAGATGAACTGTTAAGGAGTGAGACTGATTGGTAATTAGTGGTGCCATTTGCATCTAGTCTCAATGGGTACCAGGCTGATCAATGTTGTGTCTGTGAGAGGCATTCTGGTAAAAATACCCTCCAAATACATTAAGAAACTAATAGGTATGAATTTAGTGCCTCGGCCAAGGACGACCTGGCTGCCTCTCAGTGTCTCAGGTCTGGTCGCTGCCTCCATTGGCTGTGTAGTTATGTAAGGTCCTGCTGCTCTCGTGCAATGAACTGACAGCCTGTGTATTAATAATGATTCTCCTCATACAGACTTCTTTCCTTCTCAGCTCAGAAGGAATATGAATCAGTCAACTAATGAGGGAGCTGCCTATCCCCTCTTGAGAGCAGACCAACCACTGGTCTCAGCACCATGAGGGTGAAACCAAGTGGAATCCGATGCAGCCATGGATGCAATAAAATCCATGTGGTCATTTGTGGCTGCGTGACGTTTTATCCATGAGTCCAGTCACCAGTAAATTGCCTCTGCTCTGAAGACAGCATGAACCCACCCCCTTTCAACCCTGGCGGCTGGACAAACTTCTCTCCTCACTTAACTGTAACTGAACTGCTATTGTTAGCAGTCTTGAAGCTGTCATTTTCAGTAGAACAAAGGTTATTGCAACCGATTGATAAAAATTTTATTCACAGACAGATGCTTTCATGTGGTGTACAGGGAGGAGGGATGTTTTAAGATGTGTGTTCTGCCCCTGGCGTCCACTGGCACATCTCCTCCTGCCTCCTGTTTAAACTGAGTTCAAAATGATAATGAGAGCAGTGAGCAGCCAGCAGTCCCCTAGTGCTCTGGTGAGCGAAGCAAGAGCCACTCAGACTCCTCTGGGCCACTAATTGGAACTCTAAATCATTGTGTCACCTGTCACTCAAGAGGAAGCTTGGAAGGGAGGGTGTGGAAATCCATAAACTGGCTGTGATCTCCAGCTTTGGGAGGGACGGCATTAGTGGAGGTGGGCTGTTCTCACCTTTTAAAGTACCGAAATGTTCAAGTACTCCATGTCCTTTACCAGATAGTTCATTTTAATGCAATGGCAAGGTCCTAAAAGAAAGAGTGCCAGCATGGCTGCCACTCTTTCTTTGGTGACTTCATTAAGAGGAAGACTGCAGCATCGAGTTCTAGGAATGTCTACACTTATTCTGCCTTTCCTTTCAAGTCCACCTGAAATCTAGGTGCCCCCCCCCCACAAAAAAAGTCACAGTCTGCTCTCAATCTGCTCTGATTTGTCATGTCCATCTGGGGGGCAACAGTCTGTATCGACCCAGTGTTAACCATGGATTTAATATTAGAACTGAGCTCGGGACCCCAAAGTGGTGCCTGTAACTTTCAATGAAAAGCTAAACAAAAAATGTTTGTGATCTCTGTGTTACCTCTATGTTATGTAGCCCATTGAACATGTGGATTAAAGTTTAATTCACTGGATCCAACCTGCTCTGGCTCTCAGACCAATGGGCGCTCAGTCTGTACACTGCAGCGATGTCACTTCAAAAACAAAAACATTTGAAGAAATGTTTTTCCAACAATTATTAGATGTGAAACTGATAATAAATATTGTAATTTTTGATATTTGATGCTGTTTTAATTATCAGTCTTCTATCATCTATGGGAAAAATGCTTTGTAAACTGGATGTTTTTCTCTTGCAATACAGCGAATGACCACTAGGGTATGGTGACAGCCCCGTTTACACATAGTACTGACTCAAGTCAGCTCAACTATAATCAGTATCCCTGTGCCACATTTCCACTTACGTGGAACCAGCTCAAGTCAGCTCGACTTGTTAATCAGCTAATGTTACTCATGTTAATCAGTGTCGTTTACTCAGAGACTTGCTGAAAACTTGGTCACATAATCTAAAATCTGGGATATTTTATCCGACTCGCAGGCATCAGCGAGCCACTATGAATATTACACCCAGAACTCCTGGAAGACTTGGGATGTCTGCCATAGTGTAGTTTTGGGCTGTCATTATGTGGATTAATATATTGCTATTTAGTGTAAACTTCTGCATCTGATTTTTGTAAAATGGTGGGTCACAGAGAAAACTGTCTAACCAATCAGTGACCTGCAGTGGTTATATGTCACGGTTTAGTATAGCTTGGAACCACGGCAGAGGTGGTGTGAAAAAAGTAGCAACAGGTACCAGATTTCAGGTCTCGATGTGATTTGTAAAAAAAAAAATTTTTAAAAATCATCACAGATTAATATCATTATTTATTATGTGTCCTCTTCAAATGCAACCAGTTAGATGCATCTATTTTAAAAACATGCTACACTAAGACGTAATATGAACATCTTCCTCATACATCCCATCTCTTTCTCATAAACTGGTCAGCAGTGAATATTATTTTTATCAGGCCTAGAGAGAGTGTTATATTCATGAAATATGGTCCTAATGTATAACTATGACAAATCTGGGTGATTTAAAATAGAGTTAGATAAGGGCAATATAATAGAAAAAATAATGGCAATATAATAGAAAAGATAACATGAATTTGATATCACTAGTCATGACACTTTACAATAATGCCTTTTGCTCTACAATTGATATGAGTAATCATGTCATGTCGACTCTAACTCTAGTCTGTTTTCTATCTTGGTCTTGAACTTGGTCTCGGTCTCGACAAGGCTTGGTCTTGGTTTCGCCTTAGTGTGTCATGGTCTTGGTCTTGTCTTGGTCTCGATACCCTTCATTCTCGGAAGTCTAACCAGTGTTGACCACAACACTAGTGAATACAACCTTAGAGTGTATTCAGACCTAATTTGATTGGTCAGTTTAAAACAGACATCTGGACTGTTCTTTTAGGTGTGAATACAAACATGCAAACTGTGATTTGAACCAAACAAGTGGACTGAGACATCCGTTTTCAAACAAAGTCTGGGCCGGTTCTCTTCTGGTGTAAATATAATTGACCTTGAGTCAAAGCATACCATGGAACCATAAAGTCTGCATTTGATCCAAACCAAATTACCAGACCAAAGGACTTTCCAGATGTGAATACACCCTTATTAGATCCACATGGTGCTGGTCCAGTAATGACTTTTACTATCATCTCCCTCATCTTATATAAAAGCAATAATAAAAAAAAAAAAACCCTGATATTAACTGATATTAACATATTTTAACTTTAACATGTCGTTAAGAATACTTTTTATTTTTTATTTTTTTTGGGTGGGGGGGTTGATTGTGGTCTGGTGTAGAAGTGTGTTGCACATGTAAATCAAATAAAACACCTAAGCGTCTACTTTTAGGACATTGTGGATTTTATTTTCTTGGGTTTTACTCCATGTTATCATCCTCATCCCATTTCCTCATCCTGTTGGTTTGGGGAGGATGTGCAGCAGTCAAAAATCACTGGGAGATTTGCAATGCTTTTTCTCCACTGCAAGCACTCTGACCTATGAGTGGAAGTCCATAATTTGAGGCTGGTGCATCGCCTCAGTTGTGTCCACAAATTTCTAGCACAGGGGTCATCAACCTTTACTATCTAAAGAGCCATTTTGGTCCAAAGAGATAAAAATATCTGTCTGGGGCTACAAAATATTGTTTATACGTTTCAGACCTTTCACTGCAGGTACCGCCTTACATAAAACATATGGTGACCACAAATGTCAAAGCAATTCTTTTATTTAGTATTTGGTGCCTTTATGTTCACAACAGTGATAGCAGCATGGTATATAAAAAAAATTTGATATTCATTTCAGTATGGTTTTGTTTTTCTTTGACAAAGCCACTGAAGCAGGGCTTAAGATCCGCATGTGGCACAGAAGCTATGGATTTCTCACCCCTGTCCTTGCAGTGTACAGTTTTCTAGATGCAATTTCACAAGTCAAGGGCCAAAACTTGATACTGCTGAAGTTAAATAAAACAGAAACTGTAATATTAATAATACAAAGCCAGCCGGGCAGAAGGGCAGATTAAACAGTCAGTCGATTTAGTGGTAGCTCGGCTGGAGATGGATGAGGGCAGAGCCTGGATTCTGAGAGACCTGCTAGTATGTCTGCTGATGAAAGTGGAGAGACCCCCCACGAGAGTCAAGACAAGACAAGTGAGAGAGGGTGCGAGTGAGATAGAGAGAGATGGGTTGAGAAAAGCCAAGCACGGCTGAGTGTGCTGTTGGTGCTGTCAGAATATATAGAGTGCATAATTGGTAACTGGGAGGAGGTAGCTTAGCGTGATCAAGTGTGGACCTTCCTCCTGAGCTCCAGTTTTCACATATCTATTCAATTTTACAGTTGTTTTGCTCCTCATTCTGTACACAGATATGACTGGTCTAAGTAAACTGTTTAGCTGGCTGTGGAGAAGTACAGTGAGCCTTTCTTGTCTTTCTGTCAGCATCTCTTCACACTAAATTATTCCTATTTTAGGTTTTCTCACAGTCAGCATTTATCGCCATGCTGATTCTTTGCTTCATGACTTTGCATTATTTCTAACACAGGGTGAAGACTGCGCTACAATGTGCCCTCCTGGTCTGTATGGACCAAGCTGCATGTCCACCTGCTCCTGTCATAATCACGCATCCTGTTCTCCAATAGATGGTTCTTGCATCTGCAGGGAAGGTACAGCAGAACCTGCTACATTTTCAGAGGAACTGCTTATATTTTTTCTTATGGATTCTGTTAGTCTGTCAATACTCAATACTTTGAGTCAGTCTGTGGCACCAAAGGAGATATAAATCTTTAAAATACATCATGCATAGTTACTTTAAAACAGGGGTGTCAAACATGCGGCCCGCGGGCCAAATGTGGTCTACCAAAAGTGTAAAAGTTATACTTAAGATAGTCAATAATATTTTAGTTCAGGTTCCACGTTCAGTCCGTAAAATATAATCCTAATAACCTTTACATACTCACAACTCCAAATGTTTCTCTTTGTAAATGTAAATATTTTCATTATATATTTACACACAAATAAACTGTAATTTCTCAAAAAAAAAAACAAAAAAACGTAAATAACCTGAATGTGAACAACCTGAAATGTCTTAAGGGAAGTGTCATTTTACCAGTGTTCTGCCTGTTATTAAATATTTTGTATATTTTTAGACTCACTGTGATCTGTAAGTTAATATTGTTAAAATTGGACTTATTTTTCTTAAGAAATTTTAGGTTGTTCATGTCATTCACATTGTTTTAAAAACAGTTTATAGATGTAAACATTTTCGTCATGTAAGTAAAGTTTGGAGTTGACATTATTTATATATAATTATGTTATTATCTTAGTGTCTGGCCCACTTCAGACCATATTTAGCTGAATTTGGCCCCTGAACTGAAATGAGTTTGACACCCCTGCTTTAAAAAGACCAAATAATGCCCTCAAACCTGCTGACACTTTGGGTTTTAGAAAACATTGCTCTAATAAACATAATCACATTTTTTAGGAACTGTTTTCATTGGCTTGTTAGTGTGTATTTATGGTAGAAGGATCACCTCAGAGCTCATGCTGATAATGAACTAATGAATTTAGTTTAATCCATGATACATCATGCACCTAATCACAGGTTGCTCATGGTCTTTAAAAATTCAGGAATCAGATTTTTACGCTCGAACATGTCTTAAATACAACAGGTATTAAAAACTGATTGGATTTAGTACCTGGCTGAAACCCTCTGTAAATAATTAATCAGACGCCTGTCTCCCATTGTGCAAGAAAATCCTGAGTATAAAGGTAACAGAGTCCATAGGAAGTCAAAAAATATAAAGCCTCAAGAAACACCTGCCATTACTCAGTGTTTGTCTATATTTGTATTGGAAGCATCAACAGCTCTGCCCCAGCACAGCGTTGCATAAAATAGGTCAAAATTGCATTAATTATGTGGAAACCTGCTGAAACAATGTTGTAGTATTGTTATTCAGTCGTATAAACAGGCAATACATGTAAAATAGTGCAGCGGTGACTATAATGCTTTATATTCAATTGGAGGTATTTACTCTTTCTGTAGGGTGGCAGGGTGTGGAATGTTCCATCCTCTGCTCCAGCGGTACGTGGGGTCTGGGTTGTAATCAGACATGCTTATGTGGGAACGGAGCTGCCTGTGATCCTATCGATGGCATCTGTACATGTTCCCCCGGGTGGAGGGGAGAGCACTGCGATGAGTCGTGCCCTGTAAGTCTATCCTAATCCTGTAGACCTTGAACCTTTACAGAATGTTTTATCTCATTGCAAGTTTTTATGATTCTCAGGATGGCACTTACGGATTGGAGTGCCGCGAGCGTTGTGACTGCAGCCACGCTGACGGCTGTGACCCTGTGAGCGGCTACTGTCGATGCTATCCAGGCTGGACAGGTCAGTACTGCATCGGAAACACAAATCACCTCTGAGATCTCAACTGTATTCTTTTGTCATGCTCAGCAAAAAAAACAGAGATGCCACATGCTAGTTGTACTCACAGAAAACTATGCCAAGGGATTTATGGTTCATGTTTTACAGTATGTTTACAGATTGTCTAAGCAATGTTTGTTAATTAAATGTTCAATTTATTTTGCTGCTGAGCCTGCGGCATATGTGAGTGAGAGATGTTGAGAATTGAGCTCTAAATTAATTCTCTTTGCAAACCCACCGGATGCCAGTCATGCTTACATAGCATCTATTCTTCTTTGTATGCAGTGCTGATGTGGCTCATCAGTTTAACACTTCGACACAGGTTTATCTTTGCCCACACAGGTTTTCAACTCTGAACTTTTCTTACTTTTGAGTTAACATGTGTTTGTTCATTGTTTCTTGTCATTTCAAACATGTGCTTACAGGGAAAGAGCTGGGAGGTAGGAAAGTGTGAATGTCACAGCAAGGGTGAAGATCATTATGCTCAAAAATGAAGCGTCGCATCTGAATGTCAAATATAGGGGGGCTAAGCGAGGACCTGGTCTCTGAGCCTGGGTGGAGAGGTGCAGTCAGAAAGGGAATAGATTCAGCGGGAAAGGTCAAGCCTGTGAGCTCTCAGCAGCCCCCTCCATTCAGCCTCTTGAGCTTAGGGCATTTATTCTGGGAAACAATGTGGGTTTTATTATCTGCAAGAATGAAGCCAGTAAAACGGGCCTCTCATGCTCTGAATCCTGCACAGGTCGGGACCATCTGTCAGCCTTAATTGAGTCACCGGGGTGCAGGGCTGGGGGCAGCGTGCAGCCCAGCGGACTGGACAAACACACATATATACATAGTCGAATTGTAGAGTCTTGCCAATGGATTCCCTAAAGAAAGGAGCACCTACAGACAGAAGGCGGTGGGATTCGTCACAGATCTAAGTTATGGAAACAAAGAAATGGCTATTTACAGAAGCACTGGAGCTATTTTTGCTGTAAACACTGTCATATCAACAAGCACACAAGCTCCACATTTGGTTGTGCCTCCCTACTTTACTGTCAACTTTCTGTTTTGTTTCTTTTCTGGAGTTCGCTATAACCTGTCAAAAAACCTGAGTGTAGTAGCGTGTGCGTGTCAGTGGCTAAGCTGTGACCCACACAGTTGTTGCTCATCTGTCGTAAGCCTGACATCAGCCATTGACTAGATGTTGGGTCTTCTTACATGTTCATGTTAAACAGAACCACTTTTGTGAAGATATACTGGTTCATGCGGTATAGAGACGGTAATGTGACTGTGTGTTTACATGCACTGAGAGATATAGAAAGTTAAAGAGGGAGAGAGGGAGGTTTGTTCTACTCTGTTCACTCAAACTCACACAAATTGGATGGAGGGACCTCTGGCACTTCTCAGCGAAAAGCCTCCTTTGAAGCGACTTCAGTTGTGGCTTCTCTCACTCTTTCTTCTTCACCCTCACTAGGCATCCAAAGCCCTTCTGTTTGTCACCATTAGACTGAAAAGTGCAATTCTCTGTCCGTATTCATTTTCTGACAGTAAAGTCAGCCACTGTTTTTTCTGCCTGGCCTAGCAGAACCTCAAACACACTTGCACCAGCCTCGCCTTCCTTTTGATGTCTATGGCTGGCCTTCTCAGTAAATCACTCCTACCATGCCCCTTGCTCATCAGCACTAACATTTCCTTTCCTGTGCTCTTCCATTTCACTCCTGAGGCACCCTGGCTACTGTATAACATTAGTCCCCAGAGTTTAGAACAGGTTTAATTCAAAGGTACTGCACTAATGTGGCTTTAATGGTCGCACCATTCTCAGATATTCTCGTTCAAAGGAAATTTCAAATGAGGTTTCAAACTATGGGCTGGTGCTTGAAAGGTTGCAGAGTTTGTGCACATGTGGGTATGTGACTTCATGTATGAACATGCAAATCCCTAGATTTTCGTATTTTATTATATAAACCTCTATGTATGGATAGAACATGTGATATTACCCCTTAATGGGAAGGTATGGGTATTTCTGAGAGAGAACGTGCTGCACCGATGAGCATGCTAATGTATTCATGTGTGGTGAGAGTCCAGTATGGATGCAGCGTTTTGTGCCAAACACACAGAGACACTTCCAGTATGTGTTGTTGTAGCCTGAGTACTTTCCCTGCAGCTCTGTACACTACCCCAGCTCTGCTGAAAGAGAATGGGAGACAAGCTTGGCCTCTCAGGAGACCCAACCCTGTTAATCAACACAGTGCACTGGCAGGGAGCCCCAGTCAGATCAAAAATAAAATACATTTGGAGAGAAGAAACAGAGTCTGAAAGGATGAGCTGAGCTAAAAAAGAATAAAAAACAGTCACTCTCCAAACTGCAGTTTCTTCATTCAGGGCTAAAATCAATTGTGGATCCGTGCTGGGTGAATAACCCTGCAGAGATCCATGTGATCAGGCATTGTGACAGTGAAGTGGGTCGTTTGATGATGTGCTTTTTCAGATGACAGGCTACTTAAAATATCTGAGTTTGTCGGCCTTTGCTCTATAATTGCACACATATTAAGTTTATGATCAGATAAGAGTTATTTTAAAATCCAACACCAAATGCACATCAGTTCCAAATATTATTTGTTTGCCTCCATGCTTTTAATAGGTGAATTAAGCGGTGGTGGTCATTCCCTAGTCTTTGCTTTCTCAGTGTGCTTTCGCTGAATATTCGTTGTTGTAATGTGCCTGCAGGAATCCACTGTGATAATGTGTGCCCACAAGGCTTCTGGGGACCCAACTGTTCAGTCAGCTGCTCCTGTCAGAACGGAGGATCCTGCTCTCCTGAGGACGGCACATGTGTGTGTGCACCTGGATACAGAGGGACCTCCTGCAAAAGAAGTGAGCTCCTTTCTTTTTCTTTCAGTAACCTCTCTCCATGAGGATGTTTTTGAAGTATGGGCAGAAGTCTGAGGCTGTCACAGTATTGACCTTGTTTTGATCTTTGAAGATGTGTTGAAGGGCAGAAGAAGCTGAGAAGAACCACTCGTGCGTCCATTGTAACTGCTCAAGTACAAACCCTTCATCATGGCTATCAGTTAATCATGCCATGCACAGTACCCCCCCCCCCCCCCCCCCCCCCCCCCCC
>JAPSES010000249.1:5433712-5463406 GCA_029822895.1 Maxillicosta whitleyi
CCCCCACCACCCACCACACCCCACCGCCTGAGACAGACACTGTCATACAAACACATATACCGGTCAACCCTCTCAACCCCATCCTCAACAACAAACTCACAGTGGGAGATTCACAGTCCTCGCCCAAGGCTCATCAGAGGGTGTTCTCACTGGGAGTGCTAGTTCTAGTTTCTGAGCGGGGTCTGTCTGAGCCTGCTCTCAAGTGATGAGCTCACTGATTGGGAGTGAAATTCACAGTCACAAACCTGTAAACATCAATTTGAACGAAACGTAAGAGAGGGACTAAAACAAGCTGTGTCTGCCTGTGTTTGTTTGAGTGTGAGTGGAAATGATTACTCCCCCAAATTCAGTGTTTACACAGATACTATCCCTGTCAGGTGAAACCTCTCCAACTACTTCTTTATTGTTTATCCTGTTTAAACATTAATTGAAGGATTACATGTTTCTCCATATGTTGATGGAGACGCTCAGACTTAAAGGAACTATATGTATGACTTCTACTTTGGAAGATTAAAATATGGCCTTTAAGTACCGCTAGAACTCATGTCAGTGTATTATACTACAAAGCAGTTGTAGCTGCTGGTCTTTAACACAGGAGAAGCTCATCTTACAGCTCCATCATAAAACTTGTATTATAACAAAGCAATTTTAAAAAATGGTACCAGGCACAACAAACCCTGCCTGTCACACGTATTGTAACTTATTTTGGCATCAATCCAGCTGATGTCATCACATCTATGCATGCGGTGATGTCAGCATATCAGTTGCTTCGATATATGGTGCGAGTTTGAAGTAAATTTAAACAAAATTGATATTTTTATAGACATTTGAAAATTCACCCATTTTAAGTAAATGGGTAAAAAAATAAAAGAGTTTTTTTTCTTTTACCTACTTTTTCCAAAATATAACTACATCTATCCTGGGTCACTGGCAATCTGTAAACCTAATTTGGTATGAGTTCAACCAATAGTTTTGCCGCTACAAAAATATGAATTTTTGCCCATTGTAAGAAAATTGGGGAAAAAGATTTTAAAACTTTAGAAAAATTATAACTTTGACCTAATTTTCCAAAAATGTAATCAGATCTATTCTGGGGCACTGGCAATCTATAATCCCAATTTAGTCTGAATTCAACTAAGTGTTTTTGTGCTAGAGTGTTAACAAACAAATAAACAGGCAAACAAACCGAACCCCTTGCCTGCCCTTTGGGAGGTGGGGTAATGTTTCTTCTATACCATAAAACCACAGCAATACACACTTGCAGGTGGATGACTTGACCCTTTTTCTCTATAGTTGATGTAGTCAGAGCACTTTGGCAAACAACCTCTCTTCCACTGATATCCACATGGGACTGAGCTCCAACATGCTCCGATACTGGTATATTTTAATGTTGCTGTCAGTTACAATGGGTTCAATACCTACGCCTTCGAACAATTCAGCCAATGCAACGTCTAAAGTCCAGCATTCTGACCCAATCATCCCCAGAGATGCTGAACATCCATGGGAGTTGTTTGTGTGGAATGATTTTATGCATTTAGCCAATGACCACCATCCTTCCCTGGAGCGAAAAAAACAGCTCGGTGCTGCCTCATAGACTATATTCATCAAGGTACTGGTTACTGATACAAGAATGTATTGTGGAATTTGCGTCGGAAAGCAAACGATAAACAGCTGACCAGACTGACACGTTAACGGAAGTTCAGCTTCCCTAGCTGTCTCAAAGCAGTCACCTCTGTTACAAAGATGCACACTGAATTTAATTAAACTGGGGGTCAATGTGTCACTGTGAATGTATGTGAACACTAGAGAGAGTCGTGAGTCACTCTGTTGATGTCTCATGGAGTAAAAAACAAATGCCCATTTGTGATTAAGAACCAATTGGAAACAACTTTCAGAGCCAATGAAAGTGACAAAGTTATTGAAAAATAGCATAAATTGTAGTTACATGATTGGATGTTGCTATAAAGCAAAAAACTCAAATTTGATGCTAAAATTACACCATATCTTCTCCACTGTTGAGTTTAATTATAACGTTTATGAAGGTATGAAGTTATTATGTGATTATATGATCTTTTGTAAGTTCACCATTTGCTGATCCACTATTCAGAATAAACTTTTGACTAAAATTTGACCTTGTTTGGATGATTCCAAACAAATCTTACTGATACAAACAGATATAAACTATATGGAAATCAGAGGTGATTTTGTGTTGTTCCATTTTTGCATTGATGTTTTGCTGTGGCTGTTTTATATCTAAATGGAGACAAGAGAACAGAGCTGTAATGTAATTTATTGGCTGCTGTTGAAGATGAACACTATGAGACAACAGTTGTTTTGATCGTCTCTGAGTTTGTGTTTGAAGGAAAAAACTTGATGATACAGGATCACAGATGATTCAGTGAGTGATACAGTCTGTAGATACATAGTGTGCATTGGTGGTCTTAACAGCTGTGAGTGTGTTCTTGGTTGTCTGAAATACCAATATTGCAAACTACAACTACTATTACAAACTAACTGCAATTTCGGCCAAACACAGATCTGCTCATTTGTCAAAGTTCCACGGTTAAAATATGTCTTCTTTGACCATTTCCATCAGAATTGTTATATTTAAATAGGCATTGGCCCAAATCAGTGGGAAAATTAACCTGTAATAATTTTGCAGTGTTGAAGTTAATGTACATTTTTAATACAACCTGAAGTGTTTTTATGTAAGTGTAATCATATTTAAACCACATTTGAATAGCCTGGTATAGTTCACTTTATTTCAATAAAACAAGCATTATTAACACTTACTTGTTTTTCTTGACATTTATAGATCATCAAGCTACTCTCAAGACTTTACATAAAACAGACTTTCACGATTCTCTTAACTCTTTTACTATTCCATGTCTGGCAGCAGATGAAATGGGAAGGATTACAATAAAGTCTGACTTCTCTGCTCTCTGCCTCCCATTGCTGTCTCTTCTTGTCTACTCTGCTTTAATACTACCAGCCTTGATTTTCTTTTCAGTGTTCCCTTGATCACTCTTGTCATGCCCTGTTTCGTTATTATACACCTCTTGTTCCATCCACGTTGTTGACTGAATCCCTCTCCTCTTCCTGCCATGCACTGCGGGCTGCAGGCTGCTCTCCAGGGTTCTACGGGCACCGCTGCAGCCAGTCGTGCCCACAGTGTGTGCACAGCACTGGGCCGTGTCATCATGTCACGGGCCACTGTGAGTGTCTGTCCGGCTTCTCCGGCTCCTTGTGCAACCAAGGCAAGTAGTCTTTTTAAGTTCCAGTGACCTTTTTTTTTTTTTTTACTTTTTCACTTACTACAACACATTCACTTTGCAGATGTAGTCATTGTATCTTGAAAAGGGTACGAAAAGTTCATATACATGACCTGACATTTTGTCTGGACAGGAACTAAAAAAAATCTGCAGGGAATAATACAGTAAATATATTAAACACAGAGCATTTAAAGATGATTCAGTGTTTAAATTGAGTATAGTTTATCCCTGTAATTTCCCATAACATTAAAAGACAATATATATCTCAAATAAACTATTTTTTGGTTATCTGTATTTTTACTTTCCATTCACTTTGTGCTTATTGGCATAAATACAATCAATACATGACCTGATGCCTCTCCAACTTGGATTTAAGTCGTAAAACTTTCAGTAATGTCTATTAGCGTTCTAGACGAATAAGAAAAAAACCCAAATACTATCTTCAACAGAACCCTGAGACTTTTTTCCCCCCAAAGCTATACACAAAGAGACAAAGAAGCAGCACATGTGAAGGTCTGTTGTCTCTGTTCAATCTACACAGCACAGGCAAACTTTTCTTTGTGTGTTGCGCTGCATTGTTATCTTAATCACTTAGGAAAATCTTGCCAACACAAAACATCAGTAAGTTTTTCTTTGTTTTTTGTCTCTCACTATCTCAGAATTCGTATTTTTATTTTAGCTTTAAATGTATTTCATAATGATTTTACACTTAGAGAAAAAAAAAAAATTAATTTTGACTTTTTTTTGGCACCAGCAGGCTTTTCCTTATGTTTTTAATAATAATAAAATAAAATAAAAATAGATAAATAAAAAACGTTGTTTAGATTCTTTAAATTATAATAGATATTACGTTATATATATTACAAATGTGTTACTTGTGGCAAGCCACGTTAATTCATTTTAGGTGTATTAAAGACAATGAATTAATCAAACGTGTAGAAGGAACTTGATATGAGTAGCACACATAAATATCTAAGTGTTTTATTGTAATATACTAAACTAATCTTTATTTAATTTATATCATAAGTTGCCATTGTTATTTTTTTCTCCATCAGCTTTGTGTGTATTAAATGATTTAATATTAACACTAATATTAACTAATGCATTGCTGTGTCAGTGGTTTCTCTTTTGCCGTAAATTGCAATGAATGTCTGCTCTCCATCATAATGTTGAGACAAGACACTTATAAATATACTGTAGACCTTAGTTATAATAATGTAATAATTCACAATCAATTCATATATATATATATATATATATATATATAAATTACAGAAAAGCAGTAGGGAAGTTTTGAATTCTCTTTCATAGCTTTGAGCAATGTCTTACAAATAAAAGTTTAATAGGTTAGCTGAAGGAGGAGGAAAAAGAAAAAAACGAGCACCAGTCCTAATTTGTCTGGTCTGTAATTACTAGTGAGCAGGCGTTAGGCCACTAGGGACGAAGGTGGCCAACAACATGCACATTCTCTTCTTGTCGAGCTCTGTTGGCGTCCTCGCTTGTCCTCCGTCCAGCACAAAGTCCCAGCCTAATGAAGCTCTCCTGGTGTGTTGAGGCTTGAATCCCCAGAAGCAGCGGTATGGGGGAGCCAACCTCATGGCCTAATGACAACCTGCTTGAAGAAGCTTAAAAGAGCTCTCAAGAAGAGGGGAAAGCCAGTTGAAATGTAATCATTAAAATCACCCCACATGAAAATGAGTTAGACCCATTTCTTTCACAGCCAGCTGCCTTATCTGATATTTCTAACGCTGGGCTATTCTCTTTATACGAGACCTTTGATGTATCTGCTGGTGCTGCATCTCCCTGATTCTGATACACCTTGGTTCAATTTGTTCCGCCGTCCAACAGGAAAACACAATGGAGGTATCATTGGAAATGACATCTTTTATTGAAGAGTGCCGGAGAGCAGTGAAATATTAATTTCATAAAAAATGTATACAGTAGTCTGTGTACATGGTCTATTTTAATTCTGTGGCACATCAGTCATGCCACTCTGGTGAGTGGAAATGGGGCAGTCATGTCACTGGAGGCAGTGATTGACTCCTCCTTTTGTCTAAACAGATCACTTCACTTTGTGTCCACTTAAATAAAACAATATCATCCATTAGAGATATTTACACAGCCTTTCAGAGAATTAGTTTGTACAAATGCGCTTACAATAATGTGCCCAAGTTTAATGTCACAATGTTAATGGATTTTGCCGCTCTTTGCATGTACTTGAAAATATTCAAATAAGTGTTGTTTTGCAAGGAGGTTTATTCTGGGCGTTTTGCAGTTTGTCCAAGCGGCAGATATGGGAGGGTCTGTGCTGAGATCTGCCTCTGCACCAACAACGGCACCTGCAACCCCATCGACGGCTCCTGCCAATGCTTCCCAGGTTGGATAGGAGATGATTGCTCTCAGGGTATGGCTCCCTTTCTTCGTTCAACGTTTGATTTGACCATTTCCTCTGTTTTCCCCCCCACCTCTCATTGTCTGTTTCCACTCCTAATTTCTCTCTCACATTTACCTTCGTCCACATTAATCATTTTCATGACCCTACACATTCCAAGAAGTACCCTCAGCTCCAGCTGATGTAAAACACATAGCTTGCTTAAATGATTGTTGTAATGCATTATGCTCTTTGATTTACAGCACTGTAGGCCAAAGATCATTAGTAGAGCTTTGAGCTGTCATGCCATGGGAAATTGATGTGTGGTATTTTATTACATTAACTACTTAAAGTAAAATAAGTTATGATCACAAAGATGTCATATTACTAATATTTTGCTTTGGGTCATTCAATCTGACACATTCATCTCCTCTACATAGAAGTTATGGGCTGGGTCAAATATTTTGGGTCAACATATTTGCTCTCAGCTCCATGTTTTCATGTATTTAACATAGAATGTCTGTGGAGGATGGTGTGTCCATAAGCCTGACTGTGTCTCTGGCATCTGCAGCATGTCCCTCTGGGCACTGGGGCCCTGATTGTCTCAACTCGTGTAACTGTCACAACGGAGCCCAGTGCAGTGCCTACGATGGGGAGTGCAGGTGCAGCCCCGGCTGGACCGGACTCTACTGCACACAGCGTGAGTCTCTCCCACACAGTTAATAGATATACAGTGGCATCTACTGGCAGGCTCTCAGAACTACAGGCAATTAAGTAAGAAGAAGAAAAGTTGTTTTTCTGAAACAACTGGGAAACTTAATGACATGACATTCATTTACAGGTTTTCAGAGAAAGCTACACCAGAATCAACAGTCTCTTCATCCATTTACTCATTATGCATTCCAGTCACTCATACAGGGATAGTGCAGATCATTAACATCACTCCTCTAATTTGAATTCTATTATCTGTCACCCCAAGGGTTTTCAGGGGTTCTTTAGTGTCATGTTCCTGGGATTATGCATGGATTTTTTTTCCTCATATAGATTGTTACTCTTTCCACTTGTGTTGTTTTCTTTCCGCATCTTTTTAATGTTAACAGCACAACCATATTTCTTGCCGAAGCAGGAAACATTTCATTTTCATTCATTCACATTGTCCCTTATTGTGTATGCTGCAGAGCTATTGAGCAGAATTGATTTTCCTGTTCCCCTGCAATATGACCTTGACTCTTTACGTTGCCTTTCCCTCTCGTTGCTTCCCCACCCCTCCCACCCCAATATTTTATACTTCTCCGTCCCAGGTTGTCCTTCAGGTTTCTATGGCAGGGACTGTTCTGAAGTCTGCCGTTGCCAGAATGGAGCAGACTGTGACCACATCACTGGCCAATGTGCTTGTCGAACAGGCTTCATTGGGACTAGCTGTGAGCAGAGTTGAGTAGGCCCAGTGCATTTTAGCTGACCAAAATTATCCTGTAGATGAGTGTGGTGGTGGTGGTGGTGGTGGGGTGTGTTCTATAAACACTTTGGCTCCCACTCTCTAAGTGCTTTAATTTTGATGGATTTAGTAATGCACCTCTCTCCCATGCAGAGTGTCCTGCTGGTACATTTGGATATGGTTGCCAGCAGCTGTGTGAGTGCCTCAACAATGCAACCTGTGACTATGTGACTGGAACATGCTATTGCAGCCCTGGTTATAAAGGCATCCGTTGTGATCAAGGTGAGGGGTAATCGTTAGAATCGAGCATTTCCGCTGTATTATCTCTCCTACACAGATGTGTACACAATGTTTAAAAATCCACTCTCTGTGTTTTCTCTGTAGCAGCTCTGATGATGGAAGAGCTGAACCCCTACACCAAGATTAGTCCAGCACGAGGCTCTGAGCGCCAGTCTGCTGGGGCTGTCATGGGCATCATCTTTCTCCTCCTCATCATTATGGCCATGCTTAGTCTGTTTGTGTGGTACAGACAGAGGCAGAGGGATAAGGGCCATGAGATCCAGCCCAGTGTGTCTTATACACAAGCAATGCACATCACCAACACTGACTATTCCCTGTCTGGTAAGATGTTGTTGAAACTAATATTTAGTTGTAGACATAGAAATGTAGAAAAAGACATTTGCTAAAGCATGGGGTTCCTATACCAGAGAGGACTGTATGAAATGTATGGTTATTTTCAAATGTCTTCCAAGTACAGAAAAAAGAAAAGAGAGTATAGAACGATTTGTGTTTAAAGACTCTTTCCCCCTTTCTGTTTTTTTAATATAAAATTCACAAGACGCACATTCTTCATTCAAGTAGAGCAACAGATATAATACTATTATATATAGAACTGAGAAAGTACAAGTGCAACTATAGGAGTACTAACATCCCCTTTCGAAGGACATTACTGGCAGAGTTAAATGAACCAAAGACGATTAAACTGTTCCATCTTCAAATAAAATTTAAAAAACAATATACTGAAAATAATGAGAATTATCTTCGCTCCAGTGAGCAAATCAGTTTTCAGTGTCAGCAAAAGAGCTTGAAACATTGTGAAATATTTTCTCTGTGGTCCAGTCTCCATGCAGTGTCTGTTTTGTTTCTGTCATGATGTTATGTAAATTAATTGTTGTCAATTGATTAGTATTAGCTAGAATGCCTAAGTAAAACCTTCTGGCAATTATGTGAAAATAGCTAGAAATGTACGATGTATGCTAACCATTCAAGCTTAAAACCATTAATTATGTATCATCAGAAAGCAAATATAGTCTGAAGAATGTGCTGACAAGTATAGAAAGTTGAGTTTGGAAAAGTCTGTATTTGAAAGTCACCTGTAAATTTACTTTTATTGTCAATATTCGCTTTCAAACCTTTAAATGTGCTGTGTAAATCCTCAGAGTGTGGCAGCACTGTAGCAATGAGGTCCAGTGCTGCTGAGGTTAATCAGAGCCAGGGCAGCACCAGCAGCGGCCAGTGCTTCTCCAACCCCAGCTACCACACTGTGGCCCAGTGCAATGTTGTCTCAACCATCTCCAGCAACCTGGATGGCACTCTGACCCTCAAAGTATGGCCACTCTCTGCATGTATTCACAAAAACAAAAACAGATCATTGAACCTCCCAAACCACCGCTGTAGTGCAAAAACAACACCAAACTGTGCTCTTCTTTTCACAGTCAAGCACCCTGAAAAGCAGAAATGGCTCTGAATGGAGAGCATACTGCAATCTCAATGACCTAGGTCAGTGTCTCTTGCTCTTATCGTGACACACCATATGCATTTTGAGTTCTGACTTTGTAGAATTGACATTTGAAGGGCAGTGGCACATGTGGCACTTGTGGAAACTTCACATTGACACTATTCTGGACACATCTCACCTGCTGTGAATGAAGATGAACCAGAGGTTTCTAGTTAGACATAACCTTTGCTCTGATTTTGAAAAGATATGCGCGTAGGACAGAAAAAGCAGAGCAGTGGAGGTGAAGAAGGGTCACCATGTGCTCATTAGTGGTCCTTCACTTTCTGAAGTGGCAAATTCCTCTATGATGACTTCTTCTGAATCAAATACGGCACTTATAGTCTGCGGATTATAGAACATTTGGATTGCTAAAACATTTATTCAGCTATAGATTATTATCTGATTGAGACTACCATTGGCAGAAGTTACGGTTTATAATGGCCATTGGCTGAAATAAAAGTACAAAAGATAAAAACTGCTCTCACTTTGATTTTCTCTGGTAGGTTTATTGTTCAGTTAACCATTAGGGAGCAAATGTTGAGTTTGATATGTGACATACGTCAGTATATTTTTAGATACGTGAAATGTATTTTGATTGTAAATCTATTTGATAGGAAGGGTGAATACTTTTTTATGTTGGACTTTAAAAGTCCACCATTTCTTGACTTCTATTATGGTTTTTTTTTCGAGACATACTTTCCAAATTTGTAGTTTATTCTGTGTCATGCTTGACTTCATTATTATAAAGGTATCCTGATGAGCACTTTTCCCATTTTTGTTAAAGCCTCCAGCAGATCTATCATGATGACAAGTCCCTCTCACATAAATCTTGCACAGTATATGCTTTCTGATGTAAAGTAATAGATCGATGTACTCATCAAATGCCAATCACCATTGTGTTGTTGTTTAGGACATATCCATTTATGGCTACAGTTGATTATGTAAGTTTGTAAGCCTCAGGGGAATATGATAGTAATCAGGTAGAACACATAACAACCGCTCATAATCACATTCTTCATATTCTATCACTGAGACATTTTACATCAATCTTCACATATGAATAATATGAGTAAATATATGGTGTTGGACCTAATATTTTGATATTTGCTACAGATGTTCAACAAGGGGAGACACAGACACAGAGGGGCTCCAGAAAAGGTAATTAATACATAATATGATTGTGTGTGTTTAAATATAGTGTATGTGTGTGTGCAGACAGATACTGCATGAGGAATAAAGTTTAGCTTTATCAGCACCAGTAATACAAAATTGTTTTATGCACAACAGCCTCTGCGTCAGTTCTCCCATGTGGTTGCAATTCCCCTCTGAGAGTACTATTTCTCTGACCCAAAATCCTATATCCTTATATTCCCTATGATTTATGTGAAAACTCTCTGCACTTTGGACAAGATCATGGTGGGCTGAGGTTTTGTTCCAATGGTAATTGCTCTCTATGGCTCAGTGCCCGATACGTCATTTTGTCTCCCACACTGTGCAGTCGGTGGTGAATGTGGGGGACCCAGGGGTGTGAAAAGTGGTCTGAAGAAGCTCTGCCGCGGTCTCTAATGAGGCCTCTTATCAGGCTGATGAGACTGTTATAGATGAGATGAGCCTTCTACCGTCTCCCCTTTGTACTCTGATTACTATATACCCCCATTAGTCACCTGTCGGAGACAAAAGAAGTACAACTTCTGAATGGCAATGAATTTCGTTGTCATTCTCTAGACCACACATTAATGTAAATGTAAATGTTACTTGTAATATCACAGCGTGACTTTGATAACAGTGCTATGAATCAATCTCTTCAGCTTTGTTGATTCTGAATAAGTCCTTGTCTCACTCTGCTGCAGATTACATCAAGAGCTCCATGTGCAGCAACAGCTCCTGCTCCCTGAATAGTGAGAATCCATACGCCACCATTAGAGACCCACCAGGGCTGACTTGCAAGCACACAGAGAGTAGCTATGTGGAGATGAAGTCCCCCTCCCACCGTGAAGTGCCCTTTGGAGGCACTGCCACCCTTCTGGGCAGTGCAAGCAGGAATGTCTATGATGTTGGTGAGTGTGTTGTTGCACTGGTGTGTGGGACTCAGTGGGGTCCTGCTGCTTATGGCCTGTCTGGTCATGTCCCCCGCTGTGAGCCTGTGCAGACTTTGTAAGTCTTGATAAGAGGAAATGTGAGCTGCTTTTGTATTGCATGCCCCTTACTCTACTCTTTTCCTTCAGCCTGTGCCTGCCTTTCTTAAGCTTTATTGTCCCTCAGTGGTGGAAGGAGTATTTAGAATTTTTAGTAAATAATTGAAAGAACTGCACATCATAAAAGTTTTGCATTCAAGCCTTACACTGTTGTAAATGTATATATTGGATTACTTTTGAACTATTTTACATACTGTTTGGTGGTGTAATCTACAATGGTTCATATTCTGTAAGATTGTCACAAGATTGCACAATTGCCGTCCTGTGAGAACCATGTATCTCTGAAGTGTCAACTTCTCATGAGAAGCAGCTTTGTTTTCAGCTTGGTGAAGATGTATTTTCTATTTATTCCAAGGTAATTTTTAAAAAGTGTTTATTTATCATAAGTAAGATTACTTTTCTT
The DNA here is from genome assembly GCA_029822895.1 of Maxillicosta whitleyi. Classification (NCBI taxonomy): domain Eukaryota; kingdom Metazoa; phylum Chordata; class Actinopteri; order Perciformes; family Neosebastidae; genus Maxillicosta; species Maxillicosta whitleyi. The sequence continues at coordinate 5,445,166 of JAPSES010000249.1, forward strand.
CAGTTTATTGCAAATTTTCACTTAAAAGTTTGTGATTTTTGGAATTGGCACATTTTTTTAAAATTTAATTAGCAACAGTCAAATAAGAAAATAACATGTGTTTACCTTAAATTGTTATTACTTATATTTTAAAACCTTAAATTAGATGTTGTTCTCATATTTTATTATTATTATTATTTGATTTGAAACTTTTCAGCAGAGTTTTATGTAGAGTTGACTCAAAAATGACATTTTATGCATAAGTGCAGCATATTAATTCCAAATAATTGTTTATGTGTTTCTTTGATTACTGGTAATCACTGTCTGCCTTGGAGAACAATGGTTTTCAACAGACAGGAAAGGCTTGAAAATGTATAAACTTTAAAGTAGCTAAAGCTGTTTGGGACGTTTACTAGAATGAAATGTCTAATATTTGCTTCTGAAATGTAGCTGAGAAGTGCAAAGTTGCAAAAAATGAAAAAAAAAATTAACTACATTTTTACTTAAGTGTAATTACATGGGTAAAAGTTATCTTCCACCACCAGTGATTTTTATACCTCTCGTTTTTTCCCTTTTCCCATCTTTTCCAAATGATCACAGAGCCGACGGTGAGCATTCTGCAGGGACCCAACGGAATGGCCACCGGCTTCTCTCAGAGCCCTTATGACCTTCCCCGCACCAGCCATATCCCCAGCCACTACGACATACTGCCTATGCGCCACAGCCCCACACACACACCTCCCCCGCCCCCAGAAAGCCCCAGCTCCCTGCTCTAGACCACACACACACCCTGACAGAGCACCCGGGGCCTGTAAAGTTCAACCAACTTTCAACCGGTGGCCCGTCTTCTGTCTGTGTGTCAAATTAGATACTGAAATGTTGAGATGGAGGGACAGCTACAGCTCCTCTGGACCCTCTCTTTGGCTCCATCTCTCACACTCTTTCTACATTTATGAAGGAGGGAGGGGAGGAAAGAAAGAGTGTACCACACACCAGCGACCATTCACCTGTTTTATTTTCCTATATAACTGATCAAACTGCTGCCTGCCTGGCCTATTTATGGACCTTCTGAAGTGGATCCTAACGAATCCAAACAGTGCAAAGGGTGGCACGCATGGATTGGGCGGCTATATTATTTACAGAGAAAATCTGTCCTTACTAGTTTTTAGCCCATGATATAGGCTTACAATTCAAGGGCAGCCAAGTGTTTATAATGTCTACTGAACAGAGAGGTAATTTTCTCCATAGGGAGTTATTATATAGGTATAATAAGCCTGGACATGTCAAACCAGGCAAACATTTATTATATACTGATATCAGAGTTTATGGTTTGTCCTTGTGCGCTGCAGCTGTGCAATACAGCTGAGATGAGGTATTATTGTGAGAAAATGTGCAATTAAAGGCAGAACATGGAAACATAGTGAGTCTAAATGATGACGCATGGATAAATAGTAAAATAATGTAACAGTCCTTAGTTCACTGTTATCCAGTAAAGGTCACACAGATAATACTTGTGATCTCAGTCTGTAACAAAAGAGATTTGTCTGATTTTTAGTGTAAACGAGGCCACAGACTACCAGTGAATCTGGACCTGTGTCCAGGTTAGCAGAGTCCATACACGGTTGCATTAATGAGATATACATGCACACAGCAGGCCTCAAGTTTGGATTTTCCCCATTTGGATGAAATAATCTGATCTTGTGTTGTTTTCTATGTGAAATAATTTTTCTTGCAAATGTCTTAGTTTACATTTTTGAAATACTGGGTGTTAAGAAGGGATTGCTTTGAATTTTATGTTTTGTATTTAAGAAGATATTTGCTTTATTTATTCATTTATATTAGTGATGGTGACTTTTATCAGCGTGACACTAGAATTTAAAAAAGAAAAAAAAAGATGAGCATGATCAGATAATGGATACCCACTGATGTAGATAACACACAATTTATTATGTGATATGATCAGTGTCATTTTGTGAACCATTTTTGAAGATACTTAAATTGTTATTTATCTCTCACTCTTCTTCTCTCTCTGTCAAAATGTAAATTCAGATAAGGTTTCATCTGACCAAGACAAACAAATTCCCTCACAAAGGGAACCATGTGTAAAAACTCCATTTATAAAATATTTTATGTTTGTATCAGGCTAATTAGCTTCTTTATTTATTGAACTAATCTTATTCATTCACTATGTGAATTTCATTTCACCCTCTGTAGAAGCAATAACATGTTGACAATCGATGCCCAGACAGCATTTCATTAGTGCTGGACATTATGCCATTTTTGACTGGTGTGTTTGACAGTGGATCATATTTTATGTGACTGTTTTTGCTCTAAGGAAGGTATTTCCAGTTGCTGTCATATCAATGCTGCTTGTTGTTTTGGTAAATAAGTTTCAAATTAAAAGCCTATTCTGCCATCAGAAACTTGTTTTAGTCAGGTTAATACCTTGAAGAGACAGAAAGGAAAACTTGCCAACATTTTGTGTCAGGTGGAGTATTAGGCACAACGTGTTGGCCTTCATCTGTTGCTTTTGATAGTGAAATTTCATGACAAGCAAGTTCAAGTGTTGACAGGACCGTTTGATGTTGTTGCGTGAACGATTCCCCGGTTACAAACAAATGAGAAATGTTAATTGTGTTTGTTACCGGCTGCTCACAGTTTCTGACCTACTTCTGCCAAGTGTCAACGCTATCAAGAGTTGATTGGTGGGGAAATTACAGCCACGCTTATTTTTTATAAACATTTTCAGGTTAAGGAATAGAGACATTTGGTACATTTATACTAAATAGGTTTCTTGGTGCTAAGATACACACTGTACATTTACTGTGTTTTTATGCTTTAGTTCATACTTCACAAATACAGATTTAATGGCATTTCAGGAAGCATTTTTACAACTTTTTAAATAATTTCTCTTTCAATTTTCACATTTTGAAAATGTGCTAACATATGTGGGTATTAATATTCTGGTGATTCAGGATTAATTATTATTATTAAAAATATATATATTGTGTGTTTGAAATATGAATGTAAATTAAATGTAAGAAGGTTATGCTCGTAGACAAGACACAAAGGAACCAAAAACACAGTATTATCTATTGAGTATGTGTTCTGTAAGGTTCAGTCTTTAGCATTTGTGCAGAATTTCATATATTACTGGTTTTAACTCACGACACTGTGAATGGTTACCAGAATTTGACTACAGTCTTCTCAAGTTTTATATGTTAGCCTTCAACCACAAAATTCTAATTGAAAATGTGTATATCATAAAACAAGTGTACTTTAATGTGATATTAAAGATAAATTATGCAAAGAAGAGGTGTAACTGTTCATCAACCTAGATGTTGACAAATTAAAACAAAAATCTAATTAAATGAGAGTGGAATTATAATGAATGCAGATGCTTCCACACGGATACACAGCATGGTACAATTGAATAATCAACATCCAATCATACTCTGTGGTATGTATAACATACTAAGCAGGACCAGTTGACTCCAGTGACTAGAGAGAAAAATTAGACAAGGTTTAAGTTCCTTTGAAAGAGGTTGTTTGGAGATTCAACTCTACACTGCTCAACTCAACTGGCTATTGCTTCATTACAAATAATGACAGAACAGAGGGAACAGAAACTGAAGCCAACAGCCCATTTGAGGACCATGATGTTTTTGCAGCAGTGCAGTAAGTATGGAAAACCACAAGACATGACTGTGGATATGAATGTGAAGCACAGTTATAATGATGGATGCACATGTGAGAGATCTGTTTTGAACAAAAAAAAAAAAAAAAGTGTACAGAGATGTGTATGTTTTCATGTGTTTGTGTAAGAAAGGCAGAAGATACAGGCTTGAATGTTTGACCCTTGCCGTGATGGGACCTGAAGCCACCTGTTCTGCTGTGGGGTTTATGTTTTGCTGATATATTCTGAGTCCTCGTGTCCCCAAAGAGGGAGGTATCACAAAAAATCAATACAAACTGTATGTCTTATCCACTGATGAAACGTTTCCCTTCTGATGGAAGTGGTCTCTCTTCCAGGATGACAACGCCTCCATCTGCAGGGCACAATAGGTCACTGAAAGGTTTGATGAGTATGGAATCTGTATCATGTGATAAAGCCTGCACAGTCGTCAAATCTCAACCTTTTTAAACACTTATGGGGAATTTTGGACCAGTGTACTAGACAATGCGTTCTTCCACTTACATTAAAACACCAAATAAGGGAATATTGTTCACAAGCATTTACAGTCAACCCCCAGGCAGAGTTCAAAGACTTGTCAAATCAATGCTAATGAAGCTGTTCTGGATGTATGCGATGGAATAACACCTAAAGTAATGATGACTGGGATCTCAGAGAAGCTGCAGGACTAAACCACAGCAGAAGATCTCTAGTTTTCCCCTCCGGTAGAAAGGTGCTCCACAGATGATGGACATACCTGTTAGCTGACAGCAAACAAGCCCAAAGCGATGCCTTACTGAAATGAAATTCAGCCTGTAAATCAAGGAGGTAATGGACCAAACAGCTGAGCACTTCAGAGAGCACAGGAAAACTTGAAAAGACAAGGTCACTGCAGTGAGCTGAGCAATTTCGATCTTGCTGCTTGTTGAATGTTCTTTCAATACAGAAATGACTTATCTGATTTCTTACCTCTTGCTGAGGACAGAGAGTAAAAGACAGCAACAACGCAGAGATTTCGTTTCAATTAATAGCTGTCAGACTGTGAGGTGGGCAGAAAGTGAGAGGTGAGAAGTTCAGGCTGTGAAAATCTGATTTCTCCCAGCATGCCATTATAAGAAGGAAGTGCTGAAACCATTCCTCATACTCAAATACAGAGTGTTATTATCGTACCTGGGAAGCTGGTACTGCCTTTCATAAGTGTCACTTTGACATGTTGTAAAAAGAAGGAATTCTAGCTTTTGTGAGTTGTGGCTGATTGGGCAGCAATTCTGAGGTGTCATTTTGAATTTGTAATCATAACAATGTACTTCACTTTCTGAAGATGACTCTTACTGATATTACTGACAACATTAAATCATTCAAAAAAAAAAAAAAAAAAATGTTTAGTGCTACCTGTCTCAAAGGGACTCATTACGTTACAACACATTAACATTTTTCTTGTGAAAAATAAATAAATATAAATAGGTCAATATATATTTCTCACTGAAGTAATTCCATTTACAAACTAAATAAATACACAAGCTAATATTCTATGTACCATCTGAGTTTTGTGTTACCGCTGTATTTTTCTTCAAAGTAATGCTCTGAAAACGTCATTAAAATTTAATTCAGTTAAAAAAGTAGCATCTCTAAAGCTGAGAACTCAACTTCTAGAGTCAAAACATCCTTGTTTTGAATGTGCACGTCTCTCACTAGGTTCATATACTATAGCTGGTATTGGTGGAATAATTCACTCTAAAATATATAATACTCCTGTCACAAGGCTGAAAATTAAAATGTTGTAATATGTACTAGAGGGAAGAAGAAGTGCGGGTACCTGCTTTATGAATGCAACCCTCAGGCATAATCTTTTCTGCTGCAGTCACTCTGTCAGCTATATCTTTCGGCAAAGTACTTTTTCACAGAAGCTGCTATTGGGAAGAGGCTATAACTCGAAATGCTCCAACAGAGCCGCGCCTTTGGTTTATTCTCGAGAGGTTGCACCTGGATGCTGACCGCACTCCTGCCTGATAAGTTGTCATTTTCACTTTTGTCTGACATCTTCTGTTGAGCACAAGTGTGTAAACTTTGTGTGGATAAAAGAAAACTGATGTGAGCATGGCATATTTTAAAGATTACTGGCACTTAACTACTTTAGTAAGGTCAAATTTTTATTATCACAACCAATCACCCATCAGGACAGTAATGGTCGTATTTACACACGCATACCTCTGTTTGACTGCACCTTGCTTTGCAGAAAATTGACTAAGTCCACAGCAGAGCTCAGCTGCAGATCCTTATTGCAGTCACGTCTGGCTACAGGAACTGGGGATTCATCCTAGGAGTGCTGGATCTTTACTTAGCCATTCTTAATGCATAATCAGTATTCATCACAGTTAGGCTGATCATCTTCTTCTGTCTCTATGACTGCTTCAAAAATCAGCCCAGAATGACATGACAGACATGACTCTACACAATAATCTGAGGAAGATTAGATTTAGAAGCTTTAGAAAAGTATAAGAAAAGTCACATAAGGACAAAAGCTTTGTCTAAATCAATCTAAGAACAGACATCAATAATGGAGGAGAACACAGTGGACAGCAGAGTTCGCTGAAGTTAACAGCGGAATGTGCCCAGACATTACAGACTGTAACAAAGGCAAAAAAAACCCCAAAAACACACAAATACAAAACATGCATATTACAAACTGACACAAAATTGACGCTTTTATAGACATTTGCCCATTACAAGTTAGATAAAAGAGAAGAAAAAAGATTTTAAAAATTCATTTAAAAAATTGTAACTTTGACCTACTTGTTAGAAAATGTATCCGCATCTATTTGGTTCACTGGCAATCTATAAACCCAATTTAATATGAATTCAACTGATAGATTTGCTGCTAGAGTGTTAAGAAACAAACAAAGAAACAAACCAGGCCAAAAATAAAAATAAAATAAAACAAAACAAAAGCAATACCTCCTTTATCTCAGTCATCGCTATCATTCATAATGAAAGCTCAGGGCTCATGGTTTACATGTTATTTTCTGGGGGTTTTATTTTGTGTGTGTAACATACAATGAATTAAAACATTTTAAATTATATTTTATTTACTGTAAATTAATACAACAGGTTATGGTAGTTTAAAAAAAATATTAAGTTACACTGAATTTCACATTGTTGTCTTAAAATCAAACCAGTTTTAGCAAAAGAAAATGACGGTGTTAACGAGAGTGTATTGTGTTGAGGTGACTTTAATCAGGTTAATGAAAAAACACAAGCAAGGAGTTTCTCAAGTTTTAAGTGACACTTTTTTTTTTTTGCACGACATTTTCTTTGTGACCTATACAATATTTTGAACCCTGAAAATCTGTCAAAGTTATTTTTAATGTTGTGAAAAATGTAAAATAAAAAACAACAACATTAAGTTATGGAGGTTAATCTAAATAAAATTTAACCAAATATTTATTAAAAAAAAAAAAAAAAAAAAGTAATATGCAGTGACAGTACATTTGATTGATTCCAAAGACAGTTTAAATGTTTTTGAACCTTAATCCAACTTGAAATTCTTATTCTTATACTTTTTTGCACTGTAGAGTAAATGTGAAACACCTCTTTTTTTTTTTCGTTTTTCATTATCATCTACATCATAAACACAAACAGGGCTTCTGTTCTGAGGTCCAGTCAGCAGGAAAAGACTGCTGATGGTCATCATTTCTGAAAAAAAAAAAAAAAAAGGGGGGGGGGGGGTTACCTATTTGATACCCGCTTCTGTATGTAGATACTTAAATCAGCATTATTTTAGGACACAGTGCAGGGCTGTTCATCATTAAAATTATTTTTTTTTTTTTTTTTTTTTACAGTATATACATCATTTCACTCTCAATTGTTCAGCAACTTGCAAAGTCACCATTCATAACCTGAGCCACATTATGCATCAAGGCCCTATAAATCATAATTGTGTGATTCCTGATGCATTCAACAATCACACTATGTTGTTCTCACTCTTTATTATTATGCCACCATTTTTATTTTTTTCGCTTCTGCAGGTTTTTGGCTTGCTACTCCTTCATACCCACTTTAATTTGAGCTTCAATTGCTTCCACAGACCTTCAGCTAGAAACTTCATTCATGTTTTAAACAAGTCACAACTTTCAACTTTTATGCTATCATTCAGCTTTTTAATGTTTTGTTCTGTGTCACAGGATTTTTTTTTAAGTTTATAATGCATTTAAATGAGACAAGGTCAGGGTTGGTGACATCATTGGGTGAAGCCACCTACTGTTACTTAAGCTCTTCAAATTTTAACACAAATTTCTCATTTAAACTTTGAGCTTATTCACAAATTTCACTTTAAGGCACAACTTTAATATAAAAAATGTAGAGACACTTGTGGTGTTTCACTGAATGTACTTTTTAAAGCTGTGCCAGTTCTACTTTTTTGAAAATGTGAGCCTCGAGCAGCAGGTGGTCCTTCACTTCTTCCATTCACTTTCACTCTTATTCAACATCTGAAGCTTTGGAGTGAGATTAGATGCCTGAGGGTTTTATAACTTGTGATGAATAACTAATTTTTCACTTTTTTTTTTTTTTTTTTAACCCCACTAGTGTGTTAAATGGCTCCTCTGTCTGCATTGGTCAGCAGGTTTTTGTGATATCTTGTATCCCTTTACCCTCAGAAGCCTCTGTTTGGCTGCTGGAAACTCAAAGGCTGAGCACAGAAACAGAGCGGAGTGTGTCTGTGTAACCTGATACCACTGTCACAGCTGGTTTCCATAGCAACAAAACTGGTTGTGATTGGCTAATTACACTGCCTCCTTTCCAGTACACTATATTTCCATAAACCTTTATAGAGGACATTTCAATCTGTTGGATTCATTTATTATGGATAAGCAGTTTAATTCATTTTGATCTGTTTTTTAGGTTAAAACTTACAGCTGTAACATCACAAATCAAATCTATCTATATCTGATCGATGAACACGACCAACACACACCTACACTGACTGCAGTTGACCACCAAAATAAGAACGCACAACATCTAAAAATAGTTTCTATGTTAGATGATGAACCATCTTTCTTTCTTTCCAAAATATTGAAAAAAATAAGTCACCCCCCCTCCCAAAAAAAAAAAAAAAAAAAATTAAAGAAAAAAATTGAAAATGTTACATTCAACTATTTCATGTCAACCACAATTCAGCCTCCTTCCAGTTAAGCTTCAGCCATCATCCGTAATCACACACAATTCCTGCAGAGATTTCAATTGATCTAGTTCCACTTACAGTCACAAATGGCTTCAGGGTATTACATTAGAAAATTGCATAATAGGTCATTCATTAGTGATAATTCTATTTAAGTACATAAAATTGTTGGATAACAAAAATTGAGGACAATATGCTACATGGATTAACAGTGTTCCATACAGTTTTCCACCTATAGTTATTGTGGATCATTCATTTATCAGACAGGGGTAGTTGTTTGTTTACCTGCAATGAACAGGAATGATCTTGTCACACACACCTGGGATGGTGTCCTGGAGAACACGTCAGACAGCAGGGGGCATAAACCCTCATAAACTCTCATAATTGTGTGTTTCATCCCTGCTGTCTGGCCAACCCACCTGAGCAGCCTATAAGACACGCCACAGCAACATCAATTGTAATGCTTCTGATGAAGGCTGCAGGAAGTAGCTGAAACTAGTCGGGCAGCTGTGGCTCAGATGGTAGAGCGGGTTGTCCAACGGCCGAAGGGTTGGTGGTTCAAATTCTGGCTCCTACTGTCCACATGTTGAGGTGTCCCTAAGCAAGACACTGAACCCTAAATTGCTCCCACTAGGTCTGGCATGGTACATTAGCATAGTATCTGCCTGGTATATGGGTGAGGCTATGTAAAGCACTTTGACTACCAAAGTGTAGGTATAATGCTATGTAAGAGCAGTCCGTTGAGCAGGTAAACAAACAACTACCCCTGTCTGATAAATGAATGATCTATGATTGGTAGTGTTGGTCTGTGCTCTAGGAACAGCTGTGGTTATGTGGAAGAGTGGTGAAGAAATGACATAAAAAATATTCATCTAATTAAGAACCAGTTAATTCAAACGTCCATGGGTGTAATATTTTTACGTCTTTGTTATATAACAGCAAGGCTGTGCATGTGGTGTAATGGTTAGTACTCTGGATCCGATGACCTGAGTTCAAATCTCAGTGGGTTCTGTGTTCTTAACTTCACCTTGCACGAGGACTGAACAAAGAAAGTGCAGCTTTTACATAATATTCATTTAAAAATATCTATTTGAATTTGTTCCCCTGAGTGGTTGGTACTAGAGTACTTTGCCATTTCTCTACTTAATCACAGCTTTCGGGATAATCATTAGACCACAGGTGATTTTTCTGTAAAAATTCAGCAGAGCTTCAAAGGCTTTTTGGTTTTCTGTTCTTGGACCATAAATTCTGTCTATGGCTTTTCAGGAAAATATGTTTTCATTTTACATGCTACTTGTTACTATAACTTATATCACTATTAAACATGTAAAGCTAATATATCACGTGTCTTTTATCACATTTTACCTCCCATTTGCCTACATTTTCACACCCTGACAGGTTTACATGTTGCATTTGTGATCAATATAGTTTTTCCATTACTGTGGTAAAATTCTAATGGCTATATAATATGAAGGCATTTATTCAAGGTTTTTATTCAATAAATTGATGACACAGTTTGTTGTTTGTGTTGAGAATCTGAGCTATATTTACCACGGCTATCCTCAGCCATTTTAGATTTATGTTTTCATTATTTCTGTTTTTGCTACTAGACCAATAACCTTGAAGGCTTTTACTGAAACATCCATAAAATTTACTATTATGAACCAAAGGGGCAATTTGAAATACTTCACAGTCTCTGTTAGTTGCGTAAAGAAAACTCTTCTTTCATCAATAAGACTTATTAAATATACATAAAAAATGCCACATTCAATAATAAGTCATTTTCTTCATTTAATATATATTTTAAAAAGTATGGCTATAATGACCAAAGAAGTTGTCGAAATGGGACATAACAGAAACTTTTAATGTTTCTGTGTGATAAGGAAATCTTAAAAGAATATGATTTGGTCTTAATGGACTGGAGTTAGATTTTCAGTCTGTGTCCAATTAATCTGACAAAGAAAAATGAAAACCCAGACCGTCTGCTGCTTGTGCTGATGAGGGCACAGAGTACTCATACTGTTATTCAGACTCTAATGGTAATTCATATTTATTTAATTTTTTATTTAATCAGACATGCTCAAATGGAACAAATGGAATCATGAAGAAAAAAATGATGGACAAAAGATTAATCATCCACTCTGTAAACTTAATATTAAGTTATCTCTTAAACTATATCTTAGATGTATGAATATATAATGTTTTGATTTTCCTACATGTCAAATAAATACTGAATGTAATACAATGTCAATAAATTGTGGTCATCAATATTTTATGGTATCCCAGGTAAAAAAAAATTAATATTTCTAGAAACATAACATGGTCATTTGTGACATTCCACAAAACTGTGTGTCTAGTAATCACCACACAAGGGCAGTAGAGGGCAACACAATAGGCCATGTTTGGGCCTTTCATGTGTTTGTTTTAACTCTGGAAAAATTAAATGTTAACTACTAATGAGATCATATGAGATAACCTGCTTAGTTTTAAATTATAATATTTTTATTTTAAATATAGTTCGATAAGTGCATTTATTGTGTCATAAGGAAATGTGTTTTCACAGTCAGTCACAAAATGTAACACAGAAGAACATATACTGTACATAATCACACATGAGGACTGTCTGTCACAAGGTTACAAGGTGGGTTAAGGGATGATCTGTGTGTCTGTGCAAGGTGTGTGACAGCTCTGTGCTTTAGTTGTGAATGTTCTGGAAGGTTCTCAAGGTTCTGAGGTGGTTAATAATTGTGGATGCATTGATGATTTTTGTGAGTATTTTTTCTTGTTGGTGATGATGAAGGCTACCAGGACCACATCTATTATCCCAAGTCACGTATATTAAAAAAAAAAAAAAAAAAAAAAACTTTCATATGGTTTTGTCACATATTATAATATGAGACAGGTATCTATTGATTTATTTATGACTGACTATGAATATTGATATGCATATCACTAAAATGATGCAATAAAAAGGACATACACCAGTCTGGATACAATAATTCAGCAGAAGGAACAGGAAGAGTTTTTTTTTTTCTTTAATAAAATGCACAGAAGAAAAACTTCAGTCTTAGTTGCTCGACTGTTATTTTGTGAAGTTTTAAGAAGTTTAGAACTTTTTTTTTTTTTTTTACATATTTATTTATCATTTTTTGGAGAAGATTTAATTTACAGTGAGCATTTGAATATTAAACTTTAAAGGCATGTCCCATTCTTCCCATCCCCTCACTCTCCCACCCCTGGTCCTACTTGACCTACTTGATGATAATAAAAAAAAAAAAAAAATGCAAAAATCTAATGCTTTTTACATTTTACTTTTTTCACTTTGTCATCCTCGTCATTACCTGTATTGCGACTAGTGGTGAAGTATTTCAGTTTTCCTCCCACGTCCATACTTCTACCTGGAATAACAGTGTCACCTACACATGGTCCTGTTCTATAGAATGAAAGGGTAGATTTCATAATATAGCCTTAACAGTGCTCATGATAACATCATTAATAAAACTGTCAAGCATCCAATGACTAATATAGGTATTTGTTGTTATTGTTGTTTATTTATGGACCATTAGGCTATGTAGAATATAATATTATAATAAAATGTAATAAAATAAATAGTGTGTAGAATAATACATTTCTGACTGGATTGTATTATTTTCTGCCAAAAATAAATCAAAATAAAAACAACGCAAATAAGTAAATGTTTTAGTACCATGTGATGCAAACATTCATATATAATGATAGGTTAGCATTTTTTGTAAAAAACAAAACAAAAAACAAACCCAAAACAAAACAAAACCAACAATACTACTGCTACTACTACTACTACTACTACTAATAATAATAATAATAATAATAGTAATAATAATAATAATAATTATTATTATTATATTGTACTGTTTTCTTCAGACATATCAAGATTTATTTACCAGTAGTTGTTGTCTCTTTAGTATATGATAAATATAAAATGTAATAATAATAATTTTTAAAAAAATTCAAAGAAATTAAAATAGATATGTAGCCTACACAAAAACCGACGTATCGATGTAATTACAGACAGGATGTCTATAATATAATCTACACCAATAATAGATTTTCCCTGATGTTTTATGTTTTAGGTAATAGACATGTAAACGCAGACCAAATGTTTCTTCACACCTACAGACGTTGTTGGGCTGCCATCAGTGTCACCAGTGACGTGGTTCGGGTTGTAATCAGTCACGTGAACGCGCAGGTTTGGATAAAGCGCTGCTCGGGATACACAGGCTGCCGTCTATTCACACACGTCCAGCCCTGTGAATTATTATTATTATTTTTAATGATAGCAATTTCAGTTTTAATAGAAAAAAACAAACAAACACTGAGGAATAAACTCAGCAAAGCGAACTGTGCGTAATTCGACGCACCACAAATTCGACAGACCATCTTCCACTCGTCGTGATTCTGAGATGTGAGTAGGTTTTTCTTTTATTGAGAATAAGAGCAAACGACGTTCACGAATCTCTGTGATTAAGGCGTGCCTGTTTTATTTCTATTAAAACTGTTACTATTTTAAGCTTGTGATTTCATCTGTGATGTGTGATGTCTGAGTCAATCCGCGCTCTGTCAATTATTATTCTTAAATTGGATGTTTTGTTTTTGTTTGTTTTTTTCCCTGTGTGAAAATACTCAAAATGCTTGATATCTATACTGACGGTAAATAGAAATACTCTTACTTTCTAAATGTACGCGTTAAAAAGATGTTTTTATGGTGAACATGAGCATCACCGCCGGAGTGTGATTCTATTTACGGTGCTCCCATTGGTTACAGTGAGGTCATATGGAGGCTTATTTCATCGCATCCCTCCTAGGTGCTCCATAAGATGGCCTCTTCAGATCATAGTATATGAGGGAAAACCCCTTGTATTTTTATGCAAGCTATGGTCAGTTACAACCACCACTGGAATCGAATGAGAAACCATATATTACTAATGCACCGCGCGCGCAAGCTTAAAAGATTATCGTGTTGTATCAACCTATAGTCTTCCTCTCCTCCTCTTCCTCTGCGCGCTGTGTTTATCTTGGGCGTGTGTGGTTTCCTCATCGCAGTCAGGGACCCCCTCGTAGCCAAACATAAGGAATGCAAATGGCTGATGAGGGTGAGGGCTGTCTTCAAGGCTAAGAGGGAACAGATGCTGAGTGAAATGTTGTGGTGTTCCCTCCCAGATCAGACTGCCCATCCTCCCTGCCCCCCACCCTCCCTGCGCCCCCTCCTGCTGCTAACACGGCCCTTTAATCCCTGCACAGCCTGGACCCAACTGTCCAGCAGCTCCTGCCTCTGTCTCCTGGGTCATCATTATAGCAACACTGTGATGCTCAAAACATGTCTGAATCCCTTTGTGTTGCTTTGCTGAATAACATACATTGTGCTGTATAGGCTCTAATGAAAGGATTCACTGATTTTATAGGTGCGAAGGCAGGATTGAATATAGAAATGCACTGTTACAGCTTTTATATTGGCTGTAAGGAGGTAACCTTGACGCACATGCAGTCGGAAAACAAATATTAGACCACCCTTGTTTTCTTGTTCACTTTAATGCCAGGTGCAACTAAAGGTACATTTGTTTGGACAAATATAATGATAACAACAATATTAGCTCATAAAAGTTAAATTTCAGAGCTGATATCTATCCATTTTCCATGTTTTCTTGATAAAAACCAAAATCACTTTAGTTCTTAATCAATAACTATGTCATTGTTCTGACAAAAACAGTGCTTTTAGACACTCCATGTTTTCTTTCCTGTCTGTTTTAGTTACATGATACACACAAGAGTTAGGACTTGATTGCATAACCGTAGTTTTTGATTAATTTGATGGTCTAATATTTTTTTCCTTGACTGTAAACGTTGTGATGTAAGTTTGTTTTTATTCTGTTGTCTATGGGTTACACATCTTGTCACATCAATCTTACAGAAGTACTCAGGTGCCAATGTAAACACTGTAACACACGTTCTTACATTTAATCTTTCCTAAGTGATTTATTTCTATTTATTACAATATCATCAACTGCCTCATGCATCGGGCATTTTCCTTTATTTAATTATGTAGATGTTCAAAGGTGATTACATCAAAACAAGAGACGGAAGAAGAAGTGAGTTTTGTAGGAACATATTTCAATTAGTGAACATAAAAACAATCATCCATAACTGCTGTCAATTATCAAACTACATTGGCGTTACAAGTGAGTAGGTGTTGTAGAACATGATGTATCCATTCTCACTGCGGAGCCTCTGAGCATCTAATTGCGTCATATATGAAGCTGATAAACAACATTTTACCTGAATTATTTATATGTATTGAAATGATTCATAGTTCAGAAATTATTACATATTTTAGATCAGCAGATGCTTTTTTGCAGCTGTTTAGGTATTTTAGGGTTAATGATGAAGTTTTTTTTAAAATTTTGTTCATATATTAACCCATAAAGACCCAAACATTCATCACCAACCAAAAGCATCTACTGATCCAAACTGTTTAATACCTATTGAGTCACTAATCTCATCAATCTATGTAAATAATTGGTGTAAAAGGCAGTTTATCATCTTTTCATGGTCATCAGATGTGACCCGTTTGGACGTTCAGAGGCTCTCTAGTGAACATGGAAACACTATCATCTTCTACAACATTGATTCACCAGTAAAAACCCATGGAGTTGGATCAATGACAGTGGAAGGAAATGTTCAGTTAATGAGAGATTTTACTGGAAAAAGTCACTCTCTGTTTGTGATTTAGTAATCCTCAACTTAAATCTGAGCTTTTATGAATATCTACATGATCAGTGGATTAAATATAGGAAAATATCTGATTTATACTGAAAAAAAAAGCAAAATACAGAGGATAATATTATAATACATGGTGATAAATCTCTTAAGAAAGGATAAATATAGAGACATTTTCATTTGGGGACTGACACAAACATAGTACTGGGCCTTTATGAGTAAAGAGGAATATATGCATTGAGTAGTTACATTTCTTACTATTGCAATGACTGTAAATAAACAAACCTTGCAGCTGCTTTCAAATGAATCTAAGGTTAGCTGAAGGCTGACAGACGCCAAACAGGCTGAGAATACATGGCTCATTTAGTACGTGTCAGTGCGTGGCACATAGAAATATCACAATTTTTCTTATTCAGTGTTTTTCAGGTTATGTTTATCATTTGTTCATATTGTGATGAAAATGTAATTTACCAGTCAGGATTAATTAAAAGAAAGTGTTCTCTTGGAACACATGCAGAACATGACATATGATATTCTCATGGTGAAATGTTTGTAGGTGCTACAGGGGAGCATTTATTGGCACAAATGGTGAATAAACTACAGTTTGTGTCTGATGGTTGCATGTGACTCATAAAAACAATAGTGTATACGAACAGGGAAGTTGGCTTGTGAGCGGATAAGAGGAAATCCGCTGTGTCCTTATTTGGCTGCTTTATGAAGAAATGTGGTGAATGAAAAGATTGCAGTTTCTGGGGACATCATGAGTCACTTACTTCCAGTCTTGAACATATACATGTTATTGCCTCAGTTTTGATGAGAAAATCAGAAGATCGCTGCAAAGTCTGTGTGAAATAAAAAACAGATCCTGTCAAGTTAGGTTTATTTATAGGCTTTTTGTTACTTAATCAAATCTCAGAGGATTTTACAAGACAAAGCTTCCTTGATTGATGTCTTCAACAATCAAAGTGATGAAATGTGTTCAGCCAAAGGGAAATTCTGGGACAAATAGCATATAAGTGTACACGGCTATATATTATTAAACCAGAGCAGTCTAACATGGGGAGTAACCTTAGAAACTAATGGGAAACAAAGTAAATCTGTTGTTCAGTGATATGAAGAAGGTCAAAAACATGAACGAATGTCATGAAGTACAAAAAGGAACAAAGCTACAAAAGAGAAATATTTTGTGTAGCTTTGTGTTATTATTTTTTAGGGTACTTCTGTTAATAGTTATTTTTTTGTCCTTTTTAGACTCCCTGATTCATTGAGCTGAATGTGGCATTAGTAATGTCTGTGGTAATGACACAAGCCATTAGTCGACTTGTATTTAACCAGGACAATGTTCCTGCCTTGTTTCACCGACTGAGTGAACACTGTCCCGTTTGCACTTCAATGTTCAGTTTTAATGTTGTTGCTATGGTGAGGATTAGATATCATTTTAGGCCTCCACTTCCTGTTGAGGAGGAGGAGGAATAGACGCAGTGAACGTCATGATGGTTAGAACTGGAGATTACATCTATATTTAATCCTAAACCTTCCCAGTATTACAGAGACACATCTGCTGTGCCATCGGTTGTGTTCTTTCAGTCATTCAACCTGAAGGTGAAGGTGCAACAAAAAGTGGGTATTCTGGCCTTAATGTAGATGTTTGATGAGTGAAAATACATGGTCTCTAACAGGATCAATCTAGTGTGCTTTTACAACAAACATGGTTATGAACATGCTTGTTTTTCTATCTGAACAGAATATAAATGGATTAAATGATGTTTGACTTCTATATATCTATAAGCACGGGTTTTAAACATATGCTTTCATTTCATCCTCTAAGAGTTTATGTGCAACCAGAAAAACACATGATTTATAAAAGACCAATGCAAAAATATGGCATAAAAAGTGTTCAATGAGAGTAACATCTTCGTTAGATGTATTTGCTGGATATAAAAGATATAAAGTCCTTGTGATTGCAGTCAAGCTTGGACAACATGGAGAATAATACATAAGTTATTAATAAGAGAGGGCTGCTTTTTTCCTCTAGAAATTATCTACCTCTGATTAAATCTGCTAAATCTTATATATTTTAATAAGATGAATTGCAAAACAGATGACAAAAGTGCTGATTAGCTGATGTCCTGTACATTTATACTACAGACGTATAAATCTTCCACTAGAAATAACCTGTAAAGTGAACTTATTGTAGTGTGCAGACATTGTTTTGAGGTGGATTGGGTAGTTCTGAGACAAACATTCCATTTGAGCAAAACCCAATGTCTTATTAATTCTCAAAATTTCACATTTTGACCTGAGACTCCTGTAAAGTACAGCTCCAATTTTCTTTATGTGATTCAAACTTGGTAGCTTCACTTTACTACTTTTATTCTGGAGGCATTCTGCTTGTAAACCAGTGTTGTTATGGAGGTATTTTTTAAACAAGGGTTACAAGGGCTTTGTTGTAATAACAGTGTTTTTTTGTGTCGCTCACCGTAATCAAATACAAAAGCTTGCATAATTTTTAATCTATTTGGTGGACCAGAATTAACTATAGCTGCTAAATTAATCACTATTTTGATTGTGCATATATTAAGTATAATAATAATAATAATAATAATAATAATGGATTAGATTTATATAGCACTATTCTATGAACACATACTCAAAGTGTG
>JAPSES010000249.1:5501416-5512780 GCA_029822895.1 Maxillicosta whitleyi
TTCTTATTTAGGTCCAAATATTAAATGTTTTGATGCCAATATATCAGGGGTTTAATTGTTCTATAAGATCTGTACTGTACATCAGAGTTTGTTTTAGTTTTTTGGTTTGCTATCAGATAATTGCCTACAAACCAATGACAAATCAAGGGATGGTGGCTATTCTAATTAACATTTAAAGTAATTTAATATGTATCAAGGTATACAATTGTACATACTATGGCTCTGGCTACAGTATGTACTGCGGATGACTTGATGTTTCTGCATTGTGGCCAAAACACACAAAATAATGTAAAGCAGGACCATGACGACACATTTTCAGATAGAAACAGGACAGACGATGATACGTTTCTTCAGCATCACACTAAGTACCAGGAAGATGGAGTATATCAGCAACATGGTGAAAGCCAAGACTTTATTTATCTTCCATTTACAGGACGCAGTGGAGATGATGACGAACAGGAGTGGGAGGAAAAGAAGCACAGTTGCACAGATGAGCCCGTTACTGCTGACCGCCACTGGAGCCAAACCATGGATCGCCGAATACAGAAGCCACGGGACCGGCAGACTTTAGAAGGACAGAATGAGAAATGCACAAAGGAAGAAACAAACTAAAAAGGTTACGTTAACTGTGTTTCATTCACACATTCCTTTTTACAGGGTTCCTGTGGGGTCTTAAAAAGTCAAATCTGCATTTAATACCTTAAAAAAGTTTTGAAAATGTATTAAATTTTATATGGTAGGTCTCAATTTATGTTGCCATAAACTTGTTGGTGGTATTATGTGTCTCTGGGAAAGCAGTAAAGAAAGTAACATTAGTCTACTCAGTTCAGAGCAGACAATTTATATTAAAATTAAGAACCAATTATCGCTATCTTTGCAGGCCTCAATGAGAAATGACTCATTGCATTAGAATAAATAAATACATTTTTCTTAAATTCTATGAGTCACCATTTTTTTGCCAGTATGGCTGTGAAATGGGCATTAAATTCTATTCTAAGTAGTCTTAAACAGTCTTAAATTGAACTTGTAGAAACATTGTTTTTAACCATAGCTCATCAGTTGTTGTTTTTTTTATTATTATTTATAGGTTTATTTAATAGAGACCATGCACATTTATGAACGTTGCTGTATAAAAATACACCCATATAAATATGCCAGAATTAGTAACAATAACTGCTTTTCCTCTGCAGTCCCTAGGCAGGTGATAGAAACAACACATAAAACAGACAACATTAAGAGGTGACTTGTTCGCTATAAATAAAACATTTAAAAAATACATACAACAACCAAACAAATAAAAAACAAATAGACACAGTTGTAGAGGAGTGACCCACCCCACAGTGACATCGAAGATGTTACAGCCCACAGAGCCGGACACGGCCATGTCCCCCAGGCCTTTATGAGCCATAGTCACACCAGTAATGAGGACTGGACTGGACATCGCTGCAACCACGATGGTCATAAGGCCGTTGATGGAAAAAGTCTCACCTACCTACAAGAACAAAAAGTGGCCTTGGGTGTTGTGAAAAAGCAATAGTTCCTGAGAAAATACACACAATACTTACATTACATAGTACAAAATTCTTAGGCAACCTCTGTATTGGTTGTTTTTGCAGGGTTGTAAATTGCAGATATATTTATTTATTAGCTAATGAGAAAATATGGGAAATATATGCAAAAATATGTATATGACACAGAAAAAAATCTAAGCTAAAAAATTCAGTATTTAGTGTGACCTTTGTTCACATGGAGAAAAAAAACAAAACAAATAAAATGACATTACTTCAGTAAATCACATATTCACACAAACCAGTTCAAGACATGCACAAAGCAAAGTCACACTAAATACTTGACACATTTTGTAAACATAAAAAAAAAAAAATTACTTCTTTGTCTTGATAATTTGCATGTATATAAATATATATTATTTGTATCTGGTATATTTGCGAGTAATGATGGATGGATGGACGGACGGATGGACTGAAACATCTGAATATTATAAACAACACCAAGCATTTCCTTGTATCTATAGTTTTTTTTGGCAGTAGCTGACCTGATGGCTCCACCACATTATGAAGTAAGAGTAGACAGTGATCCACAGAATAGATCCCAGGAAAGTCATCAGAAAGAACTTCCTGGATTTCTGTTAGACAGAGAACATAGACATTAACACAGCACCGAGGCACAACCTTACCCCAGTTAATGTCTAACTAGACTGTGGATCTTCACCTGTTTACGAACATCAGGAAGTGTCAGGTGCAGAGGGATGACTATGGGCAGCAGGAAGAGGTGCCAGGCTTGTCTGCATGGTGTGTCAGGCCACTTCAAAGACAAAGGCACATCCTCTCTGTCTTCACTTAACTCATTATTGACTTCATTTTGATTGGAGTTGTTGAAGTCTATCTTGCTGTCCTCTTTATTACCCTGAGCGTCTCCTGATCCATCGTCTCCTGCAGGCAGATCATCCTTCGAACAGGCATTTTGTGTGGTGACCAAAATGGAAATCATTACAAACATAAAGACACAAATAAAACCCCAAAATCTGTACACACTAATATATGAACTTGAAACAAAGATTTATCTTTTTTGTGTTGTTTTTTGTTGTAAATGCTAAATAAACCAGTGCTTCACAGTTCATTTGTGGCTGAAAAGCTTTGGTTCATGTCTGTTTCACTCATTTTAACATAAATAGTGTTAATCACTGTGGCTGGGAGTCATTTAAAACTAGGGGTGCACTGTTTGTCCATCAGTACTGGATGACCTTACCTGATATGAGCTAATGCACATATGGGCGTATAATACGTATAACACTTTAGTATCAAAACTGTTGGTTGAATTCATCCCAGACTGGGTTTACAGATTACCAGTGACCTAACAGATGTCATTACACTTTGGGAAACATAGGTCAAAGTTGAAATGTTTAAAATTAATTTGCCGATTTACTTATATTAGAAAAAATGTCTATAAAACTATCAATTTTGTTTCAATTCACTTCAAACTCGGCACATACATAGAGGCAATTGATATACTGACATCAGCACATGCATAGACATGATGGCATCAGCTGGATTGATGCCAAAATAAGATAAACTACATGCAAGGGGCGGGTTTGTTGTGCCTGGAGCCACTTGTTGAAAGAGTTATAGTCATATAGAATTGTTATTGCACTGACAAACACTCCACAGGCCCTTTTCCATTGCAGGAACTTTTGCAGGAACGTTGAGCATTACCTGGAATTTTGAAAAACCCTGGTGCATTCCCATTTAAATTAGTCAGGTAAAAATCCTTTTCCTCTCCCCTGATGAAGTTCCTGGTAGGGAGGTAATACTTTTCAGATTACCTGGAATTCTTGGGTTGGAGAATGGTGATTGATTGACTACACTTGTAGCATTCTGTATTCCGTTCACCTGCCATTAAGCTACTGTGTAGCAGCAAACTTTGTTTTGTTTATTCCATTTCCACAAACTTCATCTTAATATAGCCTACATGATACATTGCATTCCATATAGCAGCTTCCATCATAAAAAATACAATCAGGATTGCTTTAAAATCTCAATATCATAAGTCCTAATAAATAGTGATACATAAAAATAAAGTCATAAAAATAGTTTTGAATTCCAAATACTGCACTATAAGGATAAGTAACAACAAAAACTAAATAAACAGAGAGTAACAGTGTTTCAGTGCATCTGTAAAATATACCTATTTGGAATTTTTGAAGCTGACTTCAATGACTGATCACACTCATATTGGATATAATAAGTCTATTCTGGGTCTTACGGCACTTACCTTTTCTGGTTCCTCCAAAGAAATAACTTTGACAACATTCTTATATTTGTGCAGATGGGACTTGAAGGTCTGTTCTATTTGCAAATCAATCTTCATGAAAAGCATATAGAGGGTGTAGCTGGCCACTAGAATCATGCTCTCCCACCACATTATGACATCATCCAAGAAGAAGATGAGGAGGAGGAGGAGGAGGTCAAAGATGTAGAAGGATACGTCTCTGTAAACTGGCCAGCAGGTCAGGTGGAGAACTCCTCGAGAAAACAATGCACACATTCCATTGACAAATACAATGTTGTAAACTGCTGGACCTACAATGGCACCAATACCCACTGGGATGTGGACAAGGAGAACCCCAATACACAAGGCAAAGAATCTCGGGGCAGAAGCTCCAGCAGCCATGACAGTAGCTCCTGCCACATTGTTGGAGATCTCTAACTTGTCTGTGATTACCCTCAATGCAGGGACAAAAAACTGATCACATACAACAACAAGAGACATGATCATATACACCACCCCGATAATGTGGAGGATGACCCAGCCTCTTCTCCGCTCTTCAACTGAAAACAGATCTTTAGGATATTTATCCCTCATATGTGGAGCTTCACCAGCAGAAGCTGAAGTTGATGTGGACCTCTCCTGTGGAAGACCACTGGGTTCAGACATGTAATGCACAATGGTTGTGGCTGGGGGAGATGGAGGTTCAGTGGGAGAAGAGACTTTAACATCTGACGTTGCATGCAGAAGTTGCACCATGCTTCTTTGTGGTGTTGTTTGATCTATGGACTCAGTGAAGGGTTCCTCTTCTGTCAAACCCTCTCCCGTCTGAGGCATTTGCCAAGAGGAACACGAGAACACAACAAAGGGAAAGAAAAGAACCCGAAGCAGCTTCATTTCCCTACAGAAGCAGAAGTGGCTATGGATACCTCAAAAGTAATAACAATTTCAGCCCAGTCCTTCATAGACTAATGCCAGGATGAAATCCATAGATATGTCATCCTTAGAAAAGTCCTCCTAAAGTGAGTAAAAATGAGTCTTACTGTTGAGTTGAAATTACACTTGGTACATATTTAGACTAGTTACTTGGTATTTATTATATATATAAAAATAGGAATTTAGAAAGTTCCAGCTGTGCTTTTGATGAGCAAACAATGATAATATTAAAGAAGAGGCAAAAATAACAGTGCATATAGAGTTATATAATACATGGATATCGCATCTATTTAAGAGGATTATGTGCACTCGAGGCTGCTTTTGTAATATTTTACTTTAATGATACTGAAGAACTTTACAGGCACAGTGTGAATGTGTCAATAACCTACATAAAA
The DNA here is from genome assembly GCA_029822895.1 of Maxillicosta whitleyi. NCBI lineage: Eukaryota > Metazoa > Chordata > Actinopteri > Perciformes > Neosebastidae > Maxillicosta > Maxillicosta whitleyi. The sequence continues at coordinate 5,506,531 of JAPSES010000249.1, forward strand.
CTTGAGCAATGTCAAGGAAAATACCCTCGTTTCCAATATCCATGCAACCGAATACAAACTAACATAAATAATAAACTCGGCAGCTGCATTGTCCCGTCCACATTAACTTGTTGTGCATCTCCTCTTATTTGCTGGCTACTTGTGTGCAACCAAAACACAAACGATAAACTTGTTAGAAGTGACTCGTCCTACCTTTGTGCCGTTTGTTTGTTGTTGGATGTGGAAACAGCTCGTTGCTACCACCTGTGGTCAATGTGGGGAAAAACACCAGCGAAGAAAAATAAAGCTTTATGTGATCTAACGAGGTCTATTTATATCTTATACATAATATATACTTTTAAAATAGATTGCGGTAATATTTTGTTATTCGATAAGCTCCACAGTTTTGTTTTTTGTTTTTTGGATAACGTCTATTCGTAATTTCCAATTTTATATTAAGCATAATCCGAATTATTATTATTATTATTATTATTATTATTATTATTATTATTATTATTATTATTAGTAGTAGTAGTAGTAGTAGTAGTAGTAGTAGTAGTAGTATTTTCTTAGTTTCTTACACTATATAGGAACCATGTACAATAGCACATGGTTTCCAACCGGAAGATTTTATTGGTGCTCCCTGATGTTAAACGATTGTATGGACAGAGAAGTACAGTTTAAAGGCACGTATCTGTTCATTCTCTTGCTGTTTTGTTTTCGACACTTATTCTCCATAAAGTTGAGCTTACTTATTTTCTTCAACGCATTAAATAGCTACCAATGTGTTTTTGTAGTTATTTTTTTCGGGCAACATTTGACAGTGAAAAGTGTTAGCATAGCCTGAGGTGAGCTAGCGTGTACAAACCGTCAAAGTAGTGAGAAGATGAAAAGTGATACATATTGTTAGCGGTTCAGCGGCTTAAACCTCGTTTATAGCTGTTGCCATTGTTAAAATAACAATAGAATGACCCGAATATTTCTTAACTTTTGCTGTAGTAACACAGCTGTCATGGCATACAATTTCAACAGTGTAAAATTAGATTAAATTCAGATTAAACGTCCTGTAGCCTATGCAGAAAATGTTACGTTGAACCTGCAGTTATATATTTATATTTCTTTTCTTTTAGTGGGAGCGCAGTGGTTGGTCATTTAAGTATTAGAAATCTGTATCACCCGTGAACCATGCCCACCGTGGTGTTAATGGACGTGTCTTTGTCCATGACACGGCCAGTGTCACTGGACGGCAGTGAGGAGTTTCAGAGGAAGAACCTGGCTGTTCACGGACTCAACATGTTGTTTGAACACATGGCATCAAACTACCGCTTGGAGTTCACAGCACTGATGGCATTTTCATCTTTGTGGGAGCTCTTGGTGCCTTTCACCAGAGATTACAATGCCTTACAGGTAGAGTCTACCTCAGGTTTGAAGAATGAAAAGACACAAAAGTTTTCGCGGCCTCAGGTGACTTTGGAGAATTTTGCATCTAATGTTTTTTATTTTTTTTTTTTTTGTATAGGAGGCTCTGAGTAATCTGGAGGACTATGATAAGACTTGTGTGGAATCAGCTCTTCATGGAGTAAATAATGTTGTGCAGCAGGAGTGGGGCAATGCTTGTCCCTGTCAGGTAACTTGCAAAAACACTCTCAAAACACCATGTAGTCATTTACATTTCCTCAGTGATTTTATTTTCTTGTACACATTTTCATACTATTGTTTATGTACCTCCTTCTTTTGTCCTGTAGGTGGTGCTGGTGACTGATGGGTCTCTGGGGATTGGGAAAGGTTCTCTCCGCCATTCCCTACAAACACTGAAGCAACGTGGTGATGACAAGAAATTTCCCCTTCCTTTCCCTTTTCCAACCAAACTTTTTGTAATGTGTATCGCAAATGCAGAGGAGGTAAGGAATACATTTATCACTCTTGTTTTTGTATGGTAACAGCTTAACAATAATCATAATCAATAATCTAAAAAAAAAAAAATCTTGTTTCCCTCCCACAATTGCTATCATTTTACCATTTCTGTACATCTGACCACACATTTCTTCAGAATATACCTCTTTTTAAGAAGAGGGATTAAATTATAATAGTTGAAAAGGTTAGAAGGGAAAAAAGCAAAGTGCATGCAGAAATGAATTAAAAAAAACAGCAACAAATTTGTTTAAACTCTCTAGGCTAATTTAAAAAAAAAATACTTATCCCTACAGAATTAACCCACGCACAGTGTTTTTCAGATCAGTCCATGTAAAAGTCTACAGTTTGGGACATGCAGCAGATTTTCTTCCTATAAAAATGCTGTGCTTGATCTCTGTAATTGTAGCTACAGATGACAGATGGCATGGAAAATTTGGAGGAGCTGCTGCGTCTCAGTGGAGGGGATGGACAAATCTTCACTATGGAGGGGCCGCTTTGCATGAAGAGTGTGCAGGCCATGTTCGGGTATGAAAAATCTCAAAAATTATTTGTAGATATAGAGCACAAAATGAAAAACTGCCAATTCTCTTAATGTGATATTTAACACTCTACCTATTTACATTTTAACTTTTCCAGGAGGCTCATTGACCATGCCTACTCCCCTTTCCATGCTGTGCTGCACTGTGGAAACCTGTCGTCTGATGTTCAGGTGTTTCCTCGACCTGAGCCCATCATAGTAGATGATGAGGTCGATCCCATGCCGCGAAACGTCAACACAGGTACCAGATGGCTTCCAATTCTAGAGTTTGGTTTGAATTATCCTTTTTTTCACATGTTTACTTTGTGGCACATCTTTCAGATTTGGAAATCATGGGCTTCATTGAAATTGCTGATATCGCCAGTCCTCCTGTCATATCCAGACACTTGGTTCTACCTATTGCTGTGAATAAAGGTTTCTGTTTAATATTCTTCAGCATTTGTGGTAATGCGATAATTGACAGATTATGACAGATACCCACTGCTTTATCTAATCACTGGTATACTGATAAAACAAACCTATGAGAAAAGAGTTGAAATTATTAATAACAATTAAATTACATTGTGATTTTGCTGTAAATATACAACTATGCTTCTAATGTGATTGGTGGGGTACTTAATTTCAGAAGTGGATGAAGTTGGTGCTGGAACTACAGAAGAGCTTGAGGAGGAACCATCATCCAGTCAAATGGCAGGAAAAAGTCCAAACTTTTGTGTACTTTTACATGGCAGTTTGAAGGTTGAGGGCATGGTGGCACTGGTCCAACTTGGGTGAGTTACAGTACAGATATTTAAATTGTATTGCAATTTTTTTTTTGGTGTGTTTAAATATTAACAGCTGTTTAATTTATGAGCAGCTGGCTTTAACCTGCATGTTGCTTTTTTCTCTTCAGGCCAGAATGGTATGGCATGCTGTACTCTCAAGCAGACAGCAAGAAGAAGTCAAATCTGATGATGTCTCTGTTTGAGCCGGGTTCAGAACCTCTGCCTTGGCTCGGCAAGATTTCACATTTAGGACCAATCTCAGGTAAACCAGCATACATTCAGCGTATCAGGGTTCTCTTAAGACAAGATTCAAGAACATTATTGTCATATACGCAGCAGTACTGAGTAATGAAATTCTTACTTTGCAACTAATGTAAACAGTTAAGATAAACTAAAATGAAATAAAGAGGGTAAAATGTAGTAAACTGTACAGTGTAATTATAGCAAACTCGCACATGTTGTGTTAAAAAAAATATATATTTCTGATGCATTTAAACATTTTAATAGGAGTAAAAATGTGTTAAAGTCACCTATAAATGATTTAATGTTTTTTTCTGAAGTGCAATTACCTCTTTGTTTTTGCATGTATTGAAGACCAGCTCACTCTGATGTTTTGTGACCTGTCTGTTTCAGAAGCTGCAGAAAATCCATATGGAGAGGATGACAGTAAAAGCCCTTTCCCTCTACAGCCCCCAGTCAAACGAAGCTATGCCCAGAATGTTACTGTGTGGATTAAAGCCAGTGGGTTACAGGTAAATGCCCCAAGGTTCTTATTAAAACACTGCATCACAACGTTGATTTTAAGTCTTTGAAAATATTTTACTAAAATTGTTGGTTTGCAATTGTACGTGTAATTCTGAGTAGCTTAACTGAGTAAGAACTGTTCAGCTCCTGTGTACAAGCCATATTAAATATGAGAGAACAGCACAGTAGTAGGCACCAAAATGTGTATCTCATGGTGACAGGTGATCACTGCAGTCTGTTGATGTGTGTCAGAGTTTTAGATGTTCTGTTGGTAATCGGTCCATTTATATGTCATGTATTTTCTACCAATCAGTACATGGAATGAAACAAGGCTAGTGATTGTGCTTAGGAAACACCCCAATCTGAATTTTGTGATTTACAGTGGTTTGCAAAAGCATTCATAGCCCTTGAACTTTGCCACATTTTGTCATGTTACAACCACAAACATAAATATATTTTGTTGGAATTTTATGTGAAAAACCAGCACAAAGTGGCATACAGTTGTGAAGCAGAAAGAAAATGATACATAATTTTTTTTTAACAAATAAAAAAGCTGGAAAGCATGGTGTGCATAAGTATTCATCCCCTCTGAGTCAATACTTTGTGGAACCACCTTTTGCAGCAATTACAGCTAGCTAAGTTTTTGAGGTATGTCTCTACCAGCTTTGCATCTAGAGACTGAAGTTTTTGCCCGTTCTTCTTTACAAACAGATCAAGCTCAGTCAGGTGGAGAGCAATTTGTGAATGGCAGTTTTCAGATCTTGCCACAGATTCTTGATTTGATTTAGGTCTGGACTTTGGGCCATTTTAACACATTAATATGATTAGTTTTAAACCATTCCACTGTAGCCCTGGCTTTACGTTTAGGGTCGTCCTGCTGGAAAGGGAACCTAAACCCCAGTCTCAGGTCTTTTGCAGACTCCAAAAGGTTTTCTTCAAAAATTGGCCTGTATTTGCCTCCATCCATCTTCTCATCTACTCTGACCATCTTCCCTTTCTCTGCTGAAGAGAAGCACCCCCACAGCATGATGCTGCCACCACTGTTTGACAGTGGGAATGGTGTGTTCAGAGTGATGTTCACTGTTAGTTTTCTGCCACACATAACATTTTGCATTGCACTTGTTTGTTCAGCCTGTGAGTTTAGGTGGACGGTCGTGTCTTGGTAGATTTGCAGTTGTGCCATACTCTTTCCATTTCTGGATGATGGATTGAACAGTGCGCCATGAAATGTTCAAAGCTTAGGAAATCTTTTTACAGCCTAATGCTGCTTTAAACCTGTCCATAACTTTACCCCTGACCTGTCTGGTGTCTTCGGTAGACTTCGTAATGCTGTTTGCTCCCCAATATTCACTTAACAAACATCTGAGGCCATCACAGAACAGCTGTATTTGTACTGAGATTAGATTACACACAAGTGGACTTTATTTAGTCCTTTGGTCAACATTTGATCATTCATCAATCATCACATAACTTCTAAAGGCAAGTAGGTGCACTCGGAGAAAGGGGATGAATACTTTTGCACACTGCACTTTTCAGTTTTTTATTTGCAAAACAATATTAAAATTATGTATCATTTTCTTTCTACTTCACAATTGTATGTCACTTTTGAGTTGGTCTTTCACAGGGTTTCACATGTTTATGGTTGTAGAGTAATAGAATGTGGAAAAGTTCAACGGGTACAAATACTTTTGCAAGCCACTGTATTTGACCTGACATGATAATTTATGGAGGGAGATGAAAACACAAATGATATTGGTTAAAAAAACAAAACAAAAAGGTAGCTACACTTTTTAATCAGTCGACCAAACTAAAGCAAATTTGCAATTTTAGTGCTAAAAAATAAATTCAACAGATTAATCATCATATACATATTACATTTAGGTTTATTTTTGATTGTACAATATACTCATAACCAGGAGGCAGTTTTAAGACACACATGGGATTATAGGAGGTGCATAGTGCTGAGTATGCATCCTTAAAATTTGAAATTTAAGGTCCTTCATTGAAATTTCATAGTACAGCAGATCCTCCTGTGAATTCGAGAGACTTCCTCATCCTTTAGGGTTAAATTATCATTAAGAATAATTTCATAGCGATCTAAGTAGTAGTCATATAAATTGGCCACATTGTTTGCCTTGGTTAAATCTTAATTATCTCCCACATAAGTGCAGAGCTATATGTGTTTGTGTTGTTTCCGAAGCCGCGTCCACCTTGAACTTTGTCCGTAAGATTTTTCTAAGGCTATTACTCTGATTTTCTTCAAACTTTGCATGATTGTACTTTGGGTCCATGCAGAGGGCGGAAAGGAAGA
>JAPSES010000249.1:5518703-5536334 GCA_029822895.1 Maxillicosta whitleyi
GTTATAAAGTAAAATCAACTCTTAATAGTGTTAGAAAATCAGCTCAGTTTTCCAGTAATTGGTGAATTTGTCTGAAGTAAGTCTGTCAGAGAAAGTCAACTTTCTGTAGATTTCTCCTATAACCCCGAACCAGTCCTCCAAAAATAAGTTTTAATTTACGAGGACACAGCTATGAAAATCTAACTTGTTGAGAAAAAGTCTGGCTCGTTTTTAAAAGCTTTATAGTATCACTTCACAAACCTAATCTTTGTATTAGTCAAACAGACTGAATTGAGAAAGTGAGTAAAATAGGTTGTGATATGGAAAAATAAAACAGTTTCCTGACACAGTGGTTTTATTTTTAAAACAAACAAACCCTCCCACACCTTTGCACAACTGTAGAGGTTATTTCTACAGTGTGTCATAGACAGGTTTTTTTTTTTTTTTTTTTTTTTTTTTACAGGAAACTGGGTGGAGACGTCGTTTACTGTGTATATGTTTGTGCTTTTTCTCAGACAGAACTGCAATAAATGAAAGATGCAAAAAGGGGGAAGAGCCCTGGACCTGGAGTGGCTCTGTTTTTATATTGTTCTGCCATGCATGCTACAAATAACAATGCAAATATATTGACTAAGTACCCAAACACAGCAAAACAAAAGGAAAATAGAAAATACAGGGAGAAGGAACGGTCTCTGCAGGTAAATACTCCACTATAATCCCAGAGGACCAGAAGTGATGAGTGAGTCTTTATAGTGTTTTTGCCTTTTAAGGGAAAAAAATGCCTTTTGAGAGTCAATGTTTGTTTCATATTTTGATCATCTTTTTGGTTTTTGATGATAATCGATGTTGTGTGTACATAGTGATGGTGAAACACGGCACTCCGCTTTTGACCCTGTTGTTTGAAATGGCACTTCCTGCTTCTTCTTGCAGAGTTCTGGAATTCCCCCTCTGGAAAACAGTCATACTTTTATTTACTCATTAGTTTGGACACGTTAGAAACCTTTTTTTTTTTTTTTTTAAATTAGTTAATATAGTATTTGTTAAAACAATCTATAAGTAATCATTAATAACCATATTTTCTGTAACACTGGCCCTTGGTAAAAACACAAAGACAGTAAATATTCTATTTCAAATCCATTTATTTTTTTACAGACTCAACCTCTCCTGAAGTCCAAAAGAGAGTCCAGGTATATTTATCTTTTATGTTGTCCCTTAATCTCCTTACTCTTTGCTTTTTTTCTAATGATGTAGAAAGCAGGGAGCATTTCATTGCATTTTTCAGTGACTAATCACAAAACTTTGCATGGTTATATAATCCTTGTCATGGGCGGGGCTGAGCTGGGCTTTTTTGGTGAACCTCTCCTTCACCGATTTGTTGATACTGAACTCAAGTCAAACTATGTATTGGATCATAATACCAAAAGAGGGAAATGACTGTGTGTGTGTGTGTGTGGGCTGGATGTTTTGGCCTGTTTGAGTGGAGAGAAGTTCATGTTTAAAGAAGATGGTGATCATCATCTTCTAACTGACCAGTTCCCTCCTCCAAGCCCACATCCGTGCTGCTTAGTCATAGAAGGAAATGGGATGTAACAACTAGTGTCCATGTGTTGAAACACTAGGTTCTCCTTCGTGGTCACTGATGGCTGTTATTTTCTGTGGCACTTTACTAACACGTCATTTTAATAAACTTGCAGAGCAACTGTAACGCACAACCGTTTCCCCCGGGAATACTAAAGCATTCTGATTACATCTTCAGAAGGGTTTGGGGCACTAGAGTTGGGCACCTACTTACACATTTCCTTTGTCTACACTTATGTTAGCATCCTTATAACATTTGACTTTTTGTAGCTTGGCCTTTACCACAGCTTTCTCTTCTATCACTGCTTCTAACAAAGAACCAAATTGACTTTTTTCCAGAAATAATCTCCATTCCTCCAAGACTTGCTGTCCACTTAAATAATTCCCAAAAGTTTCTTAACCCTGTCACTCATCTATTTTTTTCAGTGACCTCATTATTTTTTATGGTACCATGCGTTTCCTTTCTAACATTCACTCTTTTGCAGGATTAAACCTGGATGATTCTGCTAACGGGGAGCCAGATGAAGGTTCTGAAGCATCCAGTGGCAGCAGGAGTCCTGCCTTAGAAGCCTCATCCTCAGAGCCGCATCCTCAAAGTGGTCAAGTAGCAAATGGGAACAGGACAAAGAGCAGAGTAAAGAACAGTTCAAGGCGTTTGTTTCTGGACAATTGTTTGTCAGATGAGGAGAAACAAGACTCCCTAAAAGAGACAGAAACTGAAGATGTACTAAACCAATCAATTGCAGAAACTCAGAGTGACCATCAGTCTGAAGAAGTCACGGACAGTAACGGTGAATGTGTGGATGCAAAGCAGGATCTTTGTCAAGACGACCCACAAAATGTGATGTTTGACAATTCATGGACGTGCCCTCTGACCTCAGATGATGTGTCGTCCAGTGACACTGAAATTGCTGATGATCAGCCCTCAGCATCAGCCAAATCGCCGGTTAAATCCAAGAGTTGTTCGGGCATGATTCTCAAACTGAGGAGGATGTTTGGTGGAAGTCTGAACAGAAAAAGGGCCAGGTACCAGGCGGTGTCAGAGTCGGGTGCATTTACTGAATCTTCCCTCTTACAGTCGGAAGACATGGAGAGGGAAGGAGGCAGAGAGAGGCCCGTTGAGAGGAGGACACCCAAAGTAACCCACCAGTGGCAGAGGACCGGAGGCTTCTCCCCAGCTTTAAGACCCCTCAGTGGATCTTCCAAAAGAAAACACAGGTCATTACTGAAGATCAAATACTGTCCCTATTTGTCTGCGTGCCACAGCGCCGAACACAGGAGACGGTGGGTTTTGCGTTCGGCTGTAAAGAGAGCCAGGCGAGCCATGAGATTCTACTACCCGGACCTGGTGGGGAAGAGGATTCACCATCTGTATGAAGAAAATGACAAATCAGAAGTTTGGTACAGAGGGGAGGTGCTGCGTATCCATGAGGCCCACTCCAACCCTTTAAAGACTATATTTGAGGTCAGGTATGACAGCGAGCCAGAGTGGAAGTACTACTTAGAGCTGTTGATGGACTATAAAAAAGGCTGGCTCAAGATTGAAGACTAGTTTTTATATACAAATGTTGCGTGGGCAGTTTTTAAAAATGTACCTGCCTGTTTTTGTTTTCACCACCACACTAGTGAAAAATGTCAGAATGAGGTCACACTGGATACTGGCTGGTGAAGAAATCGGCTGCAAATTCCATTTCCATTAAGGGTTACAGGAAGCACTGTAGAGATCTACTGCTAATATGCAACGTTTTCTTCACAGCTTCGTCACTTCTTTTTTTGGTTTATGAAAATTAGATTGTAAATGAAACCTCATGACTATACTGTGCATTTGTTGTTTTTTTTAATTGTAAATTATAAGCAAAAAGAATGCTATTTTGTGTATTTTGTTTTTGTAATTAAGCCATTATCCACATTCTAGTTGTTAAAGACATCTGACTGAATCTTGTGAAGCTTTTTTCTTTTTAAAAACAAATGATGTGAAGGCTTTTTTTTTTTTTTTTAAAGGTCATTGCCAGTCACCTGTAAGTTTACATTACTAGTGTTTTTTTTTTTTTTTAGTAGAGTGGTTTCCCAATTTCATTGTGGCTGTTTTTGTTTTATTATGTAACTGAACGTGAAGAGGGATTGATGTTTTTGAAGCTGCTCAACAGGTGTTTTAAGGCTTAAATGTTCCCATGACCAATAGTGTTTATTTAATCACTGAACCTTTAAGACCTCCACTAAAAATTCTTATTTAATTTTCATTTTGTATAATTTTTCTAAGAAATTTGATTAAAATTGGTAACATTCTGACTGTAGTCTCAAATAAATGTTTGCAATACTTTGGGATTGCTATTTTCAGCTTCATATCTGAACAGTTATTGTTAATATTGTATTTGGTTGGTAATCATGCAAGATGACAATTTAGTTAAGTGTTTGTCCCCATCCTGTGGCAAAAATTGGAACTACAATTTCCCTGTAAAGAAAAATACTCACAAACATGACATAGTACAGTTGTAATTTCTTCAGGACAAAAAAATTAACTGTGGGACATTAAACAAGCAGCCATGCCAGAGAGATGTTTGCAACATTTTGTACTTTAATATTTTCTCCAAAACAGACAACTAAGTTTCCCACATTTTTTTTTACACTAATAAGAAATAAAACACCTTTGATAGCATAAAGAAAAAGGTATGTAGAAAAGTATTAAAATTTTTTGGATGTCTCAGTTTAATGCAAGTAGCCTGTTACTTCAGACATTACGTTGAAATGTTTATGAACTAGCAGACACAATGAGAACTGAGTGAGCCCTGGAGAGCATATTAGCCTAATGACAGCAGCTGTAGCTGGTGTTATTTGCAAAAGAAAAAAGCATTAGAGAAAATAGCCTATCTTTTTAAAATCATCCATTCAACTTCAATTATCACTTGTTTGTGACTGAAAAAGTGAACAAAAAAAACTGACATCATACAACCAATCACTTGACCTCTAGCATACAAACTGCAAGTAAAAGAACAGATTTTTTTTTTGTTAAAATCCAAATTGCTTCCAAATTGTTAAATCATGCCAAATTGAGTTGACACTTCTGGAAGACAACCACAGCTCTGCCAAGGTCTTAGTACACTGCAAAATACACAGCGCTGAAATGCATCATGGATGTTAAGGTAATTAATATGATGAGACCAAACCTACTCTAATGACTCACACAGTACTCCCAAAAATGATATTTCTCATGACATTTATTCAAATAAACAATACAGTTTATAATTTTGCTAGGATAAAATAATAAGTTTGAACACATAAGAAGCATTTGGGAGAGAATTCCCCAAAGGTCTGAAATTGGGGCAAAGGATGTGTTGTAATGATGGCTGACATTTTGGTGTCAACTTCTGACTTGCATCAGTGACTGTATATTCATGTCATTCTAATCAATCCTGAGACGACTGCCATATTGGAGACATGTACAGCCTTTTACAAGCAGAGAGCCTGACAACCAGAGCAACCACCACATAGAACAATGCAAAACCTGGAGGGGCACTGACATTTCAATGTCAAATCCTCAACACGTGTGAAAAATACAGTCTTTAATGCAAAAGCATAACGGCATTATAAAACGGTCCTACAACCTTTAGAAGTTTGCCCTATATTCCTCATCTATTGATGGACCTTGCAAATCCATCTGTGTAGCTTGATTTAAAGCAATTTTCAGTCTCACTGCAAGGCAAGAGATATCTTTAAAGAGGCATGGCCACTGTCAGTCCTGTGCCATACAAATACTCCCTGCAAGAGTGATGCCAATGCCTGACTGTCTGACAGTGATCCAGTCCAATTAGCAGCACTCCAAAGCTGTGCTGTCAGTACATTCTATTACCCTCATTCACTCCCCAAGGTGCAAGCTGAGCTTTAAGAGGGCTACCTCAAGCCACGTCGGGAACGAAAGGGGAAAAAAAAAAAAAAAAGAGTGAATGTCACTCAGTTTGGCTCTTGCAAATAATTAGTAATATTCTTAAATGTTAAACACCTCTAAAAACAACTAAGAGGGTACAGCAAAAAGTTAGATTAGAGGGAGATGGAGTTGGTGCATTCTACCTTTCCTTTGAATTGTAAAATGCTTCTGCAGTTAGTTTTTTTTTTTTTTTTTTACTCGGCTGTGCACTTTCAGAGTCTTTTTTTATCTGATCACATGGCAACGAGGAGAAATTCTTTCTATGAGCCCCGATTAGGAGTTACTGATAAGGGGGAACTTGTGCACTGCTCTGAAGAGACTGAGGATGATGGGGCGAATGCCTTATTGCCAAAGACCTCCCATTTCCCTCAATCTATGGAGGGAGAGGACAGACTCAACCTAAATGGCAAAAGTACACCTTTTGAATATTGGTAAAGAATAAATATTTCAAAATTTCAAAATTATGCAAACACGTGCCACTCTTGCTCTTTAACTTCCATGCATATGGACTATTTACAAATTGAAAAATACAGACTACTTTGTTCTTTTGATGTTTTTCTTCTCCCCCTGAAATGTCTTTGCCCCTTTGCAATCAGCCTATCAACATTCAGCCACCCAGACAAGGATCTCACCACACATTGCAGACATGGCCAGGACAATTAAAGCTGTGTTGAAAACATTTTCACACTAATGGGAAAACAAAAGTCAAAAATCAAAAACAGAAAAGATTCACAAGCAAAAAACAGAAGAAAATAAGATCATTCAGGGGAGGTGTTACAATACAAGCCAAAAGGATGTATCTGTTTAAGATGGATTTTCTGCTTTCTCAAGACTCCACTCTGTTGCTAACAATACTGTAGTACACTTTCTTTTTATTACTCTACCTTTTCATTTAAATATAATTTACTTTGAAGATTTTGTTAAACAAATCCAGGAAAAATGATGCAAAAGTGGTTGGTTTGCCAAAGGAGAGGCGGCAGAAGGCCCGTGCTGCCCTGTTAATTGCATCAGCGCTCTAGTTTGTCAAGATACTCAAGAGTCCGTTGCATTGGGACGTGTCCTCAATCCTCAATGTACTCCCACAGGTCCTTCTCATAGCCTTCATGCACGTGCTGTAGCAGCACTCTTCGCCTGCTCTCACAGTATCTACAAGACACAAAGGACGGTGAGAAAACACAGGGATGACTGGAGGAAAATAAAAATCCTAACCGGCATGCACTATTTCACAATGAATTTGCATTCTGCTTTGCTTGTGCATATTGAAATGGTCCACAGTAAACTGATCCATGAGGTTACCACTGTGTTCTATCGTACCTCACTTGAACTTAGGTTGAACCCATAAACAGAACTCCCTGTACTGTCACACCTTGACCTTGTCATAGTATATCACATCTAACTGGTTCAACACATTCTCTTCTACCCTTCTATGGGAATATTTGCATCTCATCAATCACGTCACATTCTTACGCAGACATATTTACACTTTTTATTGCATTGTTTGGATTTCTTTTGTGAAATCCTCTGAATTGTACTGAGTTACAGTGCTCTAAGCTGCTGTAAAATAAAAACTATAACAAGACTGACTCACTGCATTATAACAATGGCAGTTCTTAAAAAAAAAAAAAAACATGACAAACCTGTACTTGTCTTGTACTTTCTGCTTGATGTCCTGCAAAGAATCCTGGGAGATATCCCGCTCTAGGTAGCCAGACAGCACCTCAGTGGCATTTTCCAGGTCTGCCTGGTTGTTCTGAAATAGCAAAAATATGTATTATTAGTAATATTATTCAATGCCACAACATATATTAAAAGACAGAACTCTGTCATGCAGGATACGGTTCCCTCCATTTTGGAGCATCCTGCATAAAAACAAGTTCAGGTTACAGAGAGCCAGACTTCTTCTTGTCCAATTTGCTTTGTGAAATATTTCAGTGATTAAATGTTAATTAATTAATGTTAATTAATGTTCTTAGGCCTTCATCAGTGGACTACGTCTAATGCCACACTAAAGGGCAAGTGAAAAGTGGCCAAATGTTTATGGGATCATTTTTATTAAAAGAAAACCTATGGGGAAAAAATGAAGGAATGGTAGAAAGTCATGGAGACATAAGTGAGGTAGTGGAGACAGAGGAGAAAAATGAGTATTCACAGGTTGAGGACAGCAAGTCCTCACAACAAAATGAAAAAAAAAGTTTCCTGTGCATTTAATTAAGACCTACTATTTTGATGTAGCTTCATAAAACTGTAACATAGTCGGTTTGATGAAAAAACAGGACAGTGGTGCGTTGGCTGAGGCGTGCGCTCTACTTGTTTCGACCCCATTTCCAAAGAAGTTGGGACATTCTTTTATTTTGCCTCTGTCCCAAATTTTCTGATTGTGTTGCAGGCATCAATTTGAAATTTGTTTACATGTAAAAAAAAACCCAAAAAAAAAACAATTCAGTTGATCAGTGACAACACTGAAAGTCTTTTCTTGGTCCTTTTTCCAGTTAATTAAAGTTTTGAGAAACTCAGTAAAAAAAATTTTTTTTTAAATCACAGATTTTAGCTTATTGGATTTTAGAAAAAGGTCAAACTTTTCTGGAGATGTGATGAGTTTTTTTCCATACCACTGCAACAATAAACCACATGTAAAATGTTCTATTTTTATATATAAAAAAAAGTTTATTCTAAAACACCTGCATGTATCTAGCTTTTTGTTCATTCTCGTAACACATGGACCTAAAATGATCTTTTAACATACCTCAAAAATAATGGACTGGTTGTTCTTCTTGAGGTAGAAGGCAAAGACGTAGGTGAACATAAGTGTAGAGCGACACTGGCACAGCACATCCACAGCCTTCTTCAGAAACTGCACCTCAATCCACGACATATTGTGCTGCTGCATCTCCTCCATCTTCTGCTTGACCTGAGCATAGAGTTTGTGCTCAAAGCGCAGGCTCTGCATGTGGTTCATGTAGCGGTTACAGTAGAACAGGTACCTCTGCAAGGCTGCCCTGGAGCGCTGTGCAGAGATAAAAAGACACCAGCTTTACCTCACAAACACATGTCAACTGTATGTCCTCTTATTAACGACACTTACTGGACACTGCATCTTCAAATTCACCAAGTAATAACAATAAGCAAAACTAACCACACATTGAAAAATATTTTTTCAATAATCAATACTGTGTCATATGCACAATATACTACTCATTATGGTTAACCTAGCAGCATTCGGAATATTGTTTTAAACCAAATATTCTGGCACCTACATTTACCAGAGACCTAACACCCCCTGCAGTTCCCACTGACTGATAATGCATCTGCTCATAATAACACTCCCTTATAGTTTAGGAAACAGCACTTTATGAACCTGCAATATTGTGGTGCTTGAGGTGTAAACAGAAGATGTGAAGTAATTTATTGTGTCTTAATAAATTTAATGGTGTATAATGCAATATGAATAGCCAGGAGGGTTAAAGAAAGAACTGCAAATTTTTGTACAGGTGGTTAATTCTATAAAGTATTATGTAAATCTTTCTTGCAGGCAATACAACCATTGTTGTTGCAACTATTGTTTTAACTAATATGTATTAAGTCCAAATTTTTAAATGGAACTCAGAACAGTGGGATATCTGGGATACTAAGGCCACGATGATTATAAATGCCTGTAAATGCAAATATAAATAGATGAAAAGTCAGCACTGAAAAAATTATCTTAACTGAAACCAGTACAATTTTGAGAAAGACTAAAACTAGACAAAAATACATTTACTGATATATCTAATAGCATTCAAATAAATACCCACATGGATATGATTTATTACCTCTTGAGCATCTCTGGCTGCCTTGGCATCATCTTCATTGTAGCGATTGCAGTTGTACCTAAAACAAACAAACAAAAAAAACAAGAACTGAAGCACAACCATCAGTAATAATTTTGAAAATACCACAAGTACTATGTATAGTATAGGGTTGTAAAAAATTAATCGACTATCAAGTAATTGTCAAAAAGAATTTCCTCGATTAAATTAAATTGCCCTTTTCCACGGTGGGATTTGTGGTGCCCAAACCAGGCTTCATTGCTAAAGTTGAATAACAGGGGGGTCGGCTTGTCCACAGGCTGCCGGTTTGTCCACGCTGTGATGCTGCGGCTAGTATAGCTGGTCATCGAACTGGATCATGGCATTGATGAGTTAGAAATCTTGTGTGATCATACCAGGGATGCAAAGTCAGAAATGCTCATTTCTTCTAAACTGCCTCTTTTCAGATACATTTATTTTATACAATTTCTTTGCAGAATTTATTTAGTTCCACTCCATATATGTCATTGCCTGTACTGTATCCAATAGCACAATAAATCAATCATTAAGGAATATAACATGCTTTTTTCATGAATTATATAAACAATATATAACTTTTATTCTTAGAGACCCTGTCGAAAGAGAAATTCAGGTTCTCATGAAAATTGCTGCTTATCAATTAATCTTAAATTGATCAATAAGGTCGACCAACTAATGATTAATGGATTAATCAATAACTTGCATCCCTAGTATAGAATCTTTTTTTTTTTTTTTTACAGCTCTTACCAGGCAGAGCCATGGGGCTCCCATGGACCCAGACAGACCCAGCAGAATTCAGCTTTGCAATTCTGGTTCCGACAAACCATGTGATTGCACCCACCATCTTTTTCAATGGTCACGTGGCATTTTGGACACTCCTGTTGGGAAGAAGACAATAATAATTAGATATTCAAGTACAGGTCAAGACATTTTAAAAACAGAAGATTTCAAATGAAAGCTATATGACATTAAAATCTAAACAATGACTCAAGCAAATAATAAATGTGTAAAATAAAATGCATACACATGTTCAGGTATGTCTTGATTAAAAAAAATATATGTATCGTGATGCATAACATTTCAAGATCATCCAAGTTCAGAAATCTATACCTTAGTATTTGCTGCAATCCAGTTGGAAGTTTCACTATCATCATCACATTTCTTGATCCATTTTCTCAGCCACTACAAAAGAAATGCGACATGAAAAAAGGATATTGGCAATGAGCACTAATCTTAGCTGCATTTCCATCAAAATGTTGGAGAGTTGATTAAGATTGATGTCAGGTAATAAAATAAATCCCCTTTAACATACCTTACACTTAACAGGATCATGCCAGTTCTCTCCACAGTTGAAGCTGTGATAAGAGCAGGCAGAACACGTTAAAATGTCCATAATTTTTTTTTTAACTTTCAGGGTTAATATTCAGCATATTTGACAGCTGTATAGTGAGCCTTTCCAAAAGAATTTCTCTTACCAGAACTGACGACCACACTTGCACCTCACTGGCTTGGCATCTGGGTACTGAACTTTGACAACATGATGGCAATCTGGTGCAGGGCACCACTTTAACAGTCGATTGCACTAAAAAAAAAAAAAAAAAACAGAATGACAGGAGAAAGGTCAAACATAAGTTTCATGCATACATAAATCCAAAACAGAACCCTGTTTTTCAAAGTTGTACATGCAGGATAATCTAGCAGCTGAACATAAAAGAAATGTTTCATTTTCCAAATCAACAAATCAAGAACAAAGTCAAAGCTTACCTCTACAAAACTATTTGTAATTAAATGCTGGTACTTCAACTTCACTTTTGAATCTGTTATGAGGCGCCTATAAGAAAAATAAAATAGTAGAAATCAGCCACTGTTTAAGATGGTGAGCATTTATACATGTTCAATGTGCAACGTGAAATAAAAGAATGCAAGAAACTAATTTTGTAACATGCATTCACATGTTCGTGAAAAACATATCTAATACTTGCCATGCATTTATCATTAAGCTCAGTTGAGACTGAACAATTTCAACAAAACTAGCTAAAGATTTGCAATTGCTTGTAAAGGTCTGAAAGTCCCATTTTAGACAAATGCAACAAGATAAGACAGTGTAGTGTTTCCATAGTAGTACCTTTCCTTACTTACATCCTACCTACAGTCTTTTAGTTCTTTTTTTGTATCAAGCTATATTTAATAGCATCTTTAAATAAATTCTTGTTCATTCTTCTGCTAACAATAAGCAGGGTAAACAGACTATTGAGACAAGATTTACTGTGGAAACCGTTTATAGTAATGCTGCACTTCATGGTAACAGGGGAGCTACAGACCACAAATATTGAGAAAACAGTTTGCAGTCAGTGTGAATCAAGATGTGACAGGTCAGTTCAAACATATACAACATTTACCTGTGAAGTTCTAAAACACTTATGCCATGAATGTTTGATCTGTTTATGGTGCATATTTACCTCATCTAAATTATAAAAGCCAAGTGATCTCTCTGTGTGTGTGTGTGTGTGTATATCTGTTTTATAACTGAAAAACTTGCCTTTTGGAGTACTTATGTATTTTGGGTCAAGGATCAGACAGATGAAAACAGCTTATCGATATGAAAAATACTTTTGGAGTTATTAGTTGCATTTAAAATTATAATGGGCTTACAGGCGGCCTGCTCCATTCACAGCCGGAAATTGGAGGGGGGCTTTATCTGGATCAACAAAAACCGCTGGGACATGATGGGAGAACTAGCTCTGGCTGTAATCACACATTAACAAGGTGGGTCTGGTTCTTATTGTGGCCCGGTTCTACAACATCTGTCCCCGGTCAGACCCCAGCCGTTAACATTCCCCCCTGGATCTTCACCCTCACTGTAACATGGTGACAGACCGTTCTGCACAGGCTCCAATCAGGACCGGAGTTCAGCAGATCACTGACCGGAGTTACTGCAAATGTGAGCCAGGTTCGGCCGTGATCACACATCAACAAAGTCGGTCTGGGTCTGGGTCTTTCTGTGGTGGCGCGGTTCCACTCTGCTGGTCAGACCCGGCCCATTAACATTCGCCTTTGGACTGCCAGTCACTGCCATCTGCAGTGAACCGTCATGTTTAGTCCTGTGCAAAAGTCTTATTCAGCCTTCACGTTCTACTGGGAACTTCCCAAACCGTCATATGCAGTCCTGTGTCAAAGTCTATGGTCCACATTGATGTCAATAGAAAACAAAATGAGGTCCACTATTTATTTTTTATAATTTGTGTATTACACCAGTAAGCTTAGCTCAGCTCCCCATTTTATCATCTCTACTGCTTCAAGATCCTGTGGATTCCCACAGGTCCACACACTAGTTTGATCTAAAGCCCAGTTCAGACCAGTGAAAAACTATTAGATCTCTCACTGGCTAGTGAGATCTGCATGTAGGTTAAGACAATTACCGCCAGCTTAAGAGCTAGTACAAGAGATTAGTGACCATGCTTTCAGCCTGAAGGTTAGTTTCTTTCCACTACAGGATGGATGTCAACATTGAAAGTACGAAATCAGTTCAGCAAATTTAGTGTAATTTAGTATTCATTTCTACTTCATATCAATAGTAAATACATTTAAAACTATGTTAGAAAAGTATGTGATTTTACTTCATTACTGAAATATGTGGGATTCAACTACAATATTTATCCACATGTTTAGTTTTCTGTTCACTTCAATATTGTGGGAAATTGTGTGACAATATAAAACTCATACATTAATATGAAACGTGCTTTAATAAATACTTCATTTTTCACATTACAAAACATAATACAAGACATTTTGTCTAGTCAGTTTCATTTCATCTGTACATATACCTCCACTCATTCAAGCCTGCAAGCATTGCAAAAAAAATGGGATAGAGGCAATTTTAGGACTGAGTTAAAAAATATCATACAGCAACATGATTTGACATCGTTGATGAACAGGTACTTCAACTAATGATTTGGTACAAAAGTAGCATTCTAGTCTTTCTGTAGCTGAACACTGCCAGCTTGTCAACAAATGAATAAGAAAATTACTTCTCCTTAAGTATAGGAAGAATTTAGATGTTTCTCCCTCTGTAAAAGATGACCAAGTGATTCTGGGAATCTAAAAGTATTTCAGGCAAGAGCACAACCCCAAGCTGAACACCTTTGATCTCTGCTCCTTCATACAATATTCCATTAGGAACCATCACTCAAATACAAACACCAGTTCAAGCTTTGTTGTGTAAAAATGAAGTTTTATGTAAACTGTATCTAGCTTTACTCTAAGCTTTCAAGCATCTGGGATAAACCATCATTCAGCAAACTGATGTTCAGGAAGTCACTGTATGAGGGATCAGAGATCAAAAAAGTATAGCTTTGGTCCTTACTTGCTTTGCTCACACTGAAATACATTATGATTTCTTCAGTGGTTTCATTATGAAACCACTGAACAACAGTGAATTACCTTTGAACAATAGAGGTTGAAATATCAAAATCCAGTCCTGTCTTTCTTTACTAGAAAAACTGAATGCCATGTGTTATAGACCAAAGACAAAAACACCAAGACCACAACCAGCATCAAATCCAGAAAGAAAGCCTGTCATGGTCTGGGGTTGTATCAGTGTCTTTGACAAAGGCTACTCCACTAATGCCTGAAAGTATAGTTTGAATTTGAAGCAACATATTCTACCTTAAATGTCCATACATACTTCCATAGGACAATGCAAAAGCACATTCTGCACATATTACAAAAGCACAGCTGAAGGACAAGAGAATACAGCTGCTGCTTTATTGTCCAAATTTTTAATCTCCTAAGACCCGGATATGGGGTTTCTCACCACAAAAAAATGGTCACTGCAAAGAACATTCCAGATTTTTGCATCATGATGTTTCCAATATAGACAGGTATTTACATTACTTGTACTTTCCTGGGTCAAAGGAGGTTAAATATACTATAGAAATTCAAATCCAGACATGCATTTATCTACTTATCTTACATGGCAATGGATTTAATGAGGTGAAACATCAAATAGTGTTCTATTGAATTTAGAAATGACTGCTTTCATTCTAAATTCTGTCACTTTTTTCACAGTTGAGTTTGCTCTCATTGTTTTAATTTAATTTTACAATACGTGTATTGATTTTAAATCAATGCATTGTTCCATGTTAAATACATTAAACATAAAAACTCAATGAATAATCTTAATGGTGTGCCCATTTTCATTAATAAAATCGAACTATTGCCGACCGATACACAAATAGATACTCACATGACTGTGTTGTCATCAACCAAAATGTCACAACTATGAGCAGGGCAAGAAATGGTCTGAAAAGACAACACAGAAGCCAAATCATTAGCCCAAGAGATATTAAAAGACTAAACGATAGGCGACTCATTTACTAAAACACATGCGTGGGTACCTGTCCCATTCCTTCTTCTATGATTTTGGTGGTCAGGTAATCTCCCCAACACTGCATGCAGAACTTGTGTCCACACTCCAGACCTGTGAAATACTGTTAAACAGAAACATTTCATTTGATTTTAAAATGGCAAACAAGACATTCCAACATTATAAACCTCTTGGTAATACCCCAAGTACATACAATCACATAGGAAGTACTTGCTTCTCCACAGAAACTGACACACATTCAAGTATAGATGCAGCATGAACATACATAGACGCAGAATCATTAACTTATAAATATGAACCACATTTAACCTGTGCAACAACTGTCACATGTCTGAGGCAGTGACCTGGTATATTCAGGTACTAAACCTGACTGTTCAAACATTAGTCAGTCCCTTCATAGATGTGGCTTTATACTAATGCTCTGTTAATTTCATTGGAGCGTTCCTTGTACCACAAAGACCACTAAATGTTTACAGAAAGTGCTAAAGCCCTTTGGAATGCACAATGGGTGTTATAGAACAACCTAGTCTTCCTGATGGGTCCTCCTGCTGTTTTGGCAACAGTGGACCTGTGTCCCAATCATCCTCTTAAATCTAGTGCTTCATTTGAAAATGTTTCCACTTGTAAAATATGCCCCAGTAACTAGTTCTTCAGCAAAAAAAAAAAAAAAGAAAGAAAGTCTAACTGCTGCAATTTATTACACACAATTTCCCATTCTCCATTAAAACAGTACAGAAAATGTATGCAAAAGGACTAGGAGCTTTTGTAACAATTAGAAAACAGTTCTCCCTCATTCTTCTTATTAATACACAAATAACCTTTAAACACTAAATATTTCCTGGTTAATTTTCTTTCTTAAATCTATATTGAAGAACAAGTTAGACCACAACACACATTCAGAGGTAAAATTCTGTAATTCTGGTCATAGAACTCACAGAGTTGGGGAAATTCAGATAGCAGATCTGACATGGCATGTCCTGTGCCGATGATCTTGTGTTGATTGGAGGACGGATCCGGGGTTTCTTGCTAGGGTTTATGACATGACACTCGGAGAAAAGCTTGTCCAGGTTACCATCAAAATACCTGAATAAATTGAGACAAAAAACCCATGATAGTTCAAGAACATGTCCTGGGTATCTTTATTAGTCTAACAGCACCAAAATATATGTGAACTGAAAATTAAAAAGCTGGTGTATAAAGAATGTACTATTCTCACCTTTCCATAAGCTTTTCTTTATCCCAGTTGAAATGACTGAGAAGGATCCGTGTTATCGTTGCAGGATTCTAGATGAATAAGACATTTTTGATGAAGAACTTAGAATAACTACTGTGAGTTTAAAATATAGAAGCTAAAATCTCCTTTGTAAATATAATGGCTCAGCTTAATTATGTAATCTAAAAAACACCAAAATATTACATTACTACGCTCCAGCACTCAGAAACCAAGGAACATAAATTATCCTCAAAGAAAAGGTTTAACAGCAGAGATCTTCAATTGGTTTGCTTTGTAATATAAATATTATTATAATATATAAAATATTCCATTTTTCGATATGATGTTTTGTTCTTCAGAGGTAACTACATACACTATACATTCAAGTAATAATCATTTAATAACCTGATTATTTTCAAAATTATTTAAAACAAAATTTTCCCCACCAAAACGAAAAATGTCACCTGGTGATGAAAATGTTACTGTTTCAAAGGACATAAAATGTGATGTGATATGTGTTTACACGACTTAACATGTTAAAGTTAATAGGCATATAGCTTTCTGATGTGTGTAAAATGTTTCCACCCATTATGAAGTCTAGTCTGCCTAAATATTTATCCCCCATCTAGCTCTATCTTTCAGCAGGTTACCATACACTTGCTTGAATGATTCATTTCCATCAAGTTATTCCACACTCCTTAAACCTTTTAAGGTCACCAAAAACAGTTAAGACAACAGTTAGCCAGTTTTCTACAGCTAATGACATGTTTCCTCCAACTGTAGAGAAACAAAATATATATATGTAATTGTGCGTTTGTCTCTACATCAAACCTGATCTAAGCTTTGCCTGTGCAAACTGCCATGTGCCTTTGCATGTTCATTTGCATCATGTATTCTGCAATATATACATTATAGGTGAGCTCCAAAAAGAGCACTATCCAAGTTTTACAATGGTAGACAGGCATATGATGAAAGTCACTAACTGAAAGCTGTAGTCAGCAAGACCCAGACTTATATGTGTGCACATACACATTTGTGCCATAACAAAGTGTTAAAGGGTTTTTGCTAAGAAAAATATTTGCAATGGGGTGTCAGGTAAAAAAAAACACATTATAATCAAAAACTTATGGGTATCACTGTAGTCCCAGGTGTCACTTCCCATCTCTGTCTTTTCCCTTACTGTAGTCACTGTCTAATCCAGAATGAAAGTCTCCCTCTCCACAAATCTAATCACCAAAAAATTAGGCAGTATACTGAGAAGTATAAAGGTGTGAGCAAATTATGGCATTCCACTCATATGTAACTTGCCTGTTTATTATTAAGCACACCCTGATAAAACTAATGATGTCTACAGCCCTATCTTCATGAAGGTTAAACAGATCGCCATTCTTACTCATTTCAGAGTTTATGGCCATGAATTTCAGTGTGTTCTTCTTAGACGTGTTTCAAATATGAGTCTGAATATAGGGGAGTTGGCAAAAATGTAACCTACATTTTCAATATAGGTAATGAACAATGTCTGTGCAGGTTCTGCGTATTATATTACAATTTTTGACAGTCTATACAGTCCCTACAGATGGAAAAAAAAGGCCTGGGGTAACTTTACCCGTGGAGTGTCTTCAGAGGCTAGGCAAAGCCAGTTACTCTTAACATAAGCATGCATAGTCATGAGAGGCATTTACAAGAAGAGTACACTGAAGCACAGTTTGCTCCCATTCTTTGCAAATAC
>JAPSES010000249.1:5539922-5551627 GCA_029822895.1 Maxillicosta whitleyi
GGTTACATTTTCACACCGTGTCAGCAGACATAAAAATGTTAAATATGTGATCTTTAATGGCCTCAAGCAGTGCTACCAATTGAAAGCCCTTGCTTCACCCTCCCCTACAGTAGCATCTACAAATGTATTAGGAGTCTTTTCTGACTACTTTTTGTTTTGTTTTGTTTGTTTTTAAATAAACACCTCTCTAACCTTTTTTAGTTGAGGACATAAAAACTCTTGTCCATGCTCAAACATAGGTGACAGCGCTGTACCTTTAATACTGGATGTTACCTACAAGTAACTGGAAAAATATGAGGAAGTCATCCCCAAGATGCTACATAAATCAGACAGTGAGACATGGCAGGGTGTTACCTTTGTAAATGTGAATATTATATTTAATTTACACTCAGTTCACCCTAAATCTCACTCAATGAACATTTAAACAGCCATGTGTCATGTGTCTAGATTAAAGTATTGCTGATTCTATGTCATGGTGTAAAAGTGTTGTCTTTCTAAGTATAGGTCTGGAAACCTTCAGCCAACTGGTATATCAGGATGATTTTGGCTCTGTAAGTGATCATGAAACTCATAAGCCTCTCAAAGACCTCTGTTCATAATTTGAAGTTGCTGTAGGGCAAGATTAATATTTGACATAAAATTGTTCATGTCTTTTTTTCTAGATTTTTGTCAATAAAACTGACATTGAAGACTTCCCACGGTTTCAGTTCAGAGGGATTTTGTTGGACACATCCCGCCATTATTTACCAGTCCAGGCCATACTTAAAACTCTGGTACTAATCAGAAGCATCATAATCTACACCTCAGGATTCTGTTTCCTTGATCAAACTTGTTATTAAGTACAGTAACATTTTTTTCCTGCTAGGATGCAATGGCCTACAGTAAGTTCAACGTATTTCACTGGCACATTGTTGATGACCCCTCCTTCCCTTACCAAAGCCAAACCTTTCCAGACCTGTCCGCTAAGGTAATGTATGCTCAATAAAAGTTAATAACGCAAGACAGACTGCTGTCATGTGTTGCATGACTCGGCACCTTTTATGGTTGTATTTTGCCTTGCAAATAGTGAAACGTTCCACCTTAACAAAGGCCTCTCGCTCTGATTCAGGGGGCTTTCCATCCAATGACTCACATCTACACACAGACAGATGTACAGAGGGTGATCTCATATGCCAGGCTGAGGGGAATAAGGGTCCTTCCTGAGTTTGATTCTCCTGGCCACACTCAATCTTGGGGAAAAGGTAAAACTTAAAGATCTGCTCAACTAAAGTTACTAAAACCATTGTCTAACAGTGTCAGGTTATGTGGACTTTTCATATAACCTTCAGCACATGACAAGCACTTGGCATTATTTCTAGTATTCTAGACTACTGTATGTCTGCCAAACCTGTTAATCCTGTCGGTTTAAGACTGTAAATGGGGAAAGGCTGGGTGAGACTTGATTTATGTCTTATTTAGAGAAGTATATTCTAATGGTTGACCTTCTCTAATACTAATTTGATTTTCATATATCCAATAGGACAGTCTGATTTGTTGACGCCCTGCTACAAAGGGGGCACTCCATCAGGTGCTTTTGGTCCTGTTAATCCAACCTTGCCCTCCACCTACCAGTTCATAGCAAGACTATTTAAGGAAGTGTCATCAGTGTTTCCTGATTCCTATATCCACTTAGGAGGGGATGAGGTTAACTTCTACTGCTGGTAAGCAGAAATTTGATCACTTGTTTGTCTTCAAACTGGCATTGATTTAAATCAACATGTCCTGGTTTTGATTGCTATTATTCCTGTCATGTTTCCAGCAAAGCGTGTAAGAAATATGAACCAAAACAATGACACTGTCATTTGTATGCAGTGTCCTTTTCTGTTGCTTTTGCCCTTTACTCTAAGAGAGTGGATGTAAACTTTGCTTTAATAGTCAGCATAATTTAAAATAGATTACTCACTTTGTCTGCTTTCTGCAGGAAATCAAACCCTGACGTCCGGGCATTCATGCAAAAGATGGGATTTGGAACAGACTTCACCAAGCTGGAGGCTTTCTACATGGAGAGGTAGATAGTATAAGGCGACACACAATGAAGGCCAAGGGAGATGGAACAACCAACATATTGTTATTCTTATCTCTTTGCCAGCATTGTGAATATTACTTCAACTCTCAACAAAACAGCCATTGTGTGGCAGGATGTTTTTGACTACCATGAACGCGTAAGTAAATCCCAGAAATCTAATGTGGTTTTTATTCTACTATTACTCCAACTTAACAGGAAGTGCGTAGAACGTAGCGTTTTGATGCATTTCAAGTTTTTTCATTCCCTGCTTAAGAAATATTAGCTATGTTAAACTTTAATCAGTTAATCTACTTTACATTCTGTGCTGGTTTGTTCAGTTGTATATTATGTAGAAAAACGATTACACAAGGTATCACTCTGGTTATTGGCTAAAATGTATTAAAGTCACACAACCCCAAAAAACACAAATGTTATAAATAGAACAAGAATAGATAACAAAATAGGAAACAGTTTATATGCATGATAAAAGCACATAAACCTATAACTAATGTAACATAGCAAGGATAAATAAAGATGGAAACAGTGCTGTGGATGTGCTTTAACATGGACAGGTTTTGCATGTTGTATGTGTGGTAGTTTCAGCGCAGACTTCAATCAGTGGTGGAGGTATGGAGAGGGGGCTGCTACCTTTGTGAAGTGCGTAAGGCGACTAAAGCAGGGCTCAGGGTGATTCTAGCCGCTCCCTGGTATTTGGATCAGCCAGGACCGACACACAACTGGACTCCATACTACACTGTGTGGCCCCTCGCCTTTAAGGGTTAGAAAAGACCCTGTGTGCTGTGACGAGTTAAACTCATACTAACTTGTGTCATTTGTCTTTTTAACAATTTGCTGGTAAAATGCAGGCTGTGAATAACCACTTCCTTATGACCATAAGACACACCCTCCATACCACTAGATGGCAGCAGAGGCTTTTGATTGTATATCATTCATAAGGAGAGAGTAGGTGCCAGTTTCATTGTAATATTAATTGTATAACGCATTCAGCGGAATGTCACCTACAATCAAACTTAGCGAATCATACATATTTTTAGAAAAAAAATGTACTGTATAAATTTCCTCAGGCCATTTCCCCAACAGCACAGCGTTAGTTTTAAGCTCACAATAATATTTGGTGGTAAACGTGCAAACTTATTTCTCTAAACACAAATGTATATAAAAACATTGCTGTTATGCAGTATTCTACAAAGCTTTTCATTGGATATTGAAGCACTGGTCCAAGAAATTACAATTAAAATATGCATTATTATTTAACATTGCGTTTGTGTCATCTGAGTGACAGTGATGAAACCTCCGCCTACTACTGGTTTAACCTGCTTAACTTTTCTACACTAACCCAAAAAATGCATAAAAACTGCAAATCTATACAAATGTTATGTACAATCCTCTAAGCCATTTAGCCATTAATAAACAATAGGTATTTGTAAGGTCATCAGTGTTGTAGGTTAAACTATGCTAATTCACACAAATATCCTTTGAGACACAAACCTGTGAATAATTTATTGATTTTTTTTTGCTATTGTAGGTCTAAATGAGAGTATATTCTATATGAATAAGTATTTTCAAGAATTTACTTTGTGTTGAACAGCTTTATAACAAAAATGAGGGGAAAGCTGTAAACACTGTCCACGGTTCTCACCCATCTCATCCAACATTTCATTTTGAGAATTAATTTAGAATTTTCTCTTTTTATTAAGACAAAATCCCAGAAAGTGCAAGAGCACAGACAAGTATCAAAATAGCGCAGTTGGGCAAGACACCATGCTGTTTGTTACCCTACTCAGATTCCTGAGGACACAGTGCTGCACATCTGGAAGGGCGTTCCATATTCCTATGAGAAAGAGCTCAGCAGGATCACCAAAGCTGGCAAGAGAGTCGTGTTGGCTGCTCCATGGTATATCAACCACATTTCCTATGGTCAGGACTGGCGTAATTCCTACACAGTGCAGCCTCTGAACTTTTCGGGTGTGTTCACAACCAATTAAGACATCATATCTATGCTGGTGATGGTGATGGTACTTGTCTGTGGTACAACATTAACGTTAACCATGGGCTGTTGAGTGTCGATTTGAAAGTGTTTTGTTGAATACAATGTGAAGAATCTATTGCTTGTAAACTTGTTATCAGCCAACTAATAATTTCTCACGTTGTGTTATTAAAGAAATGTTTCCACTTCTTCTCACAGGTACGGAGGAACAGAAGAAGCTGGTGATAGGGGGTGAGGTATGCATGTGGGGAGAATATGTTGATGCTACCAATCTCACTCCACGTCTCTGGTAAGAAGGCTTGAAAGTACTTCATATACGTTGAGGCAGTTAAATGTTGCATCAGTTGCTTGAAGGAATTAGAAATAACCACTGGACTTGCCAAAAATCACAGGCCAAGGGCAAGTGCTGCAGCAGAGAGACTCTGGAGTGATGAGAAGCAGACTTCTAGTGTGGAAAAGGCACTTCCTCGTTTGCAGGATTTCCGCTGCAAGCTGCTGAGGTACTTCATTTTTTTCTTTGTACAGTGTATAATATGCATAATCATATTTGGGGCAATATATAATTGATGGACTTTTTGAGTTCCTTTACAGGGTGACATAATTGGCACATATAGTTGACATTTTTGCTGTTTTCAGGCCTAAAATCAACATAACGTAACATAACACTACAAGGTATTTTTTCAGAAAGGTTCTTCTAAATATCTTATATACAATTGAGTAAAATTAAAATTGAAAGTTCTTTATAAAAAATGTTACTGTAACACTGTTGACATATGAGTGCAATAAATACATATTTGACTCGCACACTACTTTATATTAAATAACTAAGAAAGAGGTGAAAAAATCTACTTTGGAGTCTTGCCAGTGTTTTCTTCAGGAGGAAATGACATCATGTGGAGCAGGTCATATGATTTGGAATCAACACACTTCCTTGAGAGGTGTTTATGTAATGGGTAACTTAATAGAAAGTGATTTCTCAGACACAGATACAATTTGTTATTTTTCATATCAAGATATATCCCATGGACTTCAAAAGTTCCTCAATTATTGACCCATATAGTGCTGGCATACTTTAACACAACACTGGATTCTTGCTCTTTTTTAAAAATTTATACCACATTTGCTGTATTAAATTATGTTTTTACTTCATTTTGTTTTTTAGGCGTGGCATCCAGGCAGAGCCACTCTATGTGGGGCACTGCAAACATGAGTACCAGGGTATTTGAAGATGTGCAAACATATCTTGGAGCAGTGTTTTAAGCCTTATGTTATAATTGCCTTTCATACTCATGAAGGGGTACAATGTGTGAGGGATTTGCATTTTTCTCAGGGATTGTTTTTATTTTTCTTATTATACTTAGTGGTTGTTGTAGTACTAATGATAGTGGTGGTAGTAGTAGCAGAAGTAGTAGTGATATCTGTAATTATCATTTGTTGTAGTTTTTATGCTTTTTTTTTTTTTAAATCATCTTTTATATTCAGTAGTCATTTTAATTTCATAATCTACAACCGTATGAGAAAAAACAAAATACTGACTTAATGAATAATGTAATAACAGTCGCCTACCACAAATGTAATACCTCATTTTCCCACAGTGTGCTCCTACCCTTTCCATTGTTATCATATCCAGACATTTTATTTACATGGTTCAAACACAGGCTTCTATTTCACTTAATGAGAATAAATAATATCCAGTTCATACTGAAGCTTTTATAATAAAACCTTTCCAACATTTTTGCCTATTCTGTTTTGTTCCTCCACTTGTATTTTTTAACTAAACACCTATTAATCTGGAATTAGTACCATGTGGTGTAACTGCAACATTTAATATTCTAAAAAGGCAAGTATCTAAAGAACAAGGACAGATGGGAAGAAAAATCAAGATGAATGAATGTTCATGCATGCATTACTTAACTCTATGGGATGTACTCATTTATTATATTTGTGGGAAGTTATTACAATTTTGTCAAATTCATCCCACAAACTTAATAAATCCCCACAAAAGTAAAAAATATGTGGGAAATGAGGTCTTATGTTTGTGGTAGGCAACTGTTATTACATTTGTGGGAAAGTTATTACATTTATGGGATTATTACTTTAAAAGCTTAAAAGTTTTCTTAGATTTGCAGGGTTAACAATAACAATATCCCTTGAAACAGCCAGGGCATGAAATGTTGAAACTGTCAAACATTTAGTTTTTTAATATGTTTCTTAATAAACAAAAACAGTACAAAAATAATTTCCATTTGTTTGTGTCTGTCTGATACAGCCACACCTTCTGAAACACAAAAAACTTTTCCCCACTATTTCATGATAATATTTGAGATTGTGTACAATTTGAAGGGTGTCCAAAAACTTTCTCCACTACTGTACCTGTGGAAAAGTATAGTTAGAGAGGGAACAGGGAGGAAGAGGAGGGAGGACTCAGAGCTACTGACATAATGGCAACAGCTACATGTAAATACAAATCAAGACTATGGGAGAGGTGCTCAGTGCATTACAGTTCTCCCACTAGACAATACCTATAGCAGCTTAGCTTAATAATTGTTCAGGGTCACCTGAGGTTGCATGAACTGAAGGAAAGAGTCATGTTTAAACACCAGTTACTACATATTAAAACATCCTGCTTCTCACAAGAAAAGTAGATCATTTTTAAAGTTTCCAGATTTGTTGGGAAGATCAACTTGAGAGACACTCTTCTAGGACTTCTGGATTTTTAAGTGGTGTCTACACGTGAACTTAATTTATTTATTTATTTTTGTATTGCATGTACATAAAAAAAACAAAACTAAATAAAAAAAACAAACCTGCATCGCCAGACCACTCTAAAATCACATTAACCTATTAAGTCATGAAGGTTCCTTTGGGAGATTCACAGAATCAGGAGGGATCCTCCAGGAATTAAAAGATGATAGATGTATACATGTGTCACATTTACAAAATACATATAATAAGACAAGTAGTGGTTCTGAAAAAACTACAGCATAGTATGATAACCTTCCTTGTGAGTAAGGAAAATAAATCTAAAATCAAGTTAATGTTTGCAGGTTCTTTGGGAAGTTTTACCCAAGACAGATCCTCCTCCAGGACTCTTCTAATACATCTGAAAGTGATAGTTAAGACAAATAATATTTATTTAGTGTATCAGGCTCCACTAATTCAATTATTTGTCCCTCTATCGCCCTCTACAGACAATAGTTACCGTAATATTGTTAACGTTTTTGTGAAATGTTGCAAAAGTAAATGGGGTTACATTCACAACAAATTTGTGAGCATCTTTAAGCAGAGTCAGTTGGTTGTTTGGCAAAATTATGCTCTGCCTTTTCTACTTTTGCCCTATTTGGTCATTGGAAGAGGAAATATGTTTCAAATAGGAAACATTTTGATCTGCTCAGTTTTTATAATAATTTCTATTTGGAATTTTGTCTTTCTCTGCTAAATAATCTGAGTTGTCACAGGAAGCATATTACTATACACACTGTAACACAGGCTCTCAAATGTTACTTCACTTGTTGAATGCGCTGATATGATTATGATATGATCTAGGACAAGAGATTTTCTCGTGGTGTGGATTACAGAGGTGGCAGCAGATGGCAAGGCGGGGTAATCCTTGGCAGTCATAGTGCTGACACCTCAATCCTTCTACTTCATCTGACTTGGGGCGACCACTGGTGATGCTGGACTAAACCTGACAGAGCTTACCAAGCATGTTGGTTGATCATTCTGCAGCTTCTTGGAAACAAGTTGACAAGTTAAGTGCAGGGTAACAGATGTTTATATTGTTAAATCAGAGCAAAATAGTACTGAATTTTTCACTGCAAATGTTTCTGCTTTTGTATTGAAATTATTTGTGCCTGATTTCCCTTTATTATTTTAATGGTTGTCAAAATATACACCATGCCCTTTCATTGTTCTAAAAAATTGGAATATTTCAGAACAATGAAGATTTAATATTTTATGTAAAAAAAAAAGTGAGTAAAAAAGAATAAAGGTTAATAAAGAAAGTAATCAAATATAACTTAAATATCTACTCCCTGTTTACAAAGAAGGTGTCAACTTTAAAAGTTAATCTCACTCTTTGACAATAGCTGACGTTCAAAGAGATTATATCAAAAAGCTGCTTAGGCTGATGCATAGATTTGTGAACAGGCATTCAAGGACATCCTATGAAGGACATGTAAAATTATATCCTTTACTTCTGTGACTATGCTCATAATGTACCCTTAATTAATAAACAGATATGCAAAAAAAAACAAAAAAAAAAAAACCCAAAAACAAATGATTCCTTGAAACATGTAAGAACATAAAGGTGCCTTTACAAACATGGTGGACTTTCTCTGTTCGATCAGCTGCACATTTGTGGATTTTGCAAGTGACGTAGTTCAGTCATTGGCAGGACTCAGTCATCATTAACGTTTCCGTTAAATACATTAGCATCATAATCATCCAGCTAATTTGTGGCAGCCAGATGCAAAAGGGTGGCTGCGCACACACAGCAATCACAAGGCTGAGGTGTGAAGACACGTGACAGTTATTCCTGGCAGGCAATGCCTCAAAGCAGCGCCCTGCTGATGGCAGCAGCATCTTACCCACGTCGGAACCTGGAGAGTAAGGATGTAAAGGAAACATAGAAGAGGCTGTTGCTTCTGTAACTATTTAGGCAGCATCATGTATAACTGTTCTGTATACCTGTATAAATAATATTTGGGTGTATGACAGTACTTAAAGAATTCACAAGCGCTTTAAATTTGACAACACTAAAATGTTAGAAAACATCCAAGTCATAATGTTCCTAAATTTGACCTTTGACCATCCACTTGATTGCACATTTTTGTCTCATAGTGTGGAGACAATAGAGTCAGATCCTCCTGGCATGAAGGTGAGTAACACCTGTGTTATGTAATCTGATCTAGGGCTGCAGATTACCACAGGACTGCTTAGGTCAGGGCAAATATGTCTTCAGGCTTATCCAAACACATGGTGTTTAATGTGAATTTAACCTGCGACTGCACGTGTATATGAACGAGGAAATTTGTCTGGCCTGTCTTTGCCTTCAGTGTTCATAGAGAACCCCAAAACTTTTCATTGTGTCTAAGAATCGTGCAGTCAGATTTATTGAAACCTGTTACTGACTGGTATGTCTTGAGAGTTAATAACAGACCAGCTGCTTTGCCCCAGGATTAGAGACATGAGCTAAGACAATAAGTTCAGAGTTCAGATACAACTATATGTACCACTGCCTTAGACTACATCGAATCTGTAATCCTTTTATACACAAGTTTAGACCAACAGAAAGAGCTCTGTTTTCAATACAAAGCTCTCCTACTAATATCAAGAGTGACTTAGTAAGGATTAAAGACATGATAGACGTCAGTCAGTGGACTCTGCAGACAGTAAGCATCTCTGCAGTATCAGTGTTACTCTTGACCTGATTAAAGAGGTGAACTAGATGTTATTAGCTATCTACAATTAAGACAATTATAGATTTATAGATCTTTACAGAACTCAGCCTTCACAGTGGTCATTTTTCTACATACCCACTATGTCCTGCAGGATAGAGAAAATTAGCAATTTCAAGGATTTGTAAATTTCAAATTAGTCTTGAGTCACTAATTAGGCAGACAGAGGGTCCAAAGAGCAGCCACCATATGGCAAAACACTGGAATTAAGGGTCAACTTGCTGCTCTTTGAATCTCCACACTAATTGTTTTTCTTCTCATCACCCCCTTTACATGATCCTCCATCCATGAAGAAGACCCCATTTCATGGAAGGTTAAGCTACTTTGCTGATCTGCTGTGTGGTTTTATTCACTTATAGCCATTAGCTTCATTGACAGAGACAATATGGTGTTTTAACTGAACCATACTGTAAGACTAATGAAAAGGGAGTGCCACAAGCGTTGCAATTACCTGTCAAATTTAATATGACAGGTAATTGTGCTATTTATGGTAAATAATTCAACCAGTGACATCTGCTAAAGACTGAAACTCAAAAACAAAACTACTGCAGAAAGAATTTTCTACATAAGTATCAATCAAGTGTCATGATGGACGAGTTTCATCAGACAGTGGCATCATGAATACAACTGTACAAAATATGTTTCACCTCAGATTAAAGGGAAATTAAAGCTGATAAAATATTCATCATTCATATCTGTAAATGCATGGAGTTACTATGGATATAAGTAATAATGTATAAGGATGCATTAGTTTTAGTAGCTGATCAGTTAAACTTTCTTAATTGAAATTGACATAATAATTGAAAGCTAAACAGAAAAAAATATACAATGTTTATCTCAGTTGTAATCAGGGAAAACTTCATGCTAACACTTTGCAGCCACACTCAGATTTGATGTACAAATATATCTTATGTGATATGAGTGTGTTTGTGAAATTTTCTTGATGCAAATCATTCTTCCGATTTGTTTTTATTTTTCTCAGTTGTTGAATATCATTATGCATTTAAGTGGTGTGACTGATTGATTTATTCTTATAGACAGTAAAGATTAAGAGGATGACAAATCAGCATTTGCTTACACAGCGCCTGGTGCTAATCTCTTTGTCTTCCTTCAGAAAGCCCCCAGACGCCTGGGACTGACACACTCCTTCTGGCAGGGTAAAAGAAAAGGCACAACTATTAAATGACTTCAGTAACTGCACTGACACTATTTTCACATTAGAAGAAACAAGCAAAAGGACATCCGCGCAACTAAGATCACAGAGCATTACAGGATTTACTTTTTCTAAAGGAATCAAATTGAAAACATTTTTTTTTATTAACGTGTGGGTTTTGATCAAATCAAAAACATTTTCTAGAGGACAGAAAATTCTGCTTGGAATAATCTTGTATTTATCAAGCATTTATGACGACGTCTGGACATTAAAATGGGTGACCACAAGACCAGAATGAACATGTTTTCTTCTGATAACTCAAAGGACTTCACACAGCAGAGCACAGATGGAAGCCAGACAGGTGAGTTTTAGGTCTAAATTATAGTTAGTACTTAAAAGCTATTAACAGTCCTCACGTTTATCTGCTTCTATAATACACATTACATTTTCTGTATATACATATGTACACACACACACACAAACATATATATAATTTTGTATATAATTTTGTATTTGTACTGTTTAATGAACCTTTTCAAAAGAGAAACAATTACATTACTTACAAATATTAAAATGCTCATTAAGCTCATTAATATAATTCCTCCCATGTAGAAAAATCTCCAGCTGCAGGGAAAGCAATGAGCCAAGGCCTGCTTTGTAAAGTGTGTGCTGACTCGAGCAGCGGTAAACACTACGGCATCTACGCCTGTAACGGCTGCAGCGGCTTCTTCAAACGCAGTGTGAGACGAAGACTCATCTACAGGTGAGCAAGAGGTGGAACTGACATATGACGCAAAATCAGATCTGGATAAGAACCTCAAAATTTAATTTAATACCTAGCTTATTCTGTGTACTAATATGATCTGTTTTAATGTAGGTATTATTTATGATTTGTGTGTTTTATATCTCAGGTGTCAGGCTGGAACTGGAAGGTGCCCTGTTGACAAGGCTCATAGGAACCAGTGCCAGGCTTGTCGACTAAAGAAGTGTCTTCAGGCTGGGATGAACAAAGATGGTAAGTAAAAGCTGCTGTGACAGTAT
>JAPSES010000249.1:5552845-5573559 GCA_029822895.1 Maxillicosta whitleyi
ATTAGACTCCATACTACCTTCATATGACATAAGTACCCGTGTCTTTAACAGCTGTGCAGAATGAGCGACAGCCTCGAAGCACAGCGCAGGTCAGCCTGGACTCCATAAATATGGACACTAAAAAGGAGCACCTGGCCACTACACAGGAGCTCACCTCGTCTCCCACATACTCCTCAGTCATCTGTCGACCTCTGGTTACTTCCTCTGTTACCACTCCTGCCACCATACAACCCTGCAGTAACCCAAATAATAACCACCGCTTCATGGTCAGCCTGCTGACTGCAGAGACCTGCGCAAAACTGGAACCTGAGGATGGTGAGATCATATGATACTCGTGATTTTTCATTCACTCAGGAGGGTAAACAGTGAAATAAGGATGCTTTATTTGAGATATTTTACACTCAGGATGTAACATTTGTCTGACTTTTCTTTTTTCTATTTATATATTTTTTTTATACTGTTTATATCTTTGACATATCTGATTAACCTTTATATTTAACCTCTGCATAATAATTACTACATACCTGAATGTGTACAAATGGCAAATAAAAGTATTTTTCCATTGAATAGAGGAGGAAAATATCGACGTGACAACCAATGACTCAGAGAGAGATCCTTCTCCTTCCGAGTGCCGTGTGTCTCCATTCACCTCCAGCTGTTCAGAGAGTGTATATGAAACATCTGCACGCCTTCTCTTCATGTCAGTCAAGTGGGCAAAAAACCTGCCTGTTTTTTCTCTCCTACCATTTCGAGACCAGGTGAGACTCATGTCAAAGGGTGTGCAGATCTTACTGATTCAACGAGAAAGCACAACACAAATCATCCATGTGTGTTTGTGTGTCATTCTCAGGTGATTCTGCTGGAAGAAGCTTGGAGTGAGATGTTCCTCCTGTGTGCTATCCAATGGTCTCTGCCCATGGACAGCTGTCCTCTTCTGTCTCTGCCAGATTTTTCACCAACACAACAGTCTAAAGTCAGCCCCCCCACAGGTGACTTGCGCATGCTGGAAGAGGTCTTCAGTCGATTCAAGGCCCTGGCTGTCGACCCGACCGAGTTTGCCTGCCTGAAAGCCATAGTTCTGTTCAAACCAGGTGCGCCCTTATTCTTCTGCTTACGAGTGCTTATTACTGAGCAGATATTGTAACTGACGTGTGCTGTTTTCCCCTGCAGAGGCACGCAGCCTCAAAGACCCAGAGCAGGTGGAGAATCTGCAGGACCAGTCACAGGTGTTGCTGAGTCAACACATCCACTCAGTGTACCCAGGACAGAGTGGAAGGTAAACTCTCCTCCCTCTGATGCACTTCAACACATCCACCACTTTTACCATACACGTATTTCTAAGTGTTTTCCCCATCTTTTCACTTTTCCATCAAGGTTTGGAAGATTGCTACTTCTGCTGCCATCCCTTCACTTTGTGAGCTCTGAGAAAATAGAACAACTCTTCTTTTCCAAGACAATTGGCAACACACCCATGGAGAAGCTACTGTGCGACATGTTCAAAAACTAAACCAGCGGCAGCGGAGGCTGAACGGCATCACCTAATATTTGACATAGTTTAGCTTTGACCACATTCAAGTTCAACATGCTACTACTTTTCAATGATAATATTTCTCAGGTTACAGAGTGAAACCCACATCCTAGGATAGTTCATGGTCTTTGTACTTTACACGCTGACTACAATTGTCTTGGGGCATCTGGATAGAACATTGATGTGATTAGTAAGACATTTCCCCCCCATTACAACAAACTGAAATTGTGCTCTGGAAAAAAGGCTTTTTGGGCTTCACAATAATAATAATGGGCCACATCCAAGTTTATATAGACAAAAAAGCTGCAGGGAAACATTATAATAAAGCTTATCAAATGGATAAATGTTTGTTGAATTAAAACTTTTTTTTTTCTGAAATAAAAATGATTCCAACTCACAAGGCATTTTTCATTTTTTGGCAGAAGCATTTAGTCTCATAAAAATGTTCAAATAGTCACACTACAAACACACAATACAGAACACAAAGAAACAGAAAAGTTTGTTATTGCCTGAGTAACATTATGAAGCATTAAGTAATAAAGTCACAGTATAGAAAGTCAAAAAAACAATGACACTGTCAAATTGTGTATGTTTGACTCAGCTCTGTGCCCAAACTTGAAAAAGGTTAATTAAGCTCTGAAAAACACAAAGGGGTAACACAATTCCTTTTAGTTTTTGTTTATAGATGCACAGAGATTTCCAAGTTTTACAGTAGAAGCAGTAGACTGAATAAGTTGAATAGGTTGACAACCTTTCAGTTACACACAAAAGATGTATTATTTTAAGCATTTAAAGGGTTTCATTATTAACATGCATGCCTTCAAATAAAGATGAAATAAAACAAACATGTTCAATTTCAATAAACATCCCAATCAACCCAGCAATCAGTCAAATGCTGATAATAGAGGTAGACTGATATATATTGTCCAGCTGATATATTGAACCAATATGCTCATTTTTTTTCAACATCGGCCATTGAAAGCTGATATTTGATCAGCAGTAAAAATATTATATATGTTATAAGATATTTGATCAAGCACCTGTTTGGGTAACACTTGAGGTTCAATAAATATTTAAAGACTACTATTATGTGTATGTGTATTAATAATTGTATTTATATTGCTGCATAAAAATCTTAATTATCTGAGTGTATCAACTATATTTTACAGTCAATGTGCTTAAAAAAAATAACAGGCCTCAACAACAGCTAGAGATCAACAATCAGCTGACCAAATTAAAAAAAAAAAAAAAAATAAGCACTGGCCTTTGAAAAACCTGTATCAGTCGACCTCTATTCATTAAATAACATTTAAGCTGAAATGTCTCTTGTTTTCAAAACACAAACAAAGTTCATGAAACATACACAGTAACACAAATAAAGTTATTATTTACTTTAGTTTATGAGAATTTACCAATTAACATTTTCCGCATAAAGCAATTCAGCATAATGTTACATACTGAACATGGTCCCTTTCTAGTTTGGTATTTACAAATTCCACACTTTTGAACTTAAATAACTCTCATTATTTTCTTTAAACATCAGATCTATTACTAGTTGTGTTGTCAGGGACAGAAAAAGAAGCAGAGTTGTGTCTTCCCTTCACTTGGTTTAGGGAGCTGCTTGGCCGATAACTGCAAACTTTTCTTTTTCATGCTTTTGCAGCAGGTGTGCAGGTTTAGACTCATGCATATTCTTTCTGCCCCCTGTAGGTTTGAAGTGCCAGAGCCAGGTTGTTCCCATGTTTGTTAATGTTTGAAAGCTTATTATGTGTAAATACAACATTTTCAGTGTATTGTCAGTCAGACACAGACATTGTTAGATAAAAAAAATAGTATGGGTTTAGAATAGCCTGCTTTATATTTTATCTTGCTGCAATGTATGACTTGAACATATAAATAAATATATGGGGTTGTAAATAATGTTTATGGTATGTGTTAAAGATTAATTAAAAAGGGGTATCCTACATATTATCAGTTTCTTTTAGTCACAGGGTTAATGTCTCTAACATAAACATGATATTTGTGTGCTAGATATATTTGATGATGTTTGTACGACTAAAGGAAAAAACAGCAGGAAACATCATTTAGTCTTGTTGCTTTTGGGTCTAATATTC
The DNA here is from genome assembly GCA_029822895.1 of Maxillicosta whitleyi. NCBI lineage: Eukaryota > Metazoa > Chordata > Actinopteri > Perciformes > Neosebastidae > Maxillicosta > Maxillicosta whitleyi. Next base: position 5,556,488 of record JAPSES010000249.1, read on the forward strand.
GGTGATGGAGAAATTTACGGGATTTTATACCTTATACAGAAACTACACTAGCATTATTTGTATTCAAGTTCTTCAGAATTTTGTAATATCACCAGGCCAAGAAATGTCTAATAATCAGGCAATACTAAACTTCATTAATACCCAAGGGAAACTCATTATTCAAAACAGCCCAAGGAAATGAAGAAAAACAAATAAATACTATTCATATATAGATTTTTTTTATATAAGATTGAACATTTCTAATAAACAAAGTTCTCTTTGAGAGCAGTCCTTATTACAACTACATTAAAACATTTTTTTTAAAATAAAATCCAGAAATACAAACGAAGAACAGGATAGGAATAAAAATCACATGTCTATTGAATAAAAAGTGCAAGTGTAAAATGACAGAATAAAAACAAATCACAGAATTACTATTAAATGTAACGTATAAGTGTAAAATTAAACAACTGAAAAGTGAGATAATAAAAATCACAGGACTATAACACATAAGGAGCAAGTGTAAAATAGCATGATGATAAATAATGACAAAATAATAATAATAAAAAAAGCCAAATCATAAACAAGCAAAAATATCACCAAAAGACAATTAGATCAAATTGCATCATTTTGTAGAGAAAAAAAATTATTTGATAGAAAACGTATCTGTTTCTTAGATGGAAAAATGCATTTACAGAAGCAATAGGGGACGCTAATGTACAGTTTCATTGGTGAACAATCTACCGCTACCGTAAATTTGAAGAAGAAGAAGAACTTTTTTCCAAACACGGAAGTAGCTGCAGTCTGCTGAAAATAGCTATTCGTATCGTAATATTGTCGTCATTAATAATCTTAAACACTGTCTTTATATCATTCAGGTGCCTTTGGTGTCTCCAGTGGAGGATAGTGCACTATGAATGTGTAATTATTTGCATTTTTTTTTTAGTAAAGGGATACTGTTAGTGTTCCGTAACAATGTTCAGGAGTGCATATCAGCCACTTCCTCAGAGGGACTTTAGCTCCAGCTCCAGTTCGGGGACTCCTGGTCTGTTTGTGCACGGGGACAGCGTTACTCAGCCCGGATACCACAAAGGACTGTCGTTTGACTACATCCCCAATGTGTCCCAGAACGACTTCACTGGTAGGTCACTCAAAACAACTGTAGATGGATAGATAGATAGATAGATAGATAGATAGATAGATAGAACACTTAAGAAGTTTCATGTCTTGTTTCAACTGGCCATCAGAATCCCCATTAAAAATTAAATATGTGCACAGCCATCATGTTCGAGCTATACTTAGGCCACTTTCCTTCCAAATATCAAACTAGGCCTATTTCATTATTTCCATTCATCAGTGTCACACACTAATTTTCCTCCACAGAAGAAGCTGAATTACTTGTATCATTGTTGTCAGGTGTTATGCTTAAATTGGTACTGATCCAATAGGCTGAGGATACAGATATGTGATTCTGTTGATACAAGGTCTGTCTGGCTGAATAAGTAAATATTTAAGTTGAGAGTGGATGAAACAGCAGTGCTCACTTCATCTGATATTTGCTGTTCTCATAAAAGCAATCAGCATGTTACATGGATATTGTGAATTGAAATTCTAATTTGGAGGCAAAAAAATTGTGAGTATTTTCACATCTGTCAGAGGTTTTAATAATTTTGGCTCCCATGATAGATAAATTAAGATTTCTATATGATCACTAAACAAGAAGTAAATGAAATGCACAACATAATTTAAAATTCCTGTGTTTCATAGTGTATTTGTAATCTGTGTTCTCACAGATGCCTCTCAAGGATGGCTTTCTTGGATTTGCAACCTGATTGTGATCTTCCTTGTCTACATCATCACTTTAGTAGCCTTTCCCATAACTGGGTGGTTCGTACTCAAAGTGAGATAAAACTTTGACTTCTCATTAATTTCCTACATGGCTTGTCCATTCACCTATTGAGTATTAATACAACCACATGTGATTTGATCTTCAGACGGTACCTAACTACCAGAGGATAGTGGTGTTTCGTCTGGGTCGAATCTGTCCTCCAAGGGGCCCTGGGATCATCCTCGTGCTGCCCCTCATTGACCATTGGCAGAGAGTAGACCTACGCACTCGAGCTTTCAACATCCCTCCTTGTCAGGTACACAAGCATAAAAATTATTAATAGGATGTTATGGAACAAAACAGGTCAAATCAATAGTGTGAAATACTACCAAGAATAGACTTTCTGTTATGAATCAGTTCTATAACTTAAAGTCTTTTATTAAAACACTACTAGGCAAGTCTAGAAAACAGCATTATTTTTTTTGTCATCTTAATATAGATTTTATACAATTATTTTATCATTTTGTAATATTGTTGTACTCAAATTAAATTTTATGATACCTTGTTTTTATTTCCCTTTGGATATTTCTGTTATGGATGTAATGCATATTGAATTACCTTCGTGTATCAGATGCACTATATAAATAAAATTGCCTTACCTTACTCATCGGGGTAAATTTGGATAGTGATAGTTATCCTCACAGGAAGTTTTCTTCTTTCCGAGAAAGAGATATTGATCTTTTGTGTTTTAGTATTTCCCGTATTATGTTTACCCGACAAGTTACATTTGAAAACAATACAGATGTTTGATTGATATTTAAGACTTCTCAAATATTACTAAAAAATGCTAGATTTGATTTTCATTCAATAATAACAAATAATATAAAACAATAACAGATAATGTATCCTGGTCTCTATGATGTATTAGACTCTGCATTATCATCATATCCACAGCATCTCATGTCATTATAAGTAACGATGAGTATATGATTTTTACACTTTACACATAAACAGATGAATACTTGTTGTTGAAATTATGTGTGAAAATTATTAAGATCTGTGTATTTTAGTTTGTCCTAGAGGTGGCACTCTTGCACTGTTGAATATTTTTGTCCACAGCGGAGTGTGTCTTATGCTGGTGATCAGAGGTGTACAATTGAGGAAAGTTTTACATACAGCATCAGTTTTTCTAACTTTTTCACATTTATAGATATTTTTTACATTTTAATACATTTTTTTTTACTGAATGCATTGCAGTCAAGGTGCAGAATAAATCCTCTTAAAAATTAAAACCAGGCATGTAAATAGTGAATACATGTTTATCTATGTACAGCTTTATGTGTGTAATTTCTTCTTAGTATTAATTGGATGCATATTTGTAATATGCAAATTAAAACAACTTGATATCTGCACTATAGACAGATACGTATAACCCTCCTCCTTAACATGTGTAGGACAATATATGTCTTTTTCTATAGTAAAATTTTTTCATAATTTTTGTTCTTCACAAAAAACATACATATCATATTAACAGCAAACAATTTCCATCATACACACCCACTACACACACAGCCAGAGCAATGAAACAGAAAACCAGTAAAAGCATTACATCACAATAATAGTAAAATAAAGTAAAAAAGAGGAAATGACACATGACAATACATGTTTTATCAGTCTTGTGTATTGTATGATGTTCTCTCTTGCTAGGTGGCTACACGGGATGGTGGTGTGTTATCCGTTGGAGCAGACATACAGTTCAGGATCTGGAACCCAGTTATGTCTGTGGTTTCAGTCCAAGACCTCAACGCCTCGACGAGGATGACAGCACAGAATGCTTTGACCCACAGCCTATCAAAAAAGACTGTCAGAGAGATCCAAAATGAGAGAGTTAAGCTGGGAGAATATCTTGGGGTGAGCCCAGATCAAAGCTGTTTTCTGTTGTTTTTTCTGTAAATTAGCTCCATCTTAGATTCTGTCTTCTTTTTTGAAGATGGACATTAATGAGATGACTCGGCCCTGGGGGCTGGAGGTAGACAGGGTAGAGCTTGCCCTTGGGTCTCTATTGAAGGCCCCAGAGGAAGGCCCCTCTGCACCCCTCTTCATGCCCCCGTCTGTTCCTGGAGTCGAAGGCCTCACTGGTCCTCTTCAGCAGCTGGCCATGCACTTTCTGGGCCAAAACAACGTTTCACAGCCGCAGCGAGGTATAATGATATTCACATCTGCTTTTGAGTGATGTGTACTATACATGTTACTGTGCATCTATGTAATACATCTTTCCCTTTTCTATTCCTTGTCTCCACAGAGGATAGAATAATGTTCACAGATGAGGTCAGTAGTGTGTCACACAGCGTCATAGCTCCATCAGGTTCTGTTGAACAGCTGCTCGATGGAGTCAAGCTCCTGCTCTCTGAAACTTTGGTGAGCCGAGTTGGTGCCTGCTTCCAATTTCACATCTTCTCAGAAAATGGACAGCAACACAGTTACTATGTGGATCTGAGTCAAGGTGATGTCCTCTTTAGTGTTGAAAACATGTCTAAATATTCAGATTTTTTCAAAATGACTACAAACCCCTTGTACTAAGTGGAATTAAAATTACTGTTAAGTACATATAAAACAAAAATCCAATTTGATTTGTGTGTTTTGTAGGTAGTGGTGCAGCAGGAGCCGGGACTTCTTGTCAGGAGCCAGATGTGACTCTCAGCGTGAGAGACACAGACCTTATGGCCATGTTTGAAGGCACGCTACGACCATTTACTGCTTATAGCAGTGGCAGACTCAAAATCCAGGGAGATATTAAGACAGCCATGAAGCTGGAAGAACTCATAAACCTACTTAAGAAGTAGAGCTCATAATGATATTTCTAGGTTGCTGTGTTCAGTGGTATACCAAGCACAACATTTGTCACAAAATATATTACTGAAAATTATGTTTGACAAAATGTCTATTTTTGATTAGTATGTATTTATTGAATTCTAAGAACATGCATGCTTGAAGAACATGCTTGTATGCTCTGATTACGTTTGCTTGTTATAAAGTGAATATGTGTTATGTCCTTGTCGTTCTTACCAAATCAAAACAAATGCTTGTTTGCAAAGAAAACACATTTTGTGAAGGTCTTCAGACATAATTTGGGTTGTATTAATAGTCTCTGACGCATGTTCCCCAGATGGTGTTCCAGGATGGTACAATAGAGGATAGACTTTAGGAGGAGTCATGGAAATACAACAGAAAAATCGATGAAAGCAAACTAGAATTTGTTAAAAATACAAAGTTAAGTTGATGGCACTGATACTGAAGTTTTGTTTGGCTCCATGTGAGATAGAAAAGGCTTTCATGCCCATCCCTCATCCACTTTTGAATGTTTCAGTCTGTACTTCCCATGACAGTGTGAAGGACTATAATCATAAGGATAAAGGCACTTTAAAAAAAAAAAAAGAAGAAATTCTGAGGCCAAAAGACAATATTGCAGGTCTGATGAGGAGTAAACTCAAGTTCATACTTTGGTTTGTTCTGTTAGGTTAAGTTCAGCTGGAGAGCCTTGATCAGCAAAGTAAGGGGGGCAGACTATTTAGACCAGCCTCCTACTATTGCACCAGATGTCCCTGGGAGAGCCAGAGCAGCTGCTTTAGGTAGAGCACAGTGAGCATTTTTGTTGCCGCCATGGCCAGGTGGAGAGTTTGGAGGAGTCCAGTGTTACTGCCATGGTCCTGGAGAGAAGAGCTGAGCATAAGTGTGCGCTGCAGCAGTAGTATGCCGGTGGTTAGGCAGGCATACGCAGAAAGCAGCAGCATCGTCAGGCCCTTCAGTGAAATCCCTGGGATGTGGAAAAATGGTTTGGTTAATTTGTACAATTTCTGGAAACTGGATGGCTTCAGAAACCTTCACCACATCATGGTACAGAACTTCAATACTTTTGGACCAATTTACAGGTATGAGGGCAAGAAAGTTTATATTCATCTTAAAAGGGTAAAAAAAAAAAGTTTGCATGACACTTATCTTCTATTGCTTATCAGTAAATATGCACACAAAGCCTAACTTTCTTTTTTTTTTAATTATTATTATGTCTTAAGTTTGACCAATTTCCTAAACATTTTTTGTTTGTGACTGTGTATCTGTGAGTTATGGTAAACAAAGTCAGGTTTTCTTAAAACAAACAGCTGACATCACATTTTCACTCCCTTTTTTCTGATTTTCTGTTTGTCAGAGAAAAAATAGGTTATTATGAGAGTGTGAACATCATCAGTCCTGAGGATGCTGCCATCCTGTTCAAAGCAGAGGGCCATTATCCGAAAAGGCTGAAAGTTGAAGCCTGGACATCATACAGAGACTACAGGAATCGCAAATATGGAGTTTTACTAAAGTATGTTATGTTGTTACTGTCTGTGTCTGTATAAAGACTGTACTGTCATTTCTCAGATAAACAGTATGTTTCACAACAGGAACGGTGAAGATTGGCGATCAAACCGGGTTATTCTCAACAAGGAGGTTATCACACCTAAGGTGCTGGAAAACTTTGTACCATTGCTGGAAGAGGTGGGCCTTGATTTTGTGGCCAGAGTTCACAAAAAGATAAAGCGAAGTGGCCAGAACAAATGGACCACTGACTTCTCTCAAGAACTCTTTAAATATGCACTAGAATGTAAGATTGACTTCAGTCTCTTTGTTAATTGAAGGCGACATGAGTTCACACGCTGTTCCTACTGTGTTTCTCATGTTTTGCTGCTCTGTGAATCCCATTTCCTCACACAGCTGTGAGCTCAGTGCTTTATGGGGAGCGTCTGGGTTTGATGCTGGACTACATTGACCCTGAAGCTCAACATTTCATTGACTGCATCACCCTGATGTTCAAAACTACCTCACCCATGCTGTACATACCTCCAGATCTGCTGAGGCGGATTGGAGCGAAGGTGTGGCGAGACCATGTGGAGGCCTGGGACGGCATCTTCAACCAAGGCAAGACCCCCACTCACAGAACAGTCACAATTTAGCTACTTTTAAAATACGCTGATTGACTTTCCAACTTTTGGCATTAAATTTCACCAGTCTATAAGATACAGTTCTCATGTTTTTCTTTTGCTTTCCAACAGCTGACCGCTGCATCCAGAACATTTACAGGCAGTTACGCCAAGAAACAGGCCCTCTGAACAAATACCCTGGAGTCCTGGCTAGCCTGCTCATGCTGGACAAGTTGTCCATCGAAGACATCAAGGCCAGCATCACTGAGTTAATGGCTGGAGGAGTAGATACAGTAATTCATCTGAACCACCTCTTATATGAAACAGATTGAGTATGTTTTGTTACATACATGCAAATTCTTTGGTGACTGAATTCATGTGTGCTTCTCAGACCTCTATAACACTGCTGTGGACATTGTATGAACTGGCCAAACACCCCAACCTTCAGGAGGAGCTGAGGGCGGAGGTGGCCACTGCCCGAGCTGAAAGCCAGGGGAACATGGTGGAAATGCTGAAGCGGATTCCTTTGGTCAAAGGAGCCCTGAAGGAGACACTAAGGTAAATAAAAAACAGCCAATCCTCCAAACTACATTTGCTGTTTTGCTGTTTGTCTATCTTATGCTTATATACTGAATATTTGTTCTCAAAAACAGAAGTTGTCCTCTTCATTTATTTTCACTGCTGCTGAAAAATATACCCACACCACTGACACAAACCTAATAATTGTTCAATCTTTCAGGTTGCATCCTGTTGCAGTCAGTTTGCAAAGATACATCGCAGAAGATATTATCATTCAGAACTACCACATACCATCAGGGGTAAGAGGCAGATTACATTTATGTTGAAAGTATTATTGCCCATTTCACACATTGTTCTGAACTTTTTGTTTTGTTTTGGTGGTCAGACTCTGGTCCAGTTAGGACTGTATGCGATGGGCAGAGACCCCAAAGTGTTTTTCCGTCCAGAGCAGTATCAGCCCTCCCGGTGGCTCAGAACAGAGACCCAGTACTTCAAGAGCCTGGGCTTCGGTTTTGGCCCACGTCAGTGTTTAGGACGCAGGATAGCTGAGACTGAGATGCAAATCTTCCTCATCCATGTGAGATGATCATAAAGGAGTTGTACAATAATCCCTGATGGAAAAAAACATGTGAAATTGCCTGACATTATCTTCTGCTTTTTCAGATGCTTGAGAACTTCAAAGTGGAGAAACAGCGACACGTGGAAGCACAGAGTACCTTTGAGCTCATTCTAATACCTGATAAGCCTTTAATATTAACTCTGAAGCCTTTACAAAGTGGTCAACAAGTTTGAGAGAAAATATTGGTGCATAGTTATATAGACACATTCTTCTATGGCCCCTATTCCCTGTGAAAGGAAGCACCAGCACGATGTTTTACCTTCCAAATATGTTGTTGAAGAGTAAGAGAAACTCCTTAGGAAAACAGAAGCTGAAAAACACAGTACCTCAGTATACAATAACCAATGAAACAATGTAATTATATCTACTGTACATTAACCAGTAGTGGGTTGTTGGTGTACACAAAATGTTGGAAACATAATGTACAAAACCTTTGGTACATATTAGTCATTAGTGTTGCATAAAACTGTATAAGTAATACCAAATATAGGTTGTAACATGTAACTTTATTATATGAATATTAACATGTAAACATATTTATTCTGTAAAATGTCTTCAATGTCACTTTAAAATAAAGACAAGTGCCAGTGTGTTTGCTATTCCTTAAGAGTGTAAGGACATAGAACAACTACAGAAAACTGGACAAAATGACCATACATTCGCAGAATAGTTTATTAGACCATCAAAAACAATGGTTATGCAATCAAGTACTAACTTCTGTGTGTGTCATGTGACTAAAACTTATAGAAAATAAAACATGGAAAGTCTAAAAGCCCTGTTTTTGTCAGTACAATGCCATAGATATTGATTAAGAACTTAAGTGATGTTGGTTATTGTCAAGAAAACATGGAAAATGGCTAGATATCAGCTCTGAAATTAAATTATTAGGAGACATTTCTGTTGCAATTATTATATTTGTCTAAAGAAATATACTTTTAGGTGTACCAGGCATCAAAATGACCAAGAAATTGTAGCAAACAAGGGTGGTCTAATCATTTTTTTTGTGACCGTATATACAGTAGTTTATGAATGTAGTGGGACAGATGTGACGTCAACTGACTGTAGGAACATTATAAAGGATTGTGGAGGATTTTCGAACAAAGCCATGCCTCTGCTCATTGAGTTTGGTCAACATTTCCTGCTTGTGCTTACCCCATAATTTAGCATTTTCTTCCAGCTGTAAAAAAAAAAAAAAAAAAAAGCACTCTTTGAATCATCTGACTTGCTGAATTGATAAATCTCTCTATTAGTAAAATCCAATAGTATTTGTGGCCTATGAGTGTCCAGTTTGTTCATTTTTCTACCTGTTTTTCCAGTATGTGGATCCTCGCCTCAGCTTTCTGCAGCTTGTTCAATAAACTCAGTTTCTCACTGACAGGTGTTCTGCTTCTTTTCTGAGGGCAACAAACGTTATAGTGAATATCAAACACAAAGTAGAAGCTGTAATCTGTTTTCTGTATCACATTGTTTGAGTGGTGGTTGGGCTGTACCTGTGTTAAATGCTCTATAATGACAGGGGCAGGCTGCTGGCGAATCCTGTCCAACTCTTCTCTGAGACGAGAGTTTTCTGCTGCCAGGGCGGACTCTATCTCTTCCTTTCTATCATCAGCACCTTCACGGCATAAGAAGGCATGTGACTCTCCAGCATCCAACAACATTTCTGTGAATTTGACTTGTCCTCCCCCCTGATCCACTTACCTTTCTGTTTTTTCATCGTCGAGGTTCTGTCACCATTCTGTTTATGTTTTGCTCTCAGTTTCCCATCTAATGCTTTCTCCATCTTCACAATCACCTAACACAAGCACAACACACGTTTTAAACTCTGTGGTGTTTTAGGAGAAAAGCAGACAGTAGAGTTTGATCACCTTTTCCTGCTGTTTCATTGTGTTTTCCAATATTTCCAGTTGTTTTGTGTGAATCTGATGCTGCTTCAGATCCTTTTGCTGCTGCTGGTGAATTCGTTTGAGTTTTAGTAGCTCCTTCTCACTGTCGTTCTTCTGCACAAACACATGAAAAGCACACAAAGTAACACCACATACGGTACATTTCGACTCGGACTATTTCCATTTTTCGCATAAATGGCTAAAAAGCAAACCTCATACCTGAAAAAAACCTTTTTTTTTTTTTTGAGAAAATGTTAAATATCTTGCTTTCTTGCAGGGTGTACTTTTTAAAAAAGTAATAAAGTCCAAAAAAAACCCCCAGTGGATTATTTTAGTACTTTCCAAGAAAACGTGCATTTTTCAGAAAGAAGGTTTTGTTTTTTAGCCATTGATCTGAGGTGCGTGTGTTTTACCCTGATGAGCTCATTTTGCAGCTGGTGGATCCTGTCTCTTTGTGAGGCGGCCTTACTGGTCTCACTGGCGAGCTTGAATTTCAGTGAGGCTTCAAAATAACAGGACAAAATAAAGCTGAGTAATGTTGCATATATATTTATGAACATTTTGCTACATTTATCTGAACTTTTCGGAGAATTTAGATGCTTTATCAGTGTTGTGTGAACATTAATGATCAAGCCATCCACTGACTTTTGAGAAAGAATGGATTATATTATTATTATTTTTTATTTTTAACATTTAATGTGACTTTTAATGCACAGCGAGAAATTCAGGGACATTCTTTCACTGAGGGTCAGAAACTGTCCTTCAGTAGATAAGGGATGCACTACCCACAGAGCTTATCAGGGTCCATGGCCTAAATGAGCTGCCTTATCATGAAATGGCACAGTCTGCATGGGAATAGACACTCACAAGGCTTAACAAACACAAAGTGTGCTGCCTTCCACATCCACTGCCAGTAAAATGAAGCTTCATCTGGCAGACTGAGGGCTAAACTTCCTAACATGAATTAATCAGCACATTTGGGCCTCCTTTTCTGCTTGAGTTATTACTTTTATATGTTTGGCTGCTAATGTATGGTTAAAATGCTCTAATAGCCATAGTGTTGCTGTGGGTTACCAATACGATCAGCAATCTCAGCCTTGGTCATGACGTCGATGTCTGTGTCATCCAGTAGATTTCGGCCAAGGTCCTGGTGCAGGGACAGATCACTGCGGAGCTGGCTGTTTTCTGACTCCAGTGCCACTACCTGTGTCCTCAGAGCTATGATATCTTCTGCCATCCTGTTCATGGCCGAACGATAGTTTTTCACCTCCTGATATGGAAATGCTGACTGTCAATCTGTCCATATCTGTTATCATTTTGTCATGCTTTATTCCCCTTTAATACTAGTTCCTTTGGACAGATTTTCATCAGTACAGTATAGAAGAAGAGTTTAGTTTAGATTTACAGTGGTAGTGCACATTAATAGGCATGTCTATAAAGGTGCCAGTTGAGAAAATTGGTTGTAGTACCAGATTAGGTGTAATGATATGTGTAAATTACATAAATACTTTAAATTAATGCTTGAAAAAAAAGGCAAACTCCATAAAATGTGTACAAAATAAACCCCATTAGTCTTAAAACTTAAGAACTATAACTAACTATAACTATAACTATAACTGCATGTACAATAGTACCAGCACATATCAAATTCAGGTTGCTAATGGGGGGCTGGGCCAAGAAACAACAACAAATATCATGAATTTATAATATAAATTCAGTATCAATATCAATCATTATCAATAAGTATCAATACAATAAATAGTTATGTTATTTTCAGGGTTAATTCATTGAAATTGTCATCTACGCTTGCCAAATGTTTGTTTTTACTGAAGTATACTCAATGTTGAGTTTTTTTTTTTTTTTTTTTTTCATAATTCGTAATTACTGAAAATTTTGGCACATTCTGATCATAAATAATAATTTTAAACTCCAAGCAACTGCATGGTTTCTTTATGTCTCACTTAGGAAGAGAATGTATTTGACATTTTTATAAGATAAGATAAGATAAGATAAGATAAGATAAGATAAGATAAGATAAGATAAGATAAGATGCCCGAAGGGGTAAATTCAAGTGTATACAGCAGTGCAAGACAGTGTGTGTCTGTACAATAGAAAAATAAAGAGATACAAATATAAAGAATATAAACAAGTTTGTTAAAGTGTGATATTGAAAGTGGTTCACATGATACTGTTTCAAACCAACATGAATAGGATGTCCAACAAGCCTCACATGTGTCACGTCCCAATATTTTTGTCCATATAAAATTTTTAAAGCTTCTTTCAGCCTGATGGAATGAGTTTGATGTAGAATATTTCTCTGTGTTCACCACTAGATGTCTCCTCAACACCTTTTCTGGATTTATTTAAAATGGACTCAACAGGGTTCTGCTGTCAATGGACTGAATTCAAAAACGTGCAGCACCAAAATATATATTGCATGTTTGGTTATGTCTCTGGGCGCCGTATCTCACTGAATAATTGATTTCTTTTGGTTTCAGATAAACACACAACACGAAAAATGACTAATGGGACATAACTGAAAACCTGCATTTTACCAGAAACTGAGATTCCTGCTCTGAATTAGACAAGGTTCTTTCACAATATATTCATGACTCTGGCTGCTCAAATCCAAAGGGAAAATAATACTCCATCCTGAAAAGGTCTTTCATCACAGGAGATTTATCCAGTAATTTCAGACAAATCCTAGTCATGCATTCATAGAGCATCCTCTTGCGAAAACAGGAAAGTCATGCTAAATTCATGGAAATATAACAGCAAGACTGACTAAAAGCAACCCTGTTTGATAAATATTTAAAATGTATTTGTAGGTGCATTCTTTTGCAATGTTGTTCTTTCGTCTTCTACCAAAATAGATAAAAAAAAAAAATCCTTATGCAAATGTACACTGACTTCCTGGAAAGCAATTACAGCTAGGTGTTGCACAGCTCTGTTGTTAAGGCATTTTTCTATGTAAGGCATGTGTGTGTGTTGTCTGGCAGCTTGTATGCGCTCATTGTTCTCTGCGTTGTCACGTGTGTGTCTATCAAGTTGAAAAGACAGGATTCAATGGGAGCTGAGAGCCAGGGTCCAGCTGCATGTATGAGGAGGGTGATGATTAGGGGATTCCAATCTCCAATAGTGTGGCTGTGACTCCCTTGGGACAGAAGGGTGAAATTGAGCATCTAATTGAAAGGGCAGGGAAGAGGTGACAATCATGACTTTAGATGAGATGGTGTCTCTGTTGGGGGGCCCACAGGCATATGATGGGAAGGACGGCTCCCCCCCAGCGAGTCTGGAAAGTCCTTTCATATGTGTCAAATCAAGAGAGTCTCTGTTTCTACCTGTTAATACAGTAGGTTGCCCACACTTTTTCCATGATTTGAAGACATTTAAGTGCCTCGCTGTCATATGTGCTGTCAATTTAGGACATTTGTATCAGAGACAGGACTCTGTGTGAGGGTGTGATTTTTTTTTTTTTTTCCATTGTCACCATGAAAACCATCCAATTAATGTCCCCCTCTGTGTTCCATCACATCAAAATCTACATAAATTAACAGGGTGCCACCAGGTATGTGACACTTCAATTTGATGCAGATGTTGTTGAATATCTATGGATATTTCCACTCAGGCTTTCTGCTGAGTGGAAATAGATATATATGATGGTTTTCTAACACACTGTTCTATGAGAGGATCTATTTTAAACAGAATAGTAAGTATAAGTATAGAGTAATATTTTCTATACTTAAAAAATGTGTTTGCTTAAATCTAATTAATTGGCCCAAAGATAGATAGAAACTGAAAATTAAATTGGTGCAATCATAAACTTATTGAAATATTTATCTATATATAGAGAAGATATGTTTTAATGTAAAAACTCCCAGACCTTAGACTTTATACCAATTAAAGCTCTACTCAGTTCTAGCCACAAACAGGAACTCAGCACCTAATGGAATTTCTGTAGGTTTAAGGTCATATGTCTGTTACCTACAGCTTTACAATTCAAATGATGGCTGAATTTGAAGAATTACTTCGTGTCTTGAATGGAGACAATCACAAAATACCCTAAGGATTGTTACCAGTTTACACTTATGATGCTTCTCATGTTATAAACAACCAATGAGCATGAAGCCATGAGATTATCAGCAATTCAAGGCAAATTCACCTGATTAGAAAATAAAGACCATGTAGATCTTATATACACAGACATATTTGTGATACGTAAAGAGATTAGCATTAAGATTATTTTTCTGAAACAGGAATGTTATCATCTAAATGGTCTTTATACTTGCTGTGAAAAAGACTGTTATTAAATTAGCTGCTCTTGGAGTTTACAGAGATGTGTTGTGCAGATACTAAAATGTAGTATTGTTTTCATGGGACTATGGCTACCTCCATCTAAAAAGGCTGGATGGAAGGTCAAATTATAATATATATGTACTGTATAAACACAACTAACCAGTATGTTTTCATATTCCTTCTATTAACACAGCTAAATGCAGGTTCTGGAGTGATAAAACAAAACTGAATTCTTGTTCCAGCAGTCAGTCAGTCAGTCAGTCAGTAAGATATATATATATATATATATATATAGATATATATAGATATATAGATAGATAGATAGATAGATAGATGGCATATATCTATGAATCATCTGAGTATATGACATATTATGTGATGCTATACAAGTAATAACTAATATTGTGGAAAAACAGCAGCAGAATAATTTGTCAAGATACACACAAATGACAACACACATTTAAAGCTCACTAATGTAATTTTTGAGAGCAATCAGGCTGATAAATGTTAATCTATTCAACCAGGTGACATTTCATCTAACAGCTCGGTCTGTACTTCTGCTATGAGCCCCCCCCGGCATATCACTGTTAACTAACTCAACATGACAGCGGAGATGGCCTCACTGATTGATTTAAGAGTTTTCGTATTGACCGTGTCCACTCGCCTTAGTTTGAAGGTCTGAGATCTGTGCCATGTGGGGGTCATCCTTAAAGTCATGCAGAGGGGGTCTAAAACATTAACACATGGAATGAATCAAATGACATTATTCTATGTAATTATTTTCACATTAAACTCAGTCTGCTTTCCCGTGTATATCTTACCGTTTGGGTGGTTGATGCACTTGATATGTGCTGTTTATATTTCGTTTGCTGGCCTGTGATGCTCCAGCCCTCTCAGCTGGGTCCTGTTGAGCAACATGCTTCTCTCCCATAAGGTATTGTGGTAGGATCTGCGCCAGGGCATCATGGGACGGGAGGTTGTATCTATCCGTCTCATGCTTAAGAAGAAACATTAAGTCAGCAATGTAGAATATCACTTCACCTATAAAGATCCAGTGCTACTTTTGTGGCACTTCCCAAATGGATTTTTTTCCCTGTATTTAACCTTTCTTATATTATTATAATATTATACTATGTGTTTTTGCAGTAAAACTCAGGTAATTTATTATATAAAGAGCTCTTTTCCAAAACGCTATAAAAGCCATTCAATTATATATTTTTATTTTATTTTTTACAATGTGATTTTAAGATTGCATCAGGAAAATTGGAACTAGGTTAATGTTAACAGCTATATCCGTGACAATTTTAAACATTATAACATAGATTTCAGTGATACTGATAAAGAAAGACAATAAAAACCCTTAATTTTTGAAAATGGATATATAACGTTTTGGAAAAGAGCTCTTCATATGTCAAGCACTGCTTAGGTAGATATTCATAAAAGCTCAGTAAAGTTGAGGGTTATTATATCAGAAACAGAGAAAAAAATAGTAAATGAATCAATAACTGAACTTTAATCAAGTGTCTCCATCCACTGTCATTTATTCAGCTCCATGGGTTTTACTGGTGAATTAATGTTGTAGAAGATGACAGTGTTTCCACATTCAGTACTGAGCCTCTGAACTTCAAAATAGGCCATATCTGATGATTATGAAAAAATGACAAACTTTATTTTATATCAATTATTTACATGTATTGATAGGATTAGTGGATCAACTGTTATTATGGTTTTGATCAACGGTGGATGTTTGGGTCTTTATGGGTTAAATACACATCACAAAACACAGGTAAAGGGAAATCACTGCAAAGTAGCAGCCTCTATTAAACCCACTGCTGTTCTGTTTCCACAAAAATGATAGCTTTTATCACAACCACAGTGTGATTCTGACCTTTTCATACTCAGTGTACTTGAGTTCAGCCTGTAGAACCTCTTCAGCTCTTAAATATAAAGGCGGTTACATCACTATGCATACAGCTCCCACTCTACAACAAGAGAGCTTTTAGTCAACAGCCCTTAAAGTGCCTCAAGTATGAGTTTTGCATACACAATATATGCTGTAAATGATTGTGGTTGCTAGGTAGCACGATTTCAAAGAATAGCATGAAATAATGTTAGCTATTATCTTCCTACAGACTGTCCTCCAACACACATACCTGCACACTGTCAAACAGCCTACCTTTATACTCGCTGCAGGGCTTGTCTTTTTGGAGGCCTTCATCAGTCAAAAGGAGATCCTAACACATGAACGTGCCCATAACCAGTGGCAGAGGTGAAATCTGGAGCTCAGTCATCATCAGTCATCGACCTGTAACCACAACACAAGCCTTAGCAACACGTCAGGCCACAAAAGTGAGCAATATCCTGTTTCAGATTTAACACAGAGCAGAGCACAACAAAACAAAACAAAACACAGAAATCTGAGTTTGACATTTCCCAATCCTACCTTTTGTGTCTTAGAGGAACAAAATTAAACCTTATATTTATTCTGAGAAGCAGCGTGTAACAATCAATGTAATCAAAGGTTGGCTCCTGCTCAGTGAATACCAGCTCCCTCATGAATTGTGTCTTAGTGTGGAAAAACAGATTGATGCTGACTGACTAATGATTTCTGACTGACATACTGTGCAGCACCTGTGGCTCCCTCTTCACTCCTGTTTGGCAAATATGAATATGAAAGCTAGATGGTTTCTTCCTATTTACATCCGAACATAAAGGCATATTCTACACTGCCCGGTCAAAAGAAAAAAAAACAAACAAAAAAAAACTTGCACATGTAATATTTGACTGCACCATCTTCAGTTTTGATTCCATGATGCATTCACTGTCACATTTTTTTTTTTTTTACACATAATTCTTACATAGTGCCACAATAAGGTTCATACATTTTTTTTCTATCCATAGTTTCATTCATTTTTGGATTATTGATGATGCAGAATCGAACCGCTGCATCCAGTCTTCATCACATCCTAAATTAGAGTCTGGACTTTATGGAG
>JAPSES010000249.1:5573659-5602256 GCA_029822895.1 Maxillicosta whitleyi
GGGGGCTTATGTTAGTGTCATCAGGATTCAGTACACAGCCCGCAAAATGCAGCAAATGGGCTCTTCATTGGACTGACAGCTCAGAGTCTGCTGCCGCACAGGGCTTCAATTAGCCTTTCAGAACAAGGCGCCTCCCAGGAGCTTTCTTCACCTCCATCCCCTACACGTCCCACCTCTCTTATCCACCACTTTTTTTTTCCTCTCAATCCTTCAACTGACCCAGACTTGACTTTTTTTTCCCACATGACCTCTACATCTTCCCTGTCCTTCTTTCCCGTAAAATCTGTATCCTCCTCAACCTCCCGTCTAACCATGACAAGTGAAGTGGAAATATCTGTAGTGCACTAATGGACACAGAGGTAAAAAGGAACGTCAGAGAGATGAAGGTTACCGAGGGAAAAAACTGAGAAAAGAAAATGTGGTTCATACAGCTGCTCTCACAGTCAGGAATGTGGGCTACTCATGTCCTGAAATTAATTAGTTTGTGTGTGCCTTTGGTTTAATTTAGTGCACTTTATTAGTTTGTATTCATATGCTTTTTTTTTTTAAATCAATTGTATGCATCTTTAATTTCTTCTATATTATTAGTTCATACATAACTTCAGTTTAATTTACTTTATGATCTAACAAAGTTCATTGTGTCTATGTTCTTATAGTTTCTTTTTCTTCTTTTGTATCAGACACGTAATCAGTTTCTCATAGTGGTAAACTTCCGTCTTCCGTCCAACATGTCAGGCATAAGAAACTGATTACGTATGTGTCTGATACAAAAGAAAAATAAATAAACTAAAATTAATTTACTTTATGTCATTGGTTCATACACATCTTTACGTAAATTTTTTATGTTAGTTCTTGCACATCTTTAGATAAATTAAATTTTAATGAGTTTATTTGTATCTTTATTTTACATCATTAGTTTGGATTCATCTTTAGTTTGATTTATTTTACATCATTACTTTGAATGCGACTTTGATTTGAATTGCTTTACGTCATTAGTTCATACATGTCTTTAATTTCATGTAATTTATGTCATTACTGATAATTCAGTAATATTACACACATGCAGTACATTGTGTAGTACCACACATATTGGGTACATTCAGGACTAGTACTGCTTGTATGTAGTATTACTGAATGTGCCCCATTCAGTAGTAATTCATACACGTCTTTAGTTTCATTGACTGAAATCAGAAGTTACATAGGTTTATATTTTCTAAAAACAAAGTTTACTTTATAAAACTACTACAAAATTACAAGATTAAATAATTCTTGAGTCATTTTGTCATTGTCTTCTGGGTTTGACATCCATTGGGATTTAGAATGTCATGGTTCTCGACCTCTTTTCAGAGCTGCTCGTACTGCTGCTACATAGACTATTTAATGTCCATCCACTGTACGACATCAGACATCCACATTTTTCAATATTTTGCCTCTATTAGCACTCTGAAGAGTTTCCTGTAATGACATGCAAAATACTACATATGACTGTTTCCAGTTTTCTTTCTAGACTTCACAGGAGTTTTTCCATTTGTTATATGACCATTGTAATCGCTATCTAAAATTGTCCTCAGAGGCATTGGTGATGGTCTGTTTTTCTGTCTTTCATGGCTCTTCATGGTGTTTTTGCTGGTTAATATATTCATACTGATGAAGCTGGCCTTTTCACTTGCACTTCACCCTCCATTTGACATCTTAAATTCTGTCTCTTCCTCCATTCTTTTTTTTTCCTTTCTCAGTTTTCTTTACATTCATCCTCAGACCTTACTCCTCACTCACCTCGCATACACCATCTACCTTCTTGTCCTCTTTTGTTTCTGCCAGATGTGCTGTATCATCATCAAGTTGAACACTTTATATTTTATCAGATACATAAAACGTGTAGATTACATACAATTTTTATATTTAACTGTAGATGAAACAAGCCGTAATATTTCTTAATCCAACCTATTCTATGCCACTGAGTTATGCACTAGATTTAATTTAAAGTCTCTCAAATTACCAGCAATAAAAGTGCATTTAGGCTCTACGGGAAATGGAAAATAGAGTGAAAATTTCACTTTCATTTGATTGCTGTTTCTTCCAGCTGTGACTAAAATGTAATTATTAGGCTCCTCTGAGAAAATGACATTTTGCTTCA
This sequence comes from Maxillicosta whitleyi, assembly GCA_029822895.1. Taxonomy (NCBI): domain Eukaryota; kingdom Metazoa; phylum Chordata; class Actinopteri; order Perciformes; family Neosebastidae; genus Maxillicosta; species Maxillicosta whitleyi. The sequence goes on from JAPSES010000249.1 coordinate 5,575,797, forward strand.
TATGTAATCAAATCTGTGCCCTGTCAGCAAAATATAATCACATTTGCAGGGAGATGTCTTCTTAATATGAGCAGAAAGGTTTTAAAAAAACAACAGTGACCAGAGTGGCAGAGAGGAGGGTGTGAGATGGAGGTGTGAGTCAAGGGCAGTGTGCAGCTTTGACTCAAGGACATGTAAGGCTGACAGCCAATGCCACTCCTTATGAGGTCCACAGCAAGAGCAGAGCCAAGGATTATCAGTAAATCAACATCTGTCAATTACACTTATGCTGCCATGAGACCTTATTGCTCCATAAACAAACAAGGCATGTGTGAATTGGGACCAACCCTGAACTTAATGAATAGTGTTGGCAACGGGTGCATCCAAAGACATTACAAATATGAGGAGTGGGTGGAAAAAACTCTGACTCAGATTTGAATGCCTTAAATCTAATTTCTGATAGGAGAATTGAATTGAAAATGTAATCTGTGCGATCCTAAACCTATTGAAATGTTTATCTATTGAAGATATGTTTTAATCTAAAAACTCCCAGACCTTAGACTTTACCAATTAATGTTCTACTCAATTCTTGCCACAAACCTAATGGAATTTCTGTAGGTGTGCACCATAGATCTTATATACACAGACATGTTTGTGATACGTAAAGAGATTAGCATTAAGATTATTTTTCTGAAACCAGAATTTTATAATTTAAATTGTCTTTACACTTGTTGTGAAAGAGACTGTTATTAAATTGTGACACCGTGGAGTTTGTCCAGTTTACAGAGATGCAATTGTTATGTGGATACTAAAATGTAGTATTGTTTTTTACAGGATTATAGCTAATTCCATCTAAAAAGGATGGATGGAAGGTCAAATATAATATAAATGTACTGTATAAACATAATCAACCATTATTTCTTCACATTCCTTCTATTAAAACAGCTAAATGCATCTGGAGTGATAAAACAAAACTGAATCAAATTAGCCTGAGTGGATTTTGTACAGTGCAATTGTTGGTTAGTTGGAAGTTAGTATAGATGTTGGTTGTAGACTGACAGACAGATAAACAGACAGATAGTCAGCAGTTAGTTAGTAAGTAAAGTAAGTTAAAAAAAAAAAAAAACTAAGTAAGTAAATTAGTAAGTGTAGTATGTAATAAGTAAATGTTCTGAATTTTACAGCTGTATAATTCACATGGACTGCTGCATTCTTCAGTTTCATTTTTAATGTTTACTGTACATGGTGTAAGTTTGTTCAACATTTACAAGAAGTGTGACTCCTCTCAGCCTTATGGGATGCTGAAGCAATCTAAACCAGCCCTAAAGGCTTGCCAGCAGCAGGCTGGTATCCAGACTGCGCTCAGCGACAGCACAGCAAGTATCAGTGACTGGTTTTCCCTATCGGCTCAACATGACCTTTCCAAAATGCTATACAACCAAAGCTTAATGACTAACACATGAGCTGACATTTACAGGAAGCCGGCTTTTTGTCCAACATCAAAATGATAATGTTGTTTGTGCCTGAAAGGGACCCCCAAGAGTGAACAATGCAAAAAAAAAAAAAAAAAGTAATACAAACTTTTCCAAATATGATCCAAAAAACACTCCTTCCTACTCTCCGTGGTCTCCAGCAGGTCGTCTGTCACTAACAACCAACATTCTGAACACTGGTTTGCTTCTACACTGCAACTCGAGCACTTCTCCATCATATCAACCTCAGACCTCAAAACTGTTCATAAATCAACAGTCCAATAGTCAATGCTCACTTTCACTGCATTATACCATTTAGTTTGCGGTTAAGCCATGCACTACTACTTGTATACAATTACTGATAGGGCTCGGTACCAAACACATATGGTACCATCCAAGTTGTTTATACTATAATCACCTGGTCTTGTTCATCATTAAACACTGAATCTCAAAATCTAAGATTCTTATTAGCATGAGTTTGTGCAACACGCATAAACTCTTTTAATATTTTTTACTTCACGTGTCTATTCTAACCACGTGTCTATTTTTTTTGTTGTAAAACGACTTTGAAAAACATAAAAATACAATTGAGCTGAAAATTTAAAAAACACAGTGCCTTAAACTACAGCTCAGTTATAACATATAACTGTGAAATTGTCATGTAATGCATATAATATCATATAATTCCCAAAGCACATAATAATTCAATTTACAACCAATGCAAATCCCTGAAAGTGAAAATAATAAGTGCTGTATCATAAAGATGAGCATTATCATTTCTTATGTTACAAATGTTCCTTTTATTTTATGGTAATACTGTATAAATTATAGTTTTAACACTTGCTGATTGAGTGTTGCTTCATTGAAGGGTTTAGTCTATGTTTAAACTGAATAGAAATTAATAATTTTTCTTCTTACAGGCTAATTTTTGTTAAAATGGGAAATTGGTATTATTGAGGAAATAGTATTGGTGCTGAAAATGATTAATTTCCTAATGTTACATGACATTGATGTTAACACTATGCTCTGTTGCTTAGTCTTAATGACTTTATTTGATCTAAAATGATCTTGGTTGTCTTGGAAGTAAACATTAAACACAATCTAGCCTTCATTTTATTTAAAAGAGGAACATATAGCTAAAAGCCATATATCATTTTTGTATCTGGATAGGTATTAGTGCTGCCATCCCATAAATAAACAAATCCAACATCTTTGTTTAAAATTAAAATCACACCACTATGTGTCTATAGCTGTGAAAAGGGCATGAAGATTGATGAGGTAGTGGCGGGCAGGCTTGGTGTTTAATACATCATTCCTGTTTTGGCAGGACTGTCACTGGGATTGAATTTACATCAGAGGGCAGATGAGAGATGCAATGATGTCAACACCCAGTCACCACCCATTTCCTGAAAACACAGAGTCAGACAATGAACTAATGCTATTACCAAAAGCAGACAGAAACACCAACTTCCAGCCCAACCCTTATAATGAATTGTTAGCTTGAAGAACACCCTGTTTTTTGGGTTTTTTTTTTTTTTTTTTGCCTGAAAGCCACTGCATCTCAATTATTTTGCTTTGAGACAGTTGGGGAGCGGAGCAACTGACAAAGGAAAAGGGTCACTGACCTCAAATGACGAGCACATAAATTGTTCCCATTCCAGTATTGTGGTATGGTATCTGTGGCTTCTATACAACTTTGTAAAATACCATTCATCAACTGCAGAAATGAATTAAATGCATTAGCCAGAGGTCCATCGGAAGGTTAAAGACCACATTAGCTTTATATCGACCGAGAGTAGCAAAATCATGTGGGGTGGATGTGAGATTGTGTGCTCCGGGTGCATCATTTACATTTCTAAACATCAGATAAGACAGCAGAATAAAGAAGTTAACCCCACAACCCTTTTTGTGTAGGACAGCACTCTGATCTTTAATGACCATCATGGGCTATTCACTGGGGTTTCTTGATAGACAGGCCTGCATAGATGGACAGATGATAAGTCATTATTGATACAAGACAAGCTAGACAATAGCTAAGTACCACTGCAACAGCTTCATTGTGGAGCAAGAGGAGAACATCTGTATTCAGAGGCAGCCGCAGGGTTACATATTTAGCTGCTGCTGAGGTGGGAATAGTTGAATAGCTTTAAATTTGTTCTACACGGTCTGATTCAGCTGTGGAATATAGATACCAGACCCGGCATGGTATTTCAAACAAAGCAACCCAGCCCGGTGTGAACACCACACAGAAGCCGAGGAGCTCCCTGCATCCCTCCACTCTCCTTATCAGCAAACAACAGGAGAACAAGGTAAACACAACTGAGGAATTAGCAGTAAATAAGCTGCCTTAATGACGCTACTGTCTGTTAAAGTAGCTGTGCAGTAAATGGGTTTTTGTCAAAGAGGAAATGTGAGAGCTAAGTCAGGCTGAAATTACTAGAAATGTACTTGTAATATTTAGACTATGCGTCATAGAATTTAAAACGTTAGCAATGGAACACTTTTTTTTTTTTCATAGGTATAATAAACACATCCCCCAGGCCCTTCTACATAACTGCTGAAGGAACCTTGGCGTATGATGACCCTCAGTGTTCAAGGTCTCCAAAGCTCTCAGCTCTTACATTCAGAGTCAGACTGAAACGCCCACGTTCCTGATCCTCCCCACACATGTCATGGTTTGCTTCACAGACAGCAATTCTGCTTTTGTCTTTCAAGGCCAGCTCCACAGCTCACAATGGCTTTGCCTTCATTTCACTCTTTGACTGCACTGAATGCCTGCTGGCCTTGTTGATTATATTATCTAGGACTTCAATTTCTGCATTTAGTGAAACACTGAGGAGAATAGTCTGTGTGTGCATGCCAACACAGACACAATATAGAGATGTGAAATTGCAAACAGCAGGTAAATATATACATTTGCAAGAAGGAGAAGCAAGGTTTGTAAAATTAAAAAATCTAAATTAAGAAAAAATTTAACAAAGATTCAGGTAAAATAGTTTAAATAAGAAAATTATGTCCAAAATGTAGTTTTATGACATACATTAATGAACATTTGTTATCAAATGGACAATCTTCAAAGTAAACAAAACACCAAATAAAAACAAGTTAAAACCACTAGGTGTCACTGTGGCCCTATTCCACCTCCTATAAGCAACACTATCCCCTGCATGTGCCAAGTACTCAGAAACTGGAATGGGATGCTCATGCTGCTGTGTCTAAACTGCACCAACGCAATGTGTGGAAACTGTCTGTATAGCAATTACTATTCAACACCAGTTCCACTCTTCCCGTCCCTCTGTCTGCAATACTGTCAAATCACAACAGTGCCCTGCGGCAGAAGGCTCAGAAATTACTGTACACTGCATCTCTACTGGAGTAAGACTGCATATATTACATCGCATCTGATCCTGAGGTCCTTCCTGGTGGGAGCACCTCAGCACTGCCAATAAAAATACATCAAGATTTAATGCATCCTTATTGCTAACACTGACAAAATTGCAATAGGGAGTTATTCAAAAAGCAGTTTGACTATCAAATCCATCACAAATACGATACAAACTGAGATTTGAGATACTATTTGCAAGAATAATACAGAGTTGTTGAGATTATTTGATTTAGGGGGGGTGGCAATAAGAGCAGCTTTAAACTCTTTCTCCTTCTCTGGTAAATTTCCTTTCATACCCAATCCATTCAGAGTGGAAGTATTAATGGATAAGAGATGTACTGGACTGCTGCTATCAAGCTACTGTTTGTTCTGACTGATGGGGGAAAAGTAATCAGATTCTTTTCAGGAAAGCCATTGCACAAAATCAATACTATATAAGGAGGACTGATGAATTTGAAATTTGTACTGAGAACGGATATTGATCAGTTTCACTCAAAAGAGTTTGAAAGTCCATGTAGATTTACAATCAATATGGAGTTTAAAACTCCTGATGCAAAAAGAAAAAAAAGAGAAAAACTGCATGTGAGTTCAATCAACAATAATGTTAATTTGTTCAGCTGTCAGAGTATATTTCAGACAGATCAGATGTCATTTTATACAACCTATAGCTCTGACTCTCAGGCTGTAAGACCTGAGAGGGGAGTAGGGTGTGGTAATCTTACCAGGGAGGGACATTATGGGTGGAAGACCCCTCCTCTTGGTCTGCTGCAAGATGCACTGGGCTCTGGATAGTCAATAATAATATCTGGAGGTTTCATACCTCCACACAATCAATTTACTGTTTGCATTAGTGCCATTATCTTCTGCCATTAAAGATATGCCAGCACTATTTACTAATTACAAGCCCATATTACTTTATAGCAAGAGGGAAGAAGCGGAACTGTAACCTTGAAAGCAGAAGCAGAATTAACATTGTATTGTGACAGACAGAGACTGTATCATGTGATATCCAAAAAATGATTACAGTTCAGCCCTCCTCTAGTCCATCAAAATGAGAGCTGTGTGCTGGAAGGTATTCTCCAGACTCCATGCCTAATATCATTAGGAGTGGATATACTAATCCAGCTGTTCCTCACAATTACATTGCAGCCTCTTCCACATATCTGACCTGAGTTCATTGTACAAGTGCTTTCCGGACAAGAGTTAATGATCAAGTTACTGGTTGAAAAATGAGTCCAAAGAAAACACTTATGAGTCTGTAATTGTGCTATATTATAATCATTTAAACATTTAAATACCTTTGCTTTCTTACAGGAAATTCCAAGAATAACAGCCAGTACAGGTCAAAATGTATTTAGGAAATTAAGGAACACATACTAAAATGACATGTTTATTTCTGGATTTCAAATGTTTATTACTGCACACTGTAATTGTTGCCCTTTAAAATAAAAGAGGTAAAGGTGAACTGTTCAGTGGGAGAAATGATTATGCAAATAAACATATGACATTCAAAGGTATCAGCTCAACCAGCAGGCTACGTGCATCTACACTGACTCCACTTTATATTTTCAGATGTGAATGTTGGCTTAGAAATGGATCCGTCATTAACCTGCCATGTAGAGGCTATCTAATAAGCAGACTGGTCCACAAAGCACAACTCCAATCTGTCTCTCTAAAATGAGGTTGCTGAACTGCAGTGTGGACCAAGGACAGGTAATCTCTGTGTGGGCATGTTTGAGAAAACACAGGCACTGTCACAGAGGAAATAGAAGGCATTAAGCTATGCGCAGTCACACAGTCCTGTCTCTGTCATCTTTAGATTTGTTTGGTCTTCTTGTCTGGACCACCTGCCCACTGACACATGAATAATAGTGTGGGGATGTGACTTTGTGTTCTATTAAATGCACATTTAATGGGCTATTGAACCTTTCAATCTCTTAGGATGGGCTGTTAGACTCCGTTTAAGGCAAAGACTGGTATTAATTGTATTTTTTTTTAAACACACCAATTTCCCTTCACAGCTCAGATGTATAGTGACAACACCTGCATTGATTCTAATCGGTAAAGTGGTGCAGTGATGGCGTTCGTCTTCCTCCAGCAGTAGAAAACGAACTAGTTGCAGTGAGCTGAGGCCCCTTGGCGCTGTCCGTGGTTCTGAAGAGAACAAAAGCTTCAAAGCCAGAGCTCTTCTCCTCGCTCCATTCCTCTCAAACAGGGAGGGGCCAAGCTGCGAAGAGGGAGGCACCATGTGTACTTGATTCAATTAGGCAGTCTGTGAGCCCTCCCCTGGGAGCATGCTGCAAAGAAGGGGGCTGCAGGCCTGTCTAACAAAGACGTTCAACCAACCCCTTTGCCCTGACTGAATACGCCTTATTAGTCAGCCAAGCAAGTGTTGATCATCTCAACACATACTCGTACATAATGGAAAACATAACAGCTTCCACTTTCTCTGGTGGTGTCAAAGTAACATCATAGACACAAAAATACGGATCCTTGTTTGGATTTTAAAGATTGTACAGGCATTGCAGTTTGGGTGATGTATGTGTATCTCTTTCTTTCTGTGTTCTGTGGTTAAAATTACTTCTACAGTACCACCAGCAGTTGAGCAACTGCTGTACAATTGACAGAAGATTTCATAACTATAATAAACCAGGAGAGGCAATATCTCTGTCAGTCCGAGCTGTGCCTGAGCATCAATTGAAACCATATCTCCTGGCAAACATCTGTCAATTCTTCTATCTGATTCACACTTCTGAAAGTCTGGCATGTTTCAAAGTTTCCTCTGTATCACAGAGAATAAGCAGAGCATTTAGCTCACTTGAATGTCAGACAGATAAATACATTTGAGGTACATTAGTATTCATTTTGCATTCCGCTGGCTCTTTGAGACACACCAGATGTCTGTTTCTCAATTTGCACAGTGTCAGAACTGTTTAGATGCAATAGAGGGATTTTAAAAGAAAAAAAAAAAAATCTAAGCATCTCTTTGGTCATCTTTAATCAGTGCCGTGCCACATCTGTCACAACCACTCTGTTCAATACTTCAAGATTATCACAGAGAAGTATAAAGCACAAATAATAATTGCCAGTAGTATAATGCAAGCAACATATGAGGCTGGAGGAGTGATATATGGTGTGTCCTCTGGGAGATGTACACTTTTAATGCTTATATTAACCACTGTGCAGTAGATCAACATTGGATCAACATTTCCTTTTAGTACAGATTTTTTTCATCACAACAGGAAAAAAGGATCCTACTCTGCCACTGTCACTGCTCTGTTTATTCACTGCTCATGTGCATTCGCATGTACCGTATATGCAGTGACAGGCCCACCGACCTGCAGTCTGACAGTCACACCTGCTGTGCTCTGGGACCACTTGGCTGTTTCAGCAATCATCGCCATCATAGGAACCAGAGATAATTACACAGCTTCCACCCACCAGCCTGGCCTGCATCACTAAAACTGCACGGCTCCAGTGCAGCAATAACACTTGTCTAAATTAATGCACGGTACTCTTCTGCATGACTGACAGCACCTATTTATTCTGCCGTCCAACTGGAAAGGGAAAACAAATTAATTTAGCACTTTAGGCCCCTACCCCGTGAATAATGTATTAAAGTTCTCAAACTACACCCCCACTCCCTAAATCATCACTACTATTGTAACCACTTTTTATTATTCACATATTTAGGTAACTGTTAATAGAATCTTCCATTAAAACCTTTTACATGAAACAGAAAAAAATAATTATTAGTCTTCAATCTCAATCTGTTCGTGCCAGCAACATCATTTACCTTGTGTAATTATTGCATTGAAAACAGACATATACTCATGCTCTAACCATTAACCATAGTCAAAATGTCCATCTGTCAGCTTAAAAAATGAGCAAAATGAACTGGAGCTCTGAATACAAACCAAATAATGCACATGTTGAAAAAGTCTACTGGGGCATATTAATAGGTCTATATTACTACTGAAATTCAGTCACATGCAAGTTCAGGGTGCATTTGATTGGTAACTACAGACTCTTTGTTCAGTTCATACTGTTTATTTTATAGTCTGGGCTTCAGGATAACAACTCTTTGACAATTATCACTTGTGCACCCACATCCTAGTAACAGCTCCTCCCCTAGGGGAGGGCAGACACTGGATTTTACACTCTCTTGTGTCCCATTATATTTATGCAAATGAGACTAAATTCAGGGGGATATCGAGGGGCATCCTTTCCTGTTAGTGCTAATTAGCAATGAATGCTGTATTGTATACATTATGTATGATCTCCCTCCATATACAGCTATACATTTGACCTTGAGCATGAGGCCAGGTTGAAATTGTAAATGTATTCAGTGAGAATACATGGTAGTTCAGCCAAATAATAACACATTCTGCCCAGATTCACCATCATTGACAATAAAATGTTTAAGTAGCCTACTAAATGAGACTACATCTTCAAAAACGATCATCCTGGAATATTACGCTTAAAAGCACAAGACACCAGAGAGGCATTCTGGCTGATCTATTAATATAATAATGCTGCAGCTTGAGCCAATGGATCAGGTCTCATAAAGGAGCAAAACAGCAGGAGGGAGGCAGACCGGCACAAAGGTGGCAAGACACATCACATCCAAGAATATCACTCTGCTCCAGAGGGCTAGTAAATGGTACTTTCCCAAATGCCATAAAATAAGCTCAGTTAAGATAAAAATGTTGAAAAGCAATTATTAAATAGCAATAAAACATGTTTAGTACCCTCTCCAGGCAAGAGAGTCACATAATTTTTTAGTAACTGAACTTAGAAGTGAAGGCTGTAGTTCCATATGACAAATGAAAACAAAATGGTTTTATGAACGTAGCAGACACGGCTATCACTGAACTTAGTGTATGACAAAGCCAATACATTTAATCATATTTAACTTCATACTTCATGTAACTCAAAAGGGCTCTTCATATATGTACTGTATATCCCACAATATAGTGGGAATTAAAATCCATTGAAATACGATTTTTGAGTCATACTTATGTGTTGTATTTTATTAAACAATGCGAGTTATTGTGCAAACATAATGTACTACCTCAGTGTGTTAGTGATGTTGCACATATATTACATAAACCTGTCTTGTGTCATCTTTGTCATTTTAATTTTACCAACTGTTTTTTTCTGTTTGCTGTTTGTAAAGTTGTCATAAAACTTGAATGAATAGAAGTTTAAAATAATTATGATAATAATAACAATAATCATCATCACCATCCACTCTTGCTCAAACATGAATGTTTAGGACTTCATACATATTTATCATTATGACCATTATGTGTACTAGAACAGAGTCTATTAAATCTGTATGACACCAGTAAAGCAGAGGTATAATTAACAAAAACAGAAACTGTTAATGGGGGTCATTTTCCCTCAGGTGATTGCTTAGCATCCCTCTTTAATGACACTGATAATCATCAGTATGTGACTCCCATTCATAATGTCAGACATCATTGCTGACATATACATGTACTATTGTTTTTGTGACAAGTAGTGACGAGGATCAGCTTTCAATCAGCTAGAGTGTGGATTAATGTGCAAAATCCATCCACACAAAACTATTACACTTTCAACAGTTTTAAAAGTGATTATTAAAAAGTAACATAAGCAACTTAAGTTCCACACTCACCCTTAGGGGGAGCTTCTCCACCTTCTTCCCCTTCTGCTCTGTTTCTGACATCAGCTTCCTGTTGAGCTCCAGGTGAAGAAGCCATTACTAATACATTACAACAGACAACAGTGGAACAAGCCTGAACTCTGTTGTCGAGTTTTATGTTTTTCTCCAGCACCTGTTTGACTTTGATGTCTGTGTTACCAGTAACTATGGACCAGTGCTCTAGCATCAGCATCAACACCACAAAACATAGCCAGTCCTTGTTCCAGAAGCAGGAAACTGTTGTTCCAAAGAGGCTGCATCTCAAGGGAAACAACCTGGAGACCTGTGCAGCAACGCACATGGAAGGCTTGTTTTTTTGAGCAAGAAAATTATCAATAGAGTATAAAAGATCACAACATACTTTGAATCCATTTTAGTGCATTGCAAATCTGTATGACAGCTTGTCTCTGAGTTCATATGAGAATCTGGGCAGGAATGAAAGGACATAATCAACAGTTGGCACAGTGAAGCTAATCCCAGCAGGGAGTGCTGTTGTGGCATAGCTGGGGTGAGAGTGTACCTAGCACCTGGCTGGTGTCCTGAGGGGAGCTGGCAGATGGTACTGTCGCTAGGGTGTGCGTACTCACAAACCAAGCACCACTAAGCCATACACTATGGTGGAGAATGCAAAAAGAGAACACCTGTAGGTGAGGAAATTGACTGTGCCAAATGGCAAAAGGACAGCAACAGACTGGACTGGAGGCCTGGAGGGGTCAAAAAATGCCCAGAGCAGACAGATGTTTCACCTCATTAGGGCTGGTCTGAATGAATGAATTATTAATATCTGCAATGTCTGTTTTTTTCTGTAACTGGTCTCAAACCTTAAAATACTATCTGGACCAATAGCTCTCTGGACAGGTACAACTCACATATCTGTTTTGCAGACTATATATGTTCTGTCACGCTCAGCACTGTTTAGAAATACAGAAAAAGTGCCAAAAGTGTCATTTACACACAAACCAATGAGTGCTTATCCACAGGGACTGTTGGATTTAAAATGTCATTGACTAAGGCTCCACTGAGCTCACACAAAGGTCACTAGTGACAGTGGCTCCCGAGCTCCCTATTGATTCCCAATCTAACATCATTATGCCTGACAATTAGAGACGGAACTGAAATTCTAATCATGGAAATAAATTCAGAGGATGTATCTGGAATTGTAATGTAGTGTCATTACTATTCTTGTTTTCAGTTTAAGGTCAGAAAGTCTTCTGTGAGTTGCTGCAGCAATTTCCCATTGGTGCATCAACATGTGCTCTGAATTAATCATGACATTAATATTTAAAATATCTCATTCAACCAAATTCAATACAACACTGTCTACAAACTGAAGCATTAAAAAATCATGCTGGAAAATATAAATAACACCATGCAAAAAGTAAAGATCAAGAAATATATTTTCACAGTCTAAGAGGAAGAAATTTAGTTTGGAATAAACCTGTAGATATCCTTATAAAATGATTGAGATACATAGCATGCTCAAATTAATTGTAAACCATCTGTTTGCCCTAATAGGAGGGAACTCTTCACAAACCAACAGACTATTAAGGTACTGTTTTCTGCAGAAAGTCTTACTACTAAAACTGTTGAACACTCAGGGCTTCTTTGCAAACACATGCATTCCAGCTTGCAGGGGTAAAATAGTGGTGAAGGTACAATGCTGATTACACTTTAAAGATTTCTGATGCAACACTGTAATTACATGCACGCATCTGAACACCCAGAATGGTAATCAGTCAGCTTCCACTTGATTAAGTCCACCAGCTAATCTATAGAACAAAACACATATTTGTTATTTTGAACTGCAGACATTTTTACATATTAAAAAGTTAAAAAAAAAATAAATAAATACAAATAAGAACCAATCTACGTGGGAATAGCTGTATGTAGAGGGTGAATATAAAGTGGCCTGTTGCCTGCCTGAGCACAGATGGTGGCAGAGCAGGATGTACCAACCTGCACTTTTGCCCACGTGCATGTGCATTAGCGTGCACACTCAAACATACAGAATGATTACATATGCATGGATGCATATGTAAATCCTCTACTCGTACATACAGCAATAAATACATTGGTGCTGATCTGCAAAATCAGCTGCTCATGTCATTGTACATGTAGAGATCATTCAATTAAGGAATATGTCACAAGCGCTTCACAAAGACCACAAGTCAAATTGTACCTTACGCTCAATACTGTAATCAAAACAAAATCCTTTAGAAAAAAACAGAAATACAACACATCTAGACACGCCGGTCAAAAGCTGACTGCAGCTCACAGAGACATCCAAGGCCAAACAGGATAATTAGTGCACTGGAACGATCAATACACCTTGTGTGGGGGTTGAATGTAGAAAAAGCAATCTAAGGAAGAGTGGGCATAGAACTGCAAGGGACAGCAAAATCCAAACAAGCCACATACATTACAAAGCGAAGGAGATTTACATCAGTGGGAGGACAACTCACTGCATGTGATTATTACATGCAAGCTGTAGGATGTGTAGGTTTTTGGAACCATATATAAACCACTGATATTCATTATTCATATTCTAAACAGAGAAGAACACTGCATATTGACCACTGAGGACAGCTATTGAGATGTCGACTGTGAGTGTAGAGACGAAGGGTAAAGACTGGAGACAAATGGAGCAGCATAAAGGCAGGAAGACAGATAAATAGGTGGATGAATGAAGGCGAGGGTTCAGCAGATCGATTTGCAGAGGAAGAGTGGTGGTCCCCCAGGGAGGTGGGGCCTTTTTAGCACTATGTGAGAAGAGAGGGATGACATGTTTCCCCTTTGAGCGGCTGAGTGTGTAAAGGAGGGTTGTGCCATCATGGCCAGAATGGAAAGATACATGAGAGGAGAGTGTGTGGCCACGGCGCTCTGTGGCGTGACAGACGGTGATAGCGAGGGACAAACAGAGCTCTCTGAGAGAGGAGAGGAAGACATGCCGCTTCTGCAGACTCCAGCTCCCCACCATGACACTGGGACATCAGCCATGCCCTGCCCATCCACGCCCGACTGTAGCATCAACAGAAACACAGTCCTCTTGATTTGATCTGGAGGCTTTGGACACATCCTCCCGCTGTCTTTCTGGAAACACTTCAGGGGAAAACCCAATTAAATTTTGCCAAAAAGAGCAAGACAAGCATACCTGAAGACACCCCAGTGCAGTGGCGTGTGTGGGTTGGAGTCAGACGTGTGGAAAACATGATGTGGACGCAACCAATCCTGCTGCCTGTTCAGTGAAAATCATCAAGACAGCCTCTAAAACCAAATGACACATGAAATCTTTTCTATAGCAACACTAACACATTACAGGGAATTTCATACATTTTAAATAGATTAAAAAAATAACTGAAAAAGCTGAGCTGTGAATATCCTGAATACTACCTGAAAACTGAAAATCGCTCTGTGATTTTCCAGACTAATAAGAATATTTAAAGACTACCCCCTTCACAAAGACAACAAATGAAAACATGATGTGGGTGTCCCCTGCCATTCTGACTTTCCACTTGAAAAATCATTTAAGGGAACAAAATAAATAAAACATTGAGTTTGCACCTTGGCAACCACTTTGCTATTATTAGTAGATGGGTATCTGCAGGAAAGAAGACCCTACTGTAGGAGCAGAGACAGGAAACCTCTGACTTTGTCCAGACAGGGCAGAATTACACTCATAACTCAGTTTGAAAATGATACTCAGGACTTTATATACAACAAGAAAGAGCATAAGAGTGGTCACTTTAAACAATATTAACTGTAAAATCATACAAAACTCTGAAAAAACTCTGAAAGAAAGTATTGACAAAACTATATTCTTTCATTTCTGCTGATTTGGTAGGAAGAAAGTAAATGATAAAAACAAATGATCAAGTATCAACTAAAAGTCTTTTTTGGCAACAAGTCACTTCAGATAAATCCTTGCTCATAGATCAACAGGATTGTAATCTGTAATAGCAGCTCCCATCACCACATAAATAGGCCTTCATTTTCCTCCTGCATTTAGGCTGATTTAGCGTTAATTTTAACATGCGATGCACAACACAGCTGTCCATTGTCCCTCCTAATTGATGTCAGGGCCCCAGGGTGCATTAGTGCATTACAGGATGTGCCCATGCTGTTGTGCATTTGCCCTCTCTGCAAGACGCACCGGCTTCATCCACCAGCTGCATTGCAAGAGCATATTGATTATACTGTCTACACAAGCAGAAGGAAAAGGAAAAGGAGAGAGATATTTTTTCAACTGACCTGTTTGAGTGGTAGTTTAGAACATTATGCTCCATTGCGCTTGGAGCATTTTTCTTCTTTTCCTTAGTTTGCATAAGCACCTTAATCCGAAACTGATTTACTGAGCAGCAAGTGAGAAAGAGGATATCATGCACATAACACATACCACACAATATTGAATGTGCAAACATGGCACATCTCTAATGCTATGTTTAAGTTATGCAATATCACATCCAGGCATGCGATTCAATACCACCCAGTGGAAAGAAGATCAATGGAAAGGTTTGGTTAATATCAAATTCTCACTCAGCTTGATTAAGTTAGCATCTTTTTTCATCATGCTGGCACAGACCTGTGAAAAAGGAACATTGAGATTGAGTATCTTATCTGATATTCCAAGATCTAATTAAAGTGAAATGATTTGTTGATATAATAATTGCTTAAATCCACAGGCCAAAGCCGATCTTGATGTCTAACTGGATATTCATCACCGGTAGAAAACTTAATCCATTTATAAACTAAAAAGAAGGGACATACAGGCATGGTAATAAATATATAAACTAGTACCATAGATTCACTGAATGAGAAACAAGACTGCAGAGGAAAGGCCTCAGAGAGGTGAGTCGGAACAATATAAAGAAGGAAATGGGGACAATGTGGCACTTGGGCAAAGTAATATTACAACCACAGTGGGGCAGCAGTCCATTAAGCTATGCCATGATACTGGAGAATGAAATCTCCTCAGCAGCCTTCAGCACATAAATTCAAGAAATAGTGTTGATAGTTAGTGAAGCTGCTACCTGCCTGAAGGGAATTATACAAGAACCACAGGACTCAACAAACAGTGATTATAGTTCAGAGCTCTCGAGAGGGTCTTCCATTAACAACACTGCACAAATCAATGTTTATGACCATCATAAAAACTGAAAACTAGAAAGACCCCAAATCCCGATTCATCCATAAAATCTGTTCTTCACACTTAATATATTGTGAGTTTTAATCAGATTTAAAATGGAATTAGTCCTCTCTTTGTTAAAACTCCCCAACAGATAAAGAACAAAGTAAAGAGGTTTACAGACCAAAAGTAGGCCAAATTATTATTTTTTTTTTATATCTATTCGTCTACATTAGTTTGCAGGGCATGCTACTATGACCTGTGGTTCACTGCAAATAGCATGTGTAATGTTTGTCATACATGGAATTACATATATTAAATGCTTTGTGCTACTATACAATGTCGCATTTTGACAGCTCTGGGAGCTAGGAATAAAATGTGTAATGAATGAGTCCCACCCACACAAAACAATCATGAAGATTAACCCCAGAGACGTGCTGCCCATAATAGTGTAAAATTGCTCTTATTGTTCATGTTTCATTAATGCCTCAATACACTTTAAGGGATCTGTTAATTTGCAAGTCTACAAAATGGCATTTATTCTCCTAAATTAAGAAAACATTTTTATTTAATTAAATATGGGTAAAAAAAAAAATGTCAAGAATGGGTAGCCAAGTGAGGCCATTCACTCTGTACAACATCTAAAGATTCAATTGAAAATGAAAAAAAAAAAAAAAAGATAAATAAAAAATATGAAAATTAAAAGTTATATTTTGATATATTGTTGAGTGTATAACTGTTATATGCTTAATTTTGTACAAAACAAAACAAAAACAAAAATGCACCAAATATGTAATAAACAGTATATTTAATTGAAAAAGAGCAGAATACAAATATAGTGGTCGGTTATTTGAAGAGAACGCAACAGACACTGTAATGGGATACGCAGAGTTACACAGGAAAGGGTAAAGAAAGCATGGATTATTCATGTCTATTCCCACATTGCAAACAGCTCCTTTTTGATGGATTGTGCCCGGGGCGCTCCTCCCTGCTCAATACCAACAGTCCCAGGCAGCCCAGCCTCACGCTGCTCTACACAGCCGGGATGATGAGCTCCCCCAGAATCACAGACAGGGCTGGCGGCTCTCATCTCCTCTGTATAGTCAGACATAATGATGGTGTGTGGTCTGGGGTGAACCTAAATTTAAACTAGGGTAGTGAAAAAGAGGGTTGTGAAGCAGAGAGGTAGCAGGAGACAAGTGCTGACGGTGTTTGACTGAGCTTATTATCATTTAACTGAGGAAGTAACACTGATGGAACAGAAGGGTCTGTCACACCAATCAACTGACAGATGGGGTGCAGAAAGGTGGCAAAAGGTACACATAAACACTGGCGCCTCCAATACAGAGCAGGCGCATGTAGTGAACATATTTGTCTGCATAAGTATGATATTGAGGGTGAGACTTCAGAGGGTGAGCTCACCTGGACTGGCTCCAAGTTGTGAAAGGCTGCAGGGGTGCT
Source organism: Maxillicosta whitleyi (assembly GCA_029822895.1). Lineage (NCBI taxonomy): Eukaryota > Metazoa > Chordata > Actinopteri > Perciformes > Neosebastidae > Maxillicosta > Maxillicosta whitleyi. The sequence continues at coordinate 5,592,905 of JAPSES010000249.1, forward strand.
ACAGCAGGAAGAGAACCTGTAAAGGGACATTCATTCACTTTAAGCATCATCGCCGCCTTCACAGATGTGATGGACCTCATTTTAATTTGTGTAGAACTTCTGAGACACCAGATCACATCAGTTGATTAGTAAGACGTAGAAGGACTGGAAAAATATTCATCCCTAGAAATTGACAATAAAAACATACAACTGAACTGAATGCAGAGCTTCTACACAGAATACAATGAGCAATAACTGTGTTTGAAATAAGCCCCTCTGACTCCAGCATTCAATGATGTCTCAGTCTGCAGCATCGAAATAGATTCCCTCTACACGAGCTCTGAACTGAGGATGAACCTAAGCTTTTTTTTTTTCCAGACGCTATTTAAAAGAAGCCTTTCTGTACACTGAAGCAGTCTGCCAAATTTTTCTTGGCAGACGATGGGAAAGACATTAAATATAAAGAAATCCAACACGATGCAGGTCAAATCTCAATAACAAATGATGCCTGAAGCCATCAACACCCCAGACAGCGAGTGAAAGTGTAGACTGTCTGGCCCGTTGTTGAGAAACTGAGTAATTCTGAGATTTCACACTTTCATCACATTCCTTGCCATCTCCTAGCATTAAGCAGGTGGAAATGGATGGGAAATTAAGTCATGTAATGGTCAACTAACCATTCAAAACACCTTAGCAACAGTTAGGATCCTTTATGCTATGGTCCTGATCACCAACCCGTGACTCCACTGTCCTCCAATGAGCTTGCTTCGCCGCAAAGGGGTGGAGGCAATCCTAGGCAAATAAAGCAGAGACTTGAACAAAGGCAGCTTCAGAAATATTGTATTGGCTCTGCTGGACCATCAGTATTCCCCCCACATCCACAGCTATCACTCCCCACACTCGTTGAGAGCGCTATTTAGCCTCGTGTGTAATTATTCTGTCACTTAACAGGCAGAAACTGCGCTCTGTGAACGAGCAGACACATGTCCAACAATAATCATCACCACTGAAATCTTTTCCCGGTGCAGTGAGCAGATCAAGGAAAAGCAATTTCACAGAGACATACATTTTGCCACCAATATTTTCTGAAAATCACAGAGGAAAACATGTTGCATTAATGGCAAGCGGCCAGTCACTTCCAACCTGTTTGTTTCCTTTTCAGTGGTGGGAGACTTCAGAGAAACATATCAATACACTTTTCTTTTCTTGATGTTCAGTCAGAAGTTGCATTTGAAATTCCTAAAGCACCCCACATTTCATAGTTATTCTGTCAATAATTTGAAGCCATATGCAATAAAACCTAAACATGGATGCATTTGAGTCGGTCACTGCAGGAAAACAACAATGGAACAAGTTTCCTGTAGAATTTACAGCAAATACCAAGCAAAAAAAGTTGCTAATAAAGTGCTGTAAAATTGTATGCCAATAATTACAGGATATCACTGGATACTTTTTTCAGGTTATGCTGTATATAAATTACAGCAATGAATTTTTGTTTTATATTAGAAACAACCTAATTGTATTTTAGTTATTTTTTGTTTTGTTTTGACAGCTCCAGTTTGAATGTAGCCGTGCTAATGGGGCTAACAGAGCCTAGAATACCAGAGGCATTTACAGGCTCTGCTAATGCATGCAGCTAGCATTAGCATAATGTAAATATTTCGCTAGCTAACATTTGCAAAAACTGTGCATTTCCACACCCCATATATTCCGTACAAAATGACTAAAATTTACTTATTATTATTATTATTATTATTTAAATTATGTGAAATACAGTCACTCACACAAATTAAAAAAAATATTCTTACACAAATGCTGGTTTGTCTACATTACATGTTGAGTTAAAATGGACATGGTCAAATCACTTTTTAATTTCATGGACTAATAATGTCTTACTTACACTTTACTTTACCCCCCCATCCACTTTCATGTCTTCTAATACTAGCAGTGTGTAATTGTTATTTGTATTTTTTTTTTTTTACAGTCAAGACCAAGTGACAACACAACCATCCTGTAATTTTACAATGTGGTACTGTGAACCAATGCTTTAAATTACCATAAATATTTTTGCCCATAATACATTGCAATATACAACACCTTGTAAATTGTTAGAACAAGAAGCTACTAGAATTTTTATGGTAGAAATTACAGAAATGTGTTACAATTGAATGGTGATAATTTGTAAAACTGAAAGACTGAATTGACACCTCTGCTTAACTGACAATGACATGCAGTGACACTAAGTATATGATCCTGTGATACATCAACTATATTTGCTGATCATGATATTTTAAGCTGTAGAGACATTTAGGCTTTCTTTGTGTTGGTAACATCTGCGCAATCATATAATTTAAGTTCCCACGAAACGGCTACTGGAATGATATGTGCTTTGCATATTAATGCATTTCCTGTAAAAACAGGAGTTTAAATGGCCCAACCACCTCCTGAAAAGCCCAGATTGGTCATACTGATGGCCAGCTACCTCATAAACCATTTACACCAGACAAATAAATTAGAGGAACCATTTCATTGGACACAGAATTAGGTATAAGCCCCGGAGATCAGGATGAGTCATCAAACAATGTTTTGCTGTTTTCCAGGAAATGACAAACCTTAAAAAGACATTGAGGAAACCAGCAAAAGTCAGGCCAGATACACAATGTAGTGATCAGCAGCACAAAACACATTATATAAAAACAGATCATCGTTTGATTTATTTGATTTCAACAAGACTTAAATATTCTCATGATATCATACTAAACCGAAACTGTAGCTGCATTTCTAAATGTCCTTGGGTATATAGAGAGCAGAGGATACACACTGTTGACACATTTCCAAGCTTCAAATAGAGCTGACTTTCTGAGAGTCAAGGAAATGAAATGCACATCAATTTGTGAGTGGGAACACGATATTTATTCAGTTTAACTTTTATCATTCTAAATCCTAAGCAATTCTAGACCAATGTTGAAGAGAGTGAAAAACTATTTCAGCCTCTGCCACTTTTATTGGACCTGGCCCTCACTCCACAAACTTTCATGAAAACTGGAGTGGTAGTTTTTGTATAATCCTGTTGATAGACAGATGTATGTTACTTCTACTATTACCTCTACTGTAGAGGTAATAAAGCCATTCCAGGCTGGTGAAATATTACTGAGACAGATCATGTTCTATGTGCTACAATATCCAATCTGAAGCTGAGCCCACACAACATTACCAAATCGTTTTATCCTGTTTGGTGGTATGGTGTACTTTCACCCCCCTCTGTAGTCCTGCAACTCCGGGAGCTCAATGGAGAGTCTATCCTCCTGGGAGCGGCTGCATGTAGACTGATGGGTGCAGCGGATCGGCTTCCTGACTCCTCCACCTACAGGAATCCCCCGCTCTACTTTGCCTGTAAATGCAGAGATGCAAACATATGCATAATGTAGTGGAGATAACAGTCAGCAGATGAGTCCACCCGTCTAAAAGGTCAGCTGGTTGGCTTATCTATGAGTCCGATGAAGTCCACAGTTGAAGGTTTTCAGGTAAAGTATTTCAAGTTAACTCATTTTGAAAATGTGTAATTTCAGTTCTCATGAAGGTAGCATTAAATTCTGTGTATATACAGTATGCAAGTGGTGTCAGCAGCAAAATATGTAGAAAATCTAGGTAAGGAAGGTTATGTACCAGAGGAAAGGGCTTGGCTTTAAAACCAATGTGGAAGAATCTAGATGTAATACCAGTCATGCTTACTGGGGTTGGCTTGAAAGCCCCCTGGCTGCCACTAGCCACTTTTACACAGAGACTCTGGAAAAAAAAAAAAAAGGAGATGGTGATCCCACCTTTTTTCCACCATTGATTTTCATAGCCAAGCCAAAGGAGTCACAGAGGTGGACTTTCACACAACGGCCCTGCTTTTCAGAATCAAAAGGGTGGTGCCACAGCGCAGCACATAGTAAGACATATAACTTGTGTCAGAGTCAGACTTGTGGAACTCTGTATATTCCCAGTTCTACTTCTCTGGTCATGTTGATATGTTTGTTTACTGTACATGACCCACACTCATTTTTAAACCCCCCAGGCATGCACATACAATATGTCATCAAAATGTCACCTTGGTTGCGGAATGAGAGGTGTTCCTTTTACAGAGTCTTCCAGAATCATGATTCCACCTTTATCATGACTCTGTTACTGATCCCACCATTTCATTTACACAGACATTGTTCAAGTCAGAATTTTTTTCCAGGATTAATTCCATGTTCACACATTTAATTTGCAACCTTTGATAAGTGATGTGGTCATGCATCTGTAAAAATGTCCTCTTTTAGTTGTCTGATAGATCAGCATGGTAGCTCACTTGTTTTTCTGACATAGAACACTTTAATTGTGGTAAATGTTCTGCTAACAAGACTGTAAAATTACCTTGTTATGTAATAGTTGACTGTTTTCTTCTACCTCTGACTCCTTGGTCTCCCATGGTTCTGCCCCTTTTGTCCACATATGGTCACTTCTCCTTCCAAACAGTCAACATGGAAGGTGATGTAAGTAATGTTAAATTGAACATGGAATGTTGGTGGTGAAGTTGTAGTTTTATGTTGTTATAACAACAGTTCTCAGAGGGAAGCTTATATTATTACTGATATTAGTTCAATTTTACTGAGTTAGCCCACTGACAAGATAGGAGCCGAGTAATTTAGTAACATGGCATCTTGAATGATTGGATAACTCACCTTCTCAAATATTTCCTTATTTTGACAAAAATGACTTTTGTAAGTTGCATGTTAAGTCAGAAAAAACAATGAATGGCTTTACAGTTATGCTCCAAAATCAAAATGATCACAAAAAAGGAAAAGGCTACACTTGAACACAAAACTTGAAGCATGTTTGTTGAAAACAATATGAAACTGATTTCTGGTCTGCTCTAGAAACAAAATGATAACAGAAGGATGGACAAACCAGTGGCTCTATTGCTGCACACTCCATCCAAGGGGATAAAAAAAAAAAAATCATATAAACTTAAATAAATTTTTGCTGAAATATAATACTGGTCAGGCAAGACTGATCATAATGACCTAATAAACACTCTTCAGTGTGTAGAGATTCATACTGACCACACATGGAGCAGACGATATGTTAAGCAGAGTCTGACCAGGCTTTCTAAAATTCCAGGAAAGGCCAAGATTGAAGCCTGACCCCTGAAATAACACCACTCTCTTTCACAAGATGTTATAAAACACACATCCAGAAAAATCAGGAGTCCGGCTCAAAATGCCTGACTAATCACATGAACACCCTCCATACTCCTGAACCTTTGAAAAGGCTAATGAAATATACTCCCTCTCCCTTCAGGGGCCTAATCCCTCTTAGCAAGGATGTAAGAAACGTGCCACCTGCCTCCAGTCATACAGTTCCAGGCCTGACTGCCCTTGTGACACCACGCCTGCCTTAATTCCATGAACAAATGCATAACTTCATGTAGATACCACCACAGCATAAATACATTTTTACTCCTATCACTTACAAAACTCAAAGGTTATGTTACTGGCAGGCTGGGATTAAGAGATTTTGAAGAATGTTTTAAGCTTTTTGTCCATTGAGGCCAAAAACTTCACCTTTTAGATCCTATTTTGTGAAATCCCTTTAAGATGGTCTGGATAGAATGTGATTAGTCTTAGCTGATAAAATGACCACCTATTCCGAATGTGACATGTATGTGAGTTAATCCACCAATTTAAAGGGGACATACTTTGTTAAACCCACTTTTATTAGTCTTTGGTTCATTTATTTGTGTATTTGGACCCTAAAAGTCCAAAAAAGTTTGAGTAAAGTTTGAATTTGAACCCTCCAGGTGCTGCAAAGCTATCTTTATATTCATTTTGGATTTCTATGACCTGTTTTAATTCCTGCTTAATTTCTTATGTCTATAACTAGTTACATCACAACATTTGTACATATAAGGTCAAGACTTCCGACAAACATTTCTCCAAGTACATCATAACTGTTTGTCAGCAGCAGCGGTTGTAGTTCACACTGAAAATATGTTCAGACTTTGAGATGATTACCTAAAATGTTCTGTTGTTGTTTGAAAGGGACAGAGCAGCACAGCCAACAACCTGGAAGAGGTGGGGTGTAAAGTGGCTCATTTGCATTTAAAGGGCCAGTGCTTTGAATTCTAATTACTCAGAAATAGAGTTGAAGATGAACCTGTAGAGTTGAATTAATGAACAATTCACAGCCAAGCATAGCATTTACAGTTTATGTAAAGCACAGGGTGATGTTTGAAAATGTATTATTTCATTTAACAAAAAGCTAAATACCACTCCTTTAAAGTATATATAAACTTTCCCAGTTTGGAAGACACAAAAGAACTATCAACAATAAACAGAAACATTGCTGTATTGATTTAAAGTGCTGTGAAGTGAATCGACGAACTGCCAACACAATATTTTCAAGATGATATCAGACGCTATAAAGTGAGTGCACTGGAAAAGTAGAGCAGTGATGTTCAGACGGATCCTCGGAAGTTGTCTTTAATTTGCCTTTGCAGTAGCCCATTCAGGATGACAGCGGTTGTTTAAACAAGGAGGAAGATGTCAGAATGCATTAGCATCCGGACGGACTCTCCACCCAGAGGAGTCAGCAGTGCCGGAAAATCAGTCATTAAATTTGCAACCATTCTGCCAAGCTGCACCGTCTGCTTATGGGATGAGGGGCTGAGCTTTACAGCCATGATCCTTTTATCGTAGAACAGGTTTCATATTTCTGATTCACCTCACAGATGAAGAGTCGCCTTTACCATATGACACACTGGGATAAATTGTTTTTGTTGAAGATGAATTGCACTAAGATGCACATTATGTTTTTCTATTTGTGTAATGTGGAAGCGAGTGTGCCATCTTTGAACAAAGAGCCTTCAAAGTGCACATTCAATATTAATACTAATAAGACACTGGCAACCATAAAGGCCTGAGCTAAAAATACATGGGTGCTTCTAACGCTTCCATAGTCTTGCTTATATATTTTGTAATAATGTAAAATAACTAATCACAATGTTGTATATGCGACTTGGAATACACATGATTAACCCATAAAGACCCAAATATCCACCTGTGACCAAAATCATTTATAGATATAAAAAGGTAAAAAAACAAACTGTTGATCCACTAATTCTATCAATACATGTAAATAATTGGTGTAAAGTACAGTTTTTTCCGCCTTTTCATGGTCATCAGATTTGACCCATTTGGACATTCAGAGGCTCCATAGTGAACATGGAAACACTGTCATCATCTAAAACAATGATTAACCAATGAAACCCATGGAATTTAATAACTGACAGTGGATGGAGACGCTTGGTTTATGTTCAGATAATGACACGTTTGTTGAAAAAGTCACTTTTTCTTAAATTTTCTGTTTTTTTTTTTTTTTGTATAATAACCCTCAAATGTAAGGATTGAAGTATATAATCAGTCATTTAAATATCTGAAAATACCTGACTTTCACTGAAAAAAAAATTAAAAATGGAAAAGTTAATATTATAATAAATTGCGATAAATCACATAAGAAAGGTTAAATCTCGAGAAAAATCATTTGGGAACTGTCACAAAAGTGGCACTGGGTCTTTATAGATTAAAACAAACAAATCCTTTTCTTCACATCTGCACAAGTGATACTGAAAATGTTCTGCCAATCATAGAACAATATCTGACAAAGAAACTGCATGTTACAATTTGAGAATCTATTGACGTGTTGTGGTAGCAGCCATTTTCCGAGGCACACAGTACATGCAATTGTTGTTCAGGCATTAATCTTTTGCTACTCAGATTTTACTTTTCAGCTGCCTCAGATAAACATCGGCTTTGTTTACAGATCTTTCATCTATAGTAAACAATAGATTTTGTTGTTCTTATTTCAACTGCCCTTCCCCCATCTACCTTTTGTCTCTGAAAACCCTGGTTTGTTGTTAGAAGCCTTCAATTGGAGTCTAGCTGGCCTGCCCCCTCTCCTGCCTCAAAGCCGGTTGCAGATGAAAAATTTATGACTCTATGCCTTGAAAACCTCACATTCCATTTGAAGTGCTGCTGTTCCTCTGATGCTGCCCCCACTGATGGCAACTGCGTCTGCCGTCTTCATTCGACCAGCACTTTTCCTCACAGTGGGAGTGCAAATCAGGGAGAGAGGGTGGGATGGTGTTCGTGGCTTTACTCTCCTTCACTGTTCACTAATCAAGGACAGGTTTTTTTTTGGATTTGTGTGCAATAATAAGGCAGTGATTAACCACTTTTAAAAGCTACTTACTGCAAACTCACCTCCACACAGCCCCCTCATCACCTTCTTTTACAGTTCTTTGTCTTTTTTTTTTGTTGTTATAATATGACTATTTTATTTCATTTTGTTGACCTTCTTGGATGATGGCTATGTATTTGCAATGTCACAACATTCATGTTTACACATTGCTGCATTTTTTTTTTTGCTAAACTGATGATGTAATAGTCAGATAGTCACCTTAAGTTTCCTCAAGCACATCTAATAGATTAGTCAATAGAGCTGAATTGTATGGTGGCCAAATGCAAAGGACACTGAATGAAGCCAATATGGAAGTATATTAAAGTTGTAATACCGCTGATGGCCACTGGAGGGGCTCCAAAAAGCCCTGGCTCTCCTAGACTTAGTATATTGAAGGTCTCTCTCCACATACTAAGGGTTTAATTTTATCCAGCAATCATTCATCTTTTTTTTTTCTTTTTTTTTTACATTTTTTTGGAACCTCATATACAGTAAGTCATTAATAAAACAGTTTATCCTTTGGTCAGATCTCAGATCCCATAGAAGTTTCTGTTGGCTGCATTGGAATATATCTGTATGACAACTCACTTACCTACTCAGACTTTCACTTAACTAGTCAGACTTTCACTTACCTAGTCAGACTTTCAGAGTTTAGTTTTACTTGATAAATTGCATTTTTGCCTGCAAAATTATTTTTGCTATACAGTGCTTGTTTACCATTTCCCCAAATCTGTGAAAATTCCAGATTGCATTAGCTCACCTCTGACCACTCAGGCTCAGCTCTGTCCATTTTGTGACATAGGAAGGATTACCCTTATACATCAGCAGCAGGTAGATGTACTGAGTCATAGTAAGCATCATATTTATGACCTCTGGTAAAGTTTCATACTGGCTTCCATTTACAGTTATTGTAGATCATTCATTCATCAGACAGAGGTAGAGATATAGGAATACCCCTTATGTCAAATAATGTGACGTCATAGTGACATCATATAAATTTAATGTAAAACTAGAAAAGCACTCAGAGAGCTCAAACCTCCGCCAAGCAGCACAGTTCCCCCACATATTGTGACTGACACCCTGTAATATTACTCCCACATTTGTTTTT
>JAPSES010000249.1:5605416-5622345 GCA_029822895.1 Maxillicosta whitleyi
CAATACAATGATCAGGAATCGCACATAAATCATAAAGCCCATGTAAAAAGGCCAAGGCAAAGTGCCCAATGGGTCGGTGGAAGTGGTCAAAAAGGGGGCGTGACTAAACAGCTCTATAGGACACCAGAAGTCCCACCTTAAAAACAAAAAAGGGGCAGGACTTATAATTTTTTGTATTATTTTTTGACATTAAATTTATATGACATCACTGTGGCGTCATATTATTTGACATAAGGGGTATTCCTATATCTCTGGCGTCTTTTCTATAACACCTCCTCTCCATCCTTCACATCATCAGTAACCTGAAAAAGACATTTTCATGCATCTATACAGACAGTTAGGAAAATATGTAAATGAAAAAAAACAAAAACTATGACAACCATAATGTATTTTTAAAATATTAAGTAATGAATATGCGGCTCACTGAGTAAAAGCCTTTTGAAAGAAGAGACAGTAAAATATGCACATCAGTGACATTCAGCCAAGGACTTGATTAAAATGGTTGTAATTGCTAAATAGTTAATGCAATATTTTTGTTGAACTCTTTGAATTAAAGCTGAAAGTCTACACTTCAACCCCTCACTGACTGCTTTATTTCAGATCCACTGTGGTGTTGTGCAGAGGCAAGATAGCAACATTTGGGTCACTGTATGCACATGGATTTGCACACACATAATTGCATGATTTAGTTTTTTTTTTTTTTAAACAGAAGATATAGAAATATATCTTTTCAGTCTCCTCTTGTGCGTCAAATCAAAGTGGTTCCTAAGCAACAGGTAATTTCACAGCACACACTGTTGCACATGTAGCAGCTTTTCATTGTGGAGGCTCCAGGCCAATTTTAAGTCACAAGTCACATCAGACTGCAACCTTGAGCCACTCAGTACTTTTCAAAGCTTTGCGTAAAGCTCAGGGGTAACACCATGCCTGTCACTGGAATAATTAGTTCAGGACAATGAAGCAGCGTTCATCTTGAGCACAAGGTCTCCTCCTGCACCACAGAGATCAACATTCCCTTGAGCAACCCGTGGTTTCCTGGTGCCGGGATTTATAGGTTATGATCAAAAAGAAAACATAACAGGGAAGCTCATGAGTCGATGTCAGTTGTCAGTCTAACTAAACTTAGGCTTAAATGATCTCCAGTTAGTTAAACTTAAAATAAAAAAAATAAAAAAATACAAGGGATGCATAAAAACTTCAGCTATACCAACTTTTTTGACAGACATCAGCGATCAGAAAATAAAAGGTCACTTCACAAATGGCAACAGTTGATGTTTGTCTGTTGTGTTTTATTCCACCAGTAGATGTAACAACAGATTTAAACACTAACACAACACCAATTTTTACAGTGACGTGTTTCCTTGGCAGAAAAAGGTATAGATATTAAAATATATATAGACAAAAACAAAATGGGAATGCTAGTGGCATCTGCATCAGCTCAGATTGTCACAATTGGTGCATCTCTGCAGTCAATCTGTTCATATAATCAGTCACTTATATAACACATATTTCCATGGAATTAGTCAGCTGTTTTCATTCATTTACAACAATCTTTCATGTAAAAGTAACAAAAGGAATAAAACTATTTTCTGCATTTCTAAAGCCTGATACCACGCTGCACTACAAACCTTTACTCTTTCCAAAACAATTAAGCAAAATTGTCCCCCATGCATTTTTTCATTACCATTGTTTTATTCTATATAACTTATTACACAAATTTTATAATCCTCCTGTTTAAGCAACACTTTTTTTTTAACTTGTCTTGTCCGGCATCATAACAGCAGAATGGTAGTCTGGATGCCTTTTGGTACCAAACAAATTTGCTTTGTCAAGGGAAACTTTGTAGAGTATGTGAGGTTCCCCTTTATATTCAACTGTATTATGTTTATTATGTGATTTGTTGAACCATATTTCGATGCCAGACCTGACATGAGGAAACAGGGGGGATGAGAAGAGAGGGGAGAGGGAGGGAGGGGGGTGTCAGGGACCCTCACAAAAAAATATCAACAGTATCAACGATATCAACAATAACAACCATAGTGATAATTATAATGGTAGCAATAACTAGAACCAGAACCAAGTAAACTGGACAAAGAAAGAAATTACACTGAAACAAAATGAAACAGACCTGTTGAATGAGCAGAAAACATAAACAACCCATCATAAACAACAACCACAAAAGTAATACTGCTAATAGATCCACAGAACAATAGTTGTTCATATGAATCTGCTGTAACACTTAACCCTGTTAAAAATGACCCATCAAAAACTAACCACAAAATTCACATTTTTTTGGAACTGAGATGTTGATTAGACTTTTTACAAAATACAAGGAAAACATTTTGCCATGTCATTTTGTTTGATATATATTTTTGTATCATATTTGAAAAATTGGGAATTTTTATGAAGCACTTAATCTACCTGCAGTATCAAATTTGATACACACATTTTTATCACAATTTAACTGAACTATAAAGAACCAAGTCTGATGTAACTAAGAAACTAAGCAACTAAGTCGTTTCAGTACATGAAGTACCTATTTTAAAAAAAATTAATAGCAATATAAATGTTCTTAAAGTGATCCTTTGAAAACTGCCAATGACTTTCCTACAAAAAGTCTGTGGATGATTTAACAACTGCAGCCATATTGAAAAAAAAAAAAAAAAAAGGGGTGGGGGGGAGAAGCTCATCCAGTGGTTGCAGTGGGATGATCAGAAAACATGTATCATGTTATATACAACAGATTTTTAAGGAAAGTATTGATCTGGTTGATTAGATGATTAGAGGTCTCACAACCTGGTGTAGCAAATTTGATACAAATGTTTTTTTTTTTTAATATTGGATTTAAGTGCATAAGTGTTTCAGTAAATCACACATGAAATTATATATTTTGACCTACTTTTTATTTGATTATTGTTTATATGGTATTCTTAAAAAACAATGTTAATCACACAGTTATATATTTTACTTATCAGCTTAAAAACACAATATGGAGCTGTTTTTGTAATATTATATCTACAACTGATAATCTGAAAAATCTATTTATGGCAAAGTACACTGCTCAAGCCAATCAGTCCATGTAAAGAAACAAAGAATGACCCAGTTTAGAACATTTCCATACACTAGGTATAGGCTGATGCACAGATTTATTATACTAACCTCATTGCATTTGGTTTTCTATAAGCCAATTTAACAGCATAGATTTATAGTAGCAGAATGGCTCGTCATAGTCACACCTAAATGGCTTCTAACATCATCAGTGTTATTACTTTTATCTGAGATGTGTCTGTGGGTCACAATATATAAGTAAAAAATAAAATCTAAACTAATATTTAAGTATTAAATAGCATTTTGTGGGAATAATGCATGACATAGTGGTCTAAAAATGATTTATTTATGAAGCCTTTTCTGCCTGTCAGTGCAGTATGTCATTCTTATTAGATGGAAGCAGTGAAACACAATCCTTACTGTTCCTTCAGACTCTGAACATGATAAATCCCACTATGTCTTCATTTCAGTTTTGGGGATTCAGTGAAAAAAAACAAAAAAAAAAAAATCCTGATGCTGCTGCTGAAGGACAACAACACACCATCAGCTTAGTCTCATGGGATTCCAACCTGGTCAATAATTCATAGCAGGGCAAGAAATTTTATAAGGAGGCAGAAAGATGGTGGACAGTAAAAAATAAAGCAGGGAGAAGAGTAAAGAGTAGATATGGGAGAGTGTGGAGGCTTACTACTGTTTGTCTGCTTCTGACTCAGGGCAATAACATGTCAGCAGAGGCTTTCAGGGCTTCTACCTGTCAATCAAAAACAGTCGGTACTGGGGAATGGTCAACATATAGTGCAGGAAAAGAACCATTTTCTTCCATTTTCTGTGGGTGTAGTGTTTTATCAGAGAAATGGACTCAATATCTGAGGGAATACACTGTAGCTGCACATGAAAGACTGATAAGAACAGCGGAGCAATGATCAGAGCTGGCAGAGCAGATGCAAATCACTGCAGAGAATATTTGCATGTGTCGTACTTAGCTGCTTAGCATGACTGATGTGGTGCGATATTAAACTGGGCAGAAGCATATGTATCAAGCTGATAAATGGTACTGATAATTAAGCGTAAAAGCAAATCATGGGTGGGAGAGTGGGTTTTTGGGGGGGCATAATGGATGATTTTCTTTGTATTGGGTCATTTATTCTTGTTTCAAAGAAAAGCCATTGGTTCTGAAATAAATTTGAAGAGCTGAAAACATATTTAATTACATTCAGTGGAAGAAGATTAATGTATGCAGAAACATTAAACCAAGTCAATAAATTATACTATCAATTCAGAACCGGATCTCACAAAATAGATTTTATCTACATTGCAAACAAGGTCTTTTTACTTTAAAGTGAACACAGTAGTGTTTTAATGTCATTGCCTGAAGCTAAATATAAAGAGGTGTCTAACAGTGCTTTACTGCTTTGTTCTCCAGAGGCAGAATTTCCCAGCAGGTAAGAGGTAGATCTTTTGTCAGGATCAGGACACACTTCGAGAAACAATGGCACTCACTCTGCAGAGTTTCCTGCATCTGCTGTGCATATCAAATGCTGTCAAATGCCACAGTTATGGTGAATAACATGAAAATCAAAGACAAATAGTTTGTGTGATCTATCAAATAGTGCAGATACTCAAAGACCTTAAAAAGAAAGGTGTTTTTTTTATGTATAAATTACTTGATTTGCACTGTTATTATAATGCATTTTTAAAATAAGATGCTATCGCTGTTTTAAGTCAGTGATTTTGTTGCCATTATGAGACACATCAGGCAAATATGCACAGAAAAAAAGAGAATAACTGTATCCACTTCAATGAGGTGCAATAACACTCATGAATTGACTGCACCTTTGGGGTCTGTTAAAAAAAAAAAAAAAAATTGGCCCTGAAGTGTTACAATCCATCCCCCATATGTACGCCACCTCCCATCTCCTCACTGGGGCACGTACATGCAAATGACAATCTGTTGCCATACTAATTAAGGTCTAGGTCACGTGAAAGAGAGCCGTGTGACTCCTTGAGCTTAAAGAGGTTATTTTATGATGCGATCATTTGGCAAGCAGCCTATTGTGATATTATAGAGGAAAACAGCTTTGAAGCAGAATTTCAAAACAGTATAATGAAATAAAAAAGAAAAGGGGTGAAATCAGACGGAGAGTTACATATTGCGCCCTGCCCATCCTCTGCCCACGGGGTTTCCTCACTGGCTTATCGTGAAACCTCTCCGGGAAACATGACTCAGTTCCCCATGGCACTCATCTGAGGAATCGATATCATGATGACAATGACAGCTGCTGCATAGCTGATGATAATACATTAGAGAAACTATAACACCAAATATTGTAACATAATACTGGGCAGAAATGTATTAAAAAGTATACATTTAACAGTATAAAGGTTTTTCTCATCTGTAATAAGCTAAAAAGAAAGAAAAATGTGACATTTCTTTACCACACTACAAAGAAAAGATTCCACCCTGGGCCACATATACTGTTTTTAATCAGGAAATATGATCTTTAGACCTATTGATTATTCACTAAACAGGGTTTTTCATGTCTGTTTTTTTTTTTTTTTTTTTTTTTTTTTTTCATTTTTTATTTGGAAAGGCCACTGTACATTAATCAACATTTCAGCAAATACAAATGTATTGTATGTTGACTCCAGGATAATTTTCCTCCATAATCCCTTTGTCTGTTGTTAAAAAGCATCTAAAAATAAACTAAAATAACAATACATACTACATATGAATGTAACATACAATCCTGTACAGCATATATAAAATACAATTAAAACACTAAATTATACATTATATAATTGTGTTTTCAGTTCAACGATGAGCAGATCAATTTTACATTTCTTTGGGTGGTTGCAATAATATATGATGAAAATGCCCAAACCCATTTTCATTCAGTTTTATACAATAACAACAAAGAAGCCATGAAAACCTTTAACAAATTACAAATTATTGCAACATTTTGTCAAGAGTATTCCTAAATATTCCTAAAAATATATTTATAAAGACTTTCCTGGCTGTAATAATATTTAACGCTACATTCACTGTTATTATTATTATTATTATTATTATACATCATTTATGTCATTTAATATGTGTTTCCTGCTAATTATTTACACACAAACATACATGTTAAAATTTTTCTTCTCACCGCTGCAAATTGATTTTGTTTAGTTACACCAATACAAGTCTGATTCCACAATTATGAAACAAATACACAGACTTCCTTGCATAGAAGAGCGTTGCACAGAAGCGGTGAACACAGTAGCAGAAGGTGACACAACGCTGCTTTGACAATCATGTCATGTCTTTAAGAATCACCGCTGTCTTTTATCAACAGATTCTGACTCTGAAACACATCAGTTTAAATTATAGGACTCATTTCTCTGCAGATGTGTCCTACCCTTTCATCAAGCTCTGCTAAATACAACAAATATCCCAGCATTACACAAGTGTGTAATTTATAAATGACACAGGCTTTTTCTCGTGCCAGACCGTGTTTACCAAAACCTTATTTACGGCTGCTGGCATTCTTGCTTTAGTGTCAGATGAATACATGTGTCTTTGTTCACGCAGTGACATGTGGAGAGCAGCCTTCTGCTAATGGAGCCGGCCGTGAGTGATCTTTGCAGGGGATCTGTGTGGTGCGACGGTCCTACACTCTCAGCAGGATTTACCGTCAGCATCAGAGGACATCCACGCTCCCACTCATCTGGCCATTTGTGCTCAACTGAGTTCAATAAATCATCACGTCAGCCACCTCCGCATCTTCAAAGTAACCAGTGAAATCCATTTCCTAAGAGGGGGTGATTTGAGAAGACACAACACACAAGAAGAGTTTAATTTCTACTTTTTTTTTTTTTTGTCTGATTTAAGTATTATAATTCACTGAGGCCATACATATCAAGCTGGAGCTGGACTTTAAAATGACAATAATAAAAACACTGAATGTTATCTTAAGTCTTATCATTTTATAGCTTTATCTCATATCATGATCATTTAACTAGCAGTCATAACATTTGATTATGATGATTTTTATATTGCAATGATTATTGTTATCATGATATAAAGATTTATTTAAACCATAAGGACCCAGTGGGACATTTGTTACATTTCACAATGGAATTTTTCTCCTATATTTAACTATCCTTGAGTGGTTTATCAACATTTATTGTAAAATTATAATCTGTTTTGTTTTTTTCTGTGAAAATCATTCCAACATTTAATTTCCTAAACATGTAAATGTTCATAAAAGCTCAAATTATTCTATTAAAAATAGAGGAAACTGAAGAAAAAGTGACTTTTTCAGCAAAATCTATCATTAACTGAACATAAATCAAGTGTGTCCACCCACTGTCATTGATCCAACTGCATGAGTTTTACTGGTGAATCTACTTTGTAGAAGATGAAAATGTTTCAATGTTCATGATGGAGCCTCTGAACATCTAAATGGGTCATATCTGATGACCATGAAAATATGAAAAACTGCATTTTACACAAATTATTCACATAAATTCATTAGTGGATCAATAGGTATTTAACTGTTTATATCAGTAGATAATTATGGTAGATGGTGGATGTTTGGATCTTTATGGGTTAAATTACAGCTAAACAAAGCATAAAATGTTCCAATATTTTTGCTGTTTCACCAAATTTTTTTAAGAAACATATTTTATTGTTGAAAAGTATATAGTGTTGTCATTATAATTGTTTTGACTGTTACATGTCTGTCTCCCTGCTTGTTTGGTGGTTGTAATGTTTGGACCAAATAGAAACATTTAAAACCACAAATAAATCATCTTTCATATTGTTTTAATGTTGTTCAGTGAGAACTTCAATGGCACTCATGTTCTTTATTATGGCCTGGATTTCACAACATTCAGTTGAAATAAGCAAAATATAATTTAAATAACAAAATCAGAGACTGAGGGTGTGTTTTTTTCTCAGTACAATGTCACTTTGTTGCATCTTTTGCATCAAAATGATCTTATTGCATCTTTTAAGAATAACTTAAAGCCACAAACAGTTAACAGACGCTAAAAAATCAACCTTTATATATAAAATAACCACCGATATGACATTAATTTGTAACGATAATCATTGCCAAGCACTTTATCAATTTAAATAAATAATACTAAATAAGCAGTGCATTTCTTCCTCTTTTTTCTTTGATAATCAACATACTCATCAGTGCTCAGATTCTATGAAAACAACAATAAATGCATCTCAGAATGCATATATTGATGACTGCAGGTCAAAACAGCTCAGTAGACTGTGCAGAAATCAATTTGTATGCTGATCATGAACCACATTTACCTTTGCCTTAATATGATACATGTTGTTACGAGGAAAAGAAAAACAAATCTGATTGCTTTTGTGGACAGTGTGAGCAATTTGATCTTTAATATTGATCCTCTGCACTGCATCACAATACATTCAAACACGGAACAAACACAATAAGTGTTGAATGTACTGGAACATTTTATAGATCGTCAAATGGTTTTATATACAAAAAAGAAGTAAAGATATAGCTTTTTTATTCAGAATGTTATTTACTCATATGAATTATTTGCATAGTAAAATCCACCATTTACACCTTATGACCTAGAATCTAAAAATTTAAAGAAATTCCTTGAAACTTATTAAAAATAAAAAAAGTATAAGGTCGAAAAGTCACATTACAAATTAATTCAGTGTAATTGCCAACATTATAACGGTAATATTAGAATGGACACGCTACAAAAATACTAAATTACACCTGTGCCATTTGAGACCAGAAACCGAATCCTTCCATAAAAGAAACATGAATGTGTCTGTCTTTGCCT
Organism: Maxillicosta whitleyi; assembly: GCA_029822895.1. Lineage (NCBI taxonomy): Eukaryota > Metazoa > Chordata > Actinopteri > Perciformes > Neosebastidae > Maxillicosta > Maxillicosta whitleyi. The sequence goes on from JAPSES010000249.1 coordinate 5,614,288, forward strand.
TTTCTGTTGCAGGATATTCCCCACAGCTGCTGATAACCCAGTCAGGCTCTTGATTCAGCCTCATTCCAGCAGACAAGTGTGAAAGTCAAGCACCTCTGAACACACACACACTGAGACGTGTCGACAGCCTCAGACTATAAATACATTATTCATAAGAAAAATCTAACATTTACCGCCTCACCTCCTCATATAAACTGGTCAAATTCGGACCTTGTGGCGTAAATGAACGCAGGATAATCAGACACTGTTATTGCAGAGCGTTGAGACTTATTCTAGCAATGGATATATATTAATTCCTTTGGTAATTTTATGACATGAAAATGGCAAATGGAGAGAATTTCAACAATAATATGCAATCTTGAATCAAGTAAAACAGTCCTTTTTTTTTTTTTTGCCCTCAATTAGCTCTTTTGGGGATATTTTGGAAAATTCTTCATCCTTACAGCGATTACATTTGGCATGCTGGAGTGCAATTTCATTTCATAATTAAAAAGTCTAACATGTGAGAAATGCAAATCCTTCATCAGACTGAGACAGGACGTGTTTATCAGGATAATCCATATTCATAGCACATTTTCTCAGTGTGTTTACATGACTTTGGTGGCGAGGAACGCCACTGACTGCATATTCTCACTTTTATTTTTTTTCCCAGGAATTTGATCAAGCTAAACTAAAAAGTTGCTTGACTGTGCTTTTAAAAGACATCAGATCTAAACTATTGTCAAAAACACATCAATATAACTGAACCGCTACCCTCTTGTTTTATAGGTCATAAGGTTACATCATCCTAAATTCAACAACAAACCAATAATCTATTGCGCATGAGCCGCATCAGCACCTACTGCAGATGTAAAGGTGTGTTTGTACGGACCACACACACACACACACACACACACACACACACACTGACAAAATAGAGGCCACGGCAAGGACATCATCTATCACACCGACACAGACAACACCCCAACTAAAACAGAGATTAAAACCACAAGAGCAATAAACACCTGATATCAATAACAGTGTTTAAAGAGTATGTCATTCTTTTTTATGTCACTGGGTTATCTCCCTGCAACACAACATAAAAGTATACTGTGCACTAGGATTCTAGTTTGTTGTGCAAGACCCTGAATCTGATGCATTCAGGATAAAAAAGCACCGCTATTATTCCCACACAACACTAACCCTTTGTAAAACGTAAAATGTGGGACTGTTAATAATTATTTTCATTGTCATGTAATTTCTGGATTGTTTGTTTGGTCTATATAAGATGTAAAAAGGTGTAAAAGTGTAAGAGAAATGAAACTGGAAAAAGATTCAGGTTTAGTTTTTACTTCTTTCTCTTTCTTCTTAAAAATTCGCCTCACTAGTTAAAAATTAGACCTAGAGCGATTTTTGTGGTGACTTACAAATTAGATTATTCTCTTCATTTAACTTTTCCTAGGTGATTTGTCACATTTATTACATTATTACCCTCTGCATTTATCATTTCAAATCAGATATTTTGCTGTATTTAACTCAGCGATCATGTAGATGTTGTGAATTCATACTCATTTATGGTTATTATATCAAAACAGAGAAAACTTAGGAAAAAGGGACTCTTCAGCAAAATATATAAATACCTACAACCACTGTCATTTGTCAAACTATATGGATTTTATTGGTGAATCAATGATGCTGATGATGATAGTGTTTCGATGTTCACTATGTATGAGTCATAGCTGATGAAAATCTAAGTACTACTGCATTTTACCTGAATTATTTTTAATGTATTTATAGGTGTTAATTGTTTTAGATCAGTAATGCTTTTGGTTTTCAGGGACTGGTTGGGTTTTTTAAGGGTTAATAGTCAACAACTAATCGATTAATACATTGTTGCACCTCTAACATATTTCATCCACATAGTTATAACTGATTTATAATCTGCTCACTCACAAGTGTTTATACTACTCCCCCCACCCCCCCCTCACCCATTTGGAGTATAAGTGGGCTGGCAACATGCTTAACAACCTGTAAATGCATTTCCATACAGATTTCTTAAAGCATGTCTTCAGTAAAACATCCAGTGTCATTTAATATAAACAGATCATGAAGATCAAATCAAATTCTTGAGTATGTGCAGTGTATTTGCCAAGGTGTTCACCAAACGGTTATATAAAGAAGATTATTACATAGTGCGACACAACCCCCGTCCCCCCGCCATAAATTCAGATGGTTTGTCAGGCGATCGCAGCAGGAACGTGACAGACTGAGTGTTGCACACTGGCATGTCTGCAGCAAAGTGATCATGACCGCTTTAATAACTATCAGGAAGATTTGTACTTGTCACAGGCTCCTTAGATATAACATCCCATTCTCAGTGCTCATAAGCAGGGAAATAAATCTTTCACTTCAGGTCCAACACAATAACAGTGATACATCAAAGCTGAAACGACCTGTATGACTGAAATTGATTTTTTTTTCCTGGTGGTCGTTTAAATCCAATCAACTATAAGTGTTAAAATGCAGTGCAGAAGCTGACCTAAGTACATAAGACAATATTAAACCTCAGTGTGTAAAATAACAGCATGATTACATTGGTTTTTTTTTGTGTGTGTGTGTGTATTAACATCAATCAATGCTTAATTTTTTTGCATCATTCACCCCAAAAAAACCTTAAATATGCCAATGTAAATAGTGCATATGGACTCATTATATCTGGTTCAGGCTTTGTGCCCAAGAGTGAATTATTAATTGAATATTATTATGTAAATCCAAGCCGTTTTTAAAGGAGCCAAATGTGAGGCATCTGGGGATAAGAGTAGGAGGAGTGTGTGAATATGTTACATACACTGAATATTTCTGGAATTTACAATTGGCCGACCCAATCCAGCTTCATTACAGCTGTCAACAGAGATAAGCAGTTCTTTCATGTCTGCTCAAATGTACATGTTTTTCCACCTCGAACACACACAAATCCAATTATGCTCTAATTGAGTGTTACAAGGCTCATTGATTATGACAGAGGCAGTGCAGCAGACTGAGCCGCAGTAAAATATCCCTCGTAATTAGTCCCAGTACTCAGGAGACATGATTTAATACTGAAGCAATATTACTTAATATTACTCAATTTGGATCGACATAGCCAACAATGAAAGATTAATATGTTTGGAGCTAAAACTGAAGAACTGAGGAGTGTCCAGTTTGGAATTTCTAGTCGAACAGAGTGAACACTAGATTGTGAAATGCACCAAGCAATAAATAACAAATAAATAATAATGAATACCAATATTGTCTACCATAAAATCTAATTTTGGTAAATCTAAGGATTAGATTGGGTTCTCTCTCCAGCTACAGCTGAGATAGCAATTCTACTTCTGTAGACAAGACAAGCTGCAGTCGCCAAGTTAATAATTATTATCTTGTGCTAAGCGTTGTACTGAGTCTATGGTCAGTAACAGTGAAACATTTCCATGACAGACACCAGTCACCGGAGGATGCACCCATATGCTTTAAAGTAAAGGTCACAAGAAGGTCATTTGTTTGCAACAATATCATGGCACCGTTTTAGATATTAAACATTTGGTCATGCCATTAGATTTATACCAGTAGTGCCTTGAAGGTAAATTATACCATAAAATACAGCCCATGTTACTCACATGAACCAGAACACATTTCTATTAAGACCACAATCTAATTTGTAAGGTCAGAAATTGGATTTGTTGACTTTCTTACTGGAGCTGCAGTACTGTCACTGGTGAGTCAGTTGGAGTCCAGATGGTGGAGTTGATGCTCACTTCCATAAAAGGGAGATGATGGTTTTCATGAAAAAGTGTTTAAAGACCATGGCGTACATTAGCTGCCCACGATTAAAGGACAGAGAGCTGTTTGCAGTGAAGCAAGGCCATACGAGTAGACCTGTGTTACAAGAAGAGACGAGACAAAACTACTGATACATGGATGACACCAAATGTGAGGATCAACATCAGTATGGATAGTACAGTAGTATAGTATACTACTGAACATTTCAGTCTAGTCTGAAATGTAAATAAAGCAGTTATTATGTTTCAAGGTAAAATATATCTGTAGTCAGCGCTATGTTCCCCAGTCCAACATACATGATGGGATGTAGTTCCATATGTGGGGATGACAGCCTGCAAACCATAAGGCAGTTCTGTTGCATTCAAATGAATTACCACCAAAATGTAATAATGCAGGTGAAAACATAAAATTCTTGGTGTTCTAGGTTCAAATCTTTAGGGTAAATAAGCCTAAATATTTTACTCTAGATGCAGATAAATGTTGATTTTTATTTTTTTTGTTCAAGAAAATATGGTTATCACACATTAACCTAAAATGTGCTTCTTTTATAGGATACATGCAGGACTAGGCCTAAAAACATAATGTGCTGTTACTATACAGTATGTTGGTGGCTGCTCAAAAATGGTACTGGTGAACCCAATACACTTCTAAGTTGTATTGTAATGTAATGTAATATTCATTTTCTGAACCCGCTTCATCCTCACTAGGGTCACAGGGGTTGCTGGAGCCTATCCCAGCTACGTTCGTCACAGGTCTGACATATAGAGACAAATAATCACTCTCACATTCACACCTCTGGGCAAGTTAGATTAATCAATGAGCCTATCAGTGCATGTCTTTGGATGGTCTGAGGAAGCTGGAGTTCCCGGGGAGAACCCACACAAACATGCAAACTCCACACAGAAAGGTCCCACTCCCATCTACTGGTGTCGGAATCAAACCTAGAACCTTCTTGCTGTGAGGCATGCTATCCACTGCACCACCGTGTTTATATTTAGTGTCTTCTAAAAGGTACCAATTAAACTATAGACCACTCCAGATTCCTAGACCTGGAATGTGTAGATCTATTGTATGTGATGTATGAAACATATTTGAGCAATGAATGTGAGTGACTATTATTGGATTCAAATTCCTTGTTTTTCCAAATTCAGATATTGTGTGGCGTTTGTCTCTGATGAATACAGCACAGTATAATATAATGTAATCACAGAGATGAATATTTTTTCTAGGGGGAATATAGGGAACACAGATATGCTACCATTTTTTGCGGGGCGCTGACAACGGCGACTTGTCAGTACAACTGTATCTGTATTCCCATATTTGTCTGTGTTTTAACGTTAACCTTGATCAGTTGTAACTGGAATGTGTTTTCTTTGCTCTGAAACATGTTCATGTTTTATGTGCAATGACATAAATATCAATCAATCAATATGTCTAACTTAGCAGATACTTTAGCTACTTTAAAATGCATCAAACAAGGGATACAGAATGTGTTTTTGTTATGAATTATAATCTTGAAACGACATCCAGTCTGAGTCTTAACCTGAACTTAGCAACTTTATTCACCTATGTGGAAGCCCATGTTTCATAACAGGATTTTTTCAGTTTGCCTGCAGCAGCACTTTTATGATGTTCTCGCTACAACAAGATAGAGACAGGTCAAAGTCCCCACCAGAGACTCACACACAAAAACTTCAGACTGAGAGTTGTTTTGTCTATTGAATTATTGAGCCTCTTCTAGGTGGCTGCGTGGTGGAAAGTGATGATCTGAAAAGTCAGTGTAAGTTGAACGAACCAAGAAAAGGACTGCGCTTTACCACGGGGTAAGATGTTTGTGCACACGCTAGGCATATATTTGGTGTTAGTATGTTGAAGTGAAGGAAGAACAAAATTCATGTTATCGTGCCTTCGAGCACACCTGCAGGCATGTCAGTAAAGGGCCTAGCATGTGCCACGGACATGGACAAAGTATAGGCAAAGTAGACTTTGTGGTGAAACTCTATGATTCACTTTTTCTGCTTGTACTTGTGATAATGTAACCTCCCTGAATTCCTCAGAGTTGTAGATAGCTTAACACATGTGAATGGAAGCACAGGTGATATTTTACCTGTGGTGGGCTCAAAGTCTCTTTGTTGTCAGAACATCAAGCTCAGCTTCAAAGCCATGAAATTTGTACATGATGCCTGTGTGAAACCGGATCCAGAGACTAGCCTGCTGCTGTTGTACAGAAAAGACCACTGTGTCCACTGTGGGAAGGATGACAGTATGTCTGCTTCACATGCTTTAATGACAGTATGAAGTTCTCCTCTACTGTTAAATTATCTGAATAGTTTATTGTGTAGTAGGACACTGAGCAATGATTTTATACATCTGAAAGGATTTTAAGATGTTCTACGTGTGAAGTACTTTAAATGGACTCATATCTGTATCTATAGATAGATAGATAGATAGATAGATAGATAGATAGATAGATAGATAGATAGATAGATAGATAGATAGTCATGAAAATGGAAAAAAAAAAACATGAAAATGTACAGTGTTTAGATCCTTTACTTAAAGATAACGTTAAAGAGCTCCTTCCACTAAAAACCACTTTGAGTAGCTCTTTTTATAATGTGGTGGGTCGCAACAAGCAGTATATACACGCAGCACCCCAAGCCGGGAAATTCGACCCACATGGGTTTATTTGTCATTGAAAGTTCAACCTGCAGACAAACGAGTGGATCAGAGCAGGACAAAATTATCTACGTAACAATGTCGTAAGCCTCGCCCAGAGCCGTGTATGGTACGAACACGGGCTCATCCCAGTGGAAGAACAGCGGACAGAAGCTAGGTGATGCATTAGCATTAGCCTACTGTTCGGATACACTCTTCGACAAATAAATCGGAATTCATCTTCATCCTCTCTGATTCAGGGTCGTAGACGTACGGTTGTATCTCCGAAGACACTTTATTAAATCCACAAACTTTACGGACTTTCCATCAACAGATCGCTGCGGGTCACCAACACTCAGCTGGGCGTTTCCTTTCCTCTTCCTGTTTTTTTTACCCCCTCCTTGTTTAAACCAATCAGAGATGATGCCTTACAGAAAACAGCTTCAAGCAAGAGAAATAGGACATCATTTTTCACAGAAATGACGCACAATGCATTCAACCATAGTGGAGACACAGCAGAATGAATTAAAAAAAAATGATAGAAGTTGACCTTTAAACATTTAAAACATACTTACTAAACATACTGTGTGATTTATCAATGAGTATGAAACAGAAAGTATTAATCTTTAAATAAATGGTCTCCATCACTTTTTCACTGTTGCATTAACATCGTGTATGAGTGAAAGTACTTAGTTTGGTTTCAGCCACTGGAAAAACATTAAAGCTGACACTACATTTTTGATTGTGATCTTTAGATCCAGTGTGTATTTGGTGGATGCTTCACCCTCAGTGTTGATGCTATTGTCATATATGACTCAGTAAATCAGTATTTCATTTATGCTTGGGTTTTAACAAGGCTTATGTTGAATAGATTTCCTACCAAAAAGCTTTAGCTGATTCCTCAACCTGATACAAGCGAACTGTCTGCTTTAATCACACTGCTTTTCTCTGATGTAATTATAACTGTTCAAAGCATTCTTTGTTCAGTGACCCCTTTATTTGCTGGGCTGATTTTTCTTCGGAAGCCTATTTGATTTGGTGGCTAACCATGCTTGAGAAGCTGTGTTTTCTCAGGAGTGTTAGGAGGGAAATTTTGTTGCTTTTTAAAGTTGTGGACCGTAATCCTGGCATAATGAGTATATGCTGACATGGGGTTAGTGTTGCAAAACTGCCTAAGCTGCAGGTGTGAGCAGCAACTGATCATTGCAGACATGACAAACTGGATAAGGCTCGAACAGTTCATGTCATTGTCATTTCTTGTGTGGATAGTGGTGCATTTAAACATAGATGTGCTTTTCAGCTTTTGCAGAAATAATGGATGACCTTTGTTTTCTGGCAGTCATATCAGTTTTGACATTGTTAAAACCTGATGTCACGGTGACCCTTCAGAGCATTAAGCAGATCAGAAAATGAATAGATGAAGAAAAGTTGTTTTAGATGGTCACTGAAATAAGTTGGAGTATCAATAAAGTTGTAATAATTAGATTTTTAGACACATTCCTCTTATTCCTATTTATATACTTCATTAATCACCTTTAACTAGTGCAGTGATTACACACTGAATCCCAGTTACACTTTATTTTTTAAGAAAAAAATCACTTCATT
>JAPSES010000249.1:5631586-5660213 GCA_029822895.1 Maxillicosta whitleyi
ATAATGAACATGTGAAAATGAGGAACTGAGGCCAAATAATGGCATAAATTGTAAAAATTGCACTTTTTTTCTTAATACATTTCTTTTTGTTCATGGTTGTTTTTGTTTGCAGTTTACAGTTTGCAGATGTAAATATTTTAATGATAAAATTTTACTTTTTTCACACTACAACATAAATATTACACATATAATTGTGGAACTGATGTCATTTATATATTATTATGATATTACTTTAATGATCCAACCCACTTCAAGTCATATTGGGCTGTATGTGGCCCCTGAACCAGCATGAGTTTCACACCCCTGTTGTAGAAGATGATGGTGTTTCTATGGTAACTATGGAGCCTCTGGACGTCCAAATGGGTCATATCTGATTACCATGAAAAGATGACAAACTGCCTTTTACACCAATTATTTACATATATTAACAGGATTAAAGAATCAACAGGTATTCCGTGTTATAGATCAGTAGATGGTTTTGGTTGATGGTGGATGTTTTGGGGTTAAATCAAAAACACCCAAACAGCGCTACTTTTATGGCAGTTCCCAAATCAATTTTTCTGTCTATTTAACCTTATCTTAATGATTTGGCACCATTTATTACAATATTATCCTAGGGTTTTTGTTTTTTTTCCAATTGAAAATCTGGTATTTACCATATTTAATCCTTTGATCATATACATGTTCATAAAAGCTCAGATTAAAGTTGAGGGTTTGTATATCAAAAACAGATCAAACTGAAGAAAATGAGACTTTTTGAGCAAAGATATCAATAATTAAACATTAAAACAAGTGTCTCCAACTACTGTCGTTTGTCAAGCTCCACGGGTTTTACTGGTGAATCAATATTGTAGAAGATGATGGTTTTTCCATGGTAATTATGGAGCCTCTGAATGTCCAAATGGGTCAAAAATGATGACTTTCATAAGATGAAAAACTGCATTTCACACCAAATATTGACATGTATTGATAGGATTAATAGATCAACAGGTATTTAACAGTTTACAGTAGATGATCAGTGGATGGTTTTGGTCCACAATGAAGACTTGTTTTTGTATTTATTGTGTAGATGGATGTTTTTCCATTTAGCTTGTAATTGTAACTCACAAGAAAAAAGCAGTTTATACCATCATATCTTCTATCCTGGTGTATTCATGTTAATCTCATATATGTAGCGGACCTCCCTTCCCCAAAATGTATCTTTTTATTTTCCCTTTAAAATACACATTTAACTGAGGAAAACTATGTGTAAAGAGCAGCCTTTGCATGCAAATATTGAGAACATATTGGCAGAGAAACTATCTACAGGAAACAGGTTACAGCCCTCTTGAAATGTCCTTGACATTAAACGCTGATTAAAGAGGATTTCCTTTTGAGGAAGCTTTGGTGAGCAATGCCAGAAAATAACTTCCTAAACCGTAAATGCTGACAAAAGGTTACAACTATTTCCTCAGATCATCAATGCACTGCAAGTTATGCAGAAATGTTGTTATCATGGCAAAAGAGTGGAAAAGATTTATTTCCTCTTTCTTTTGTAGAAAATGTTTATGTGGAATCATTGAGAAACACATTTTTATGGGTTTTATGCTCTCAAGAATTATTGCAAAAGCATTGCTGTTTGAAGAACAGGATATTCATGCAGAATAGTCTCTTAAATTCATTGAAGTGTGATGGAAAATGCAGGGTTTTTAACTGTGTTTACCTTTCACATCAGCACTTCGAGCACAGAGACGCCCAAGCTCCCTCAAAGAATAATTGATGCTGTGAAGTCATACATTTATACACCAGAGGATGGTAAATATGTCGCTTTAGTCTGGTTTTATGTCTGGCCATGTGTTCATAGCTTACAGTGTCTCCTTTAAAGTTTTATAACCCACTTTTTTTCAAACAGCTTTCCGTTTCCCTCTGAAGTTGGCTATATCCTGTGTAGTGGCCTTTATAACCCTGTATCAGGTAATGCACGATCATATACACTGCCTGCTTATTTATACACACCTGTCACATGAAATAAAGCAGATTATGTACCATAATAGTAATAATTACATTACAATATTTTTACTTCAAGCCTAATTTTGGATTCAGTCTACATAGTGAACAGCACACAATTTATACAAACAAACATCCAATAATGCCTCTTGTGTGTTTGTTTTCAGGTGGGTCTGCTACTGATCCTGACAGTGGTGCCAACTCTTCAGACAGCCCGTGCAGGAGTTGATGGGGACATTGCCAACGTTTTAGCTGGCTTCAGGATAAATCTGTCTCCAGACAAACATGAAGTAGTCCGAATAGTTGTTTTTTACATGTGGTGTGTAGAAGGTGAGTGAAGCTGTTAAATCGGGGGGTAAACTTAGCAGTGTTGTGATATGAAATCTGCCAGGGACAGTTTTATTTAACCCTGTAAAGTCTGAATCATTAAATAATGACAGAAAATAAGTTACAGTTCTTTAAAAATAAAGCCTTTGTTTGTCCTTATGAACAACCCCAAAGGGTTTTTTTTTTCCATGTATGAGTTTCAATTTTGTATCATATTTGATACATCGGGTCTCAATGCTCAAATATTATTATTTTTGAACAAACAAAAACATAATTTAACACAAACATGTCTAACAAATTGGTAATTCATTTTCAAAATTGGCAAAGTTCTTCTGCCTTCCTCATTAATGACAGTCTTGTAGCATCACTGAAAAGGCTGGTGGATTATCTGTGTATTGCATGTATCTAATTGTATACGTTAGGTTTTTCAAGAAAGAAAATATCAGACTGATCATGTAGAGGGTTTCAAAACTCATGTATCAAATATGACATATTTGGCATCATGAGGTTAATTGTATCATTTAAATCCCCGGTTCTTCTTAGCACATTTGTTTTTTTTGTTTTTTTTATCAGACGCTACAATAGCTGCTAAAGAACGTGTGTACATATGATGTTTTATCAACAGATCATCATTAGAAAGTGGATAACACTCTCCTGCTGTAAAACATTTTTTCTATTTTCTTTCACAGTGTGTTATATCTCAGCACTGACTCTATCTGGTTTGGTCAATCTGGTCATGCTTATGCGCTCCATGGTTCTGCATCGGTAAGTATGGAAAAAGAAGTGGAGATGAAAAATAGGTATTTTGCTAATTCTGGTGCATTTACAGCAATGTGGATTAATGTACAATGTCCCTGTTTAAAAAAAAGAACAGCCGCTAAAACTTTTTTTTGTTTTTACATATATTTAAATTCTCCTCCTAAACCTTCTGAAAACCCTGTGTGTGCTTTGCATCTTGGTTTCTTCATTATATTCTAATAGTTCACACAGGGGTTATTATAACATAATAGTGGCTTAATCAAGCAAGCAGACAGAGCAGCATTTACTCTGCATTAATGGCTGCTGGAATTGAAAATGGCTATCAAGATAACCCATGAAATACTACCCTATTACCATAAATTGTCATATTGAAAGAAATGAGTTTCCAAGCTGAACGTTGAATTGCATTTTTGGTGTACTGCAGGCTAATTTCCCACTTCAATTTAGTATGTAATTGGTACATTTATTGATGCAGCACTTTGTCTATTGCATAATGGGACATCTTAATGATAGTGCTTTTTTCTGTAGGTCAAACCTGAAGGGGCTGTACAGAGGAGATATCTATAATGTTTACAACTGCCAGAGAAGTATCAGGGCTTCCCGGCCTGCACTGGTTTGCTGGATGGGATACACCAGTTTTACAGCAGCTCACATTTGTATCGGTACAGTTATTTATATTATGACAATTTTTCTAACAATAATGGTTTGTAATACACTTGTGTTTCATCTTAACAGAGACACTCAGCAAACAATGATGATTTCATGCTATATTTGACCTTTTGTGAAAATATTTGTCATTCTTTATCTGTTCAGTCTTGTTATTTGTGTGTAATTGCGTCTTTCTAACTGTGTGTTGACTCAGCTGGAATGAAGGTGTGAAAGGTTTGGATATGTGGCTCATGAATGGATGCTTTTTCAGATCTTCTCTTGAGCTTATAAAAAGAAATGCCTTCTCACCTCTGCTTTTCCTGTGATAGAAGAGTATGTGTGTAAGCGCAGATTTTTGAAGATGTTTGATAGGATCTACGCAGTTACCCTGACACTCTGATGTCTTCCCTGCAGGCATGCTCATCCAGGCTCTGGTGTTCTTCCTCTGCCTTCTGATCGCTGTCTTCCTCATTATCATACCTGTTTTACACGGACAGAATCTGTTTCTCTTTAAGATGCTGTGGAGCATGTGGTAAGTTTTTGTCACATCTCCCAGTGGTCCCCAAACTTTTTCATTTCAAAACTCCAAACATATTTCCCCAGGACACACATTTACAGAAATGTGTTATGAGTTGATATAATGTCAACATTTTTATGAATCAATGAATGTTGATTTAAATGCATTTTTCTGAAATGTCGTTCATGGTGAGAAAAATAATGTCATCTGTCCCCTCGAACACTTATGATGTTTTGCAGCGTCGCACTTTTATATTTATATTACATCCATATGAAACTATTCAAATGCAGCCAAACAGAAATACACACATGAATGAGTTTTTCATTGTTAAAACACTGTGTCTAAAGTCTTTTTTTCATTGTTTTCATCTTGTTGAATGTTTTCCATCATTTTTTTTAAATGGCCGTGATGCATAATTTGCATAGTTTTTGCATTTTTCATCTTTTATGTTGTGTTGCATTTTTCATCTTTTATGTTGTGTTTATCTGTTGTTTTGCTACATATTTTACATTTTTATTTATTTATTTTGACATTTGTCTCACATTTGTTTCGTCATTTTGCGTCATTCATTTCTTTTTTGTCCTGCTTTTCTTCCAGATAACAATCTTGTATTTTAATTAAGGAAAATCCATTCATATATTATTTATTGTCATGTATTTTACTTTCACTAACATCCTAAATTTACATTGTGGGTTCTGAGTTTAGGAAAGGCAGGATTAAAACATCCCCATCAGCATCCAAATGCCACACTGCACTGTATGCAGAACAATAACACTTGTGCTTCTAAATCCTTTTTTCCAAATATATTTTCTACCTGTGTTATGGCAAGAGCTGTCCTGATTATTGATTTTGTCCATTCAGGCCTTTCTGGCTCATGATCCTTTTGGCTGTTTTGATACAACACATCACCGCCAGGTTTTGCTTCATCAAAAAAACAGCTGGCACACGAGACCTAGACAACAGGTGATGACTGTATTTATTTTCATGTCTTGTTTTTTGTTTGTATAATATAGAGTTCTTTGGAAAAACTGAAGAATATCTCTATATGCCTAATCTTTCACACTTAATTTACAGGGGTAGTCTATTCCTGCTGACGTATCTGCTGTTTCCAGTCAATGTTCTGATCGGGGTGCTGCTGGCCATCTGGCGCATTGTCATCACAGCCCTTTTTAACATTGTCCATATGGGACGCACGGATATCAGTCTTCTTAACCGCAACGTAGAGGCATTTGACCCAGGTAAAGAGATACTGTATAGTGCCCTATGTTCACATTGTTATACTGTCTAATCTACTTTGACTGTGTACCAACATCGGATGAGACATCTATAGAAAAAACATGTTTAAATATAGCCTTTCCACCAACAATGTACAAACAGTTTTGTGTCACATAAAACTCAGATGTAACTAGAGAACTGAAAGCCTTTGCATTAACCACTCAGACTTTACATAGTCTCATCCATTTCCTGTTCATAGGTATTAGAAGCATGTTTTTTGCCTTTGTCAATGCTACTGTGTTTTCTTTTTTTTTTTTTTTTTATCATTGTGCCGGCGTAATGAGAGGCAATTTCCTCTGAGCAAAGGCACTTTTTCTGATCCCACTTAGAGACCATAAATGTATGTCCTTTCCTCTTTACCCTGTGAGATGCTCAGTGTAGCTCAAATGATATCTGTATTCTGTTCAAGGGACTCTAATTGCACACCGGTCTCTGAAATGGCTGCAGATTTAAGACATCTGTTGTCAGAAAAAGCAGGTGGTTAAAAAAAAAAAAACGTGTGATTGTACAGCCATTATGTGTGATTGCCTCAAAGCCAACTCGGGGTGCAGTCCTGTGTGTTTATTGGTTTTTCTCTGTCAGAGTGATCGCCCCTCCCTGTGTCTGTCTGCAGCCTACCGCTGCTATGCTCATTATCTGAAGATTGAGGTTAGCCAGTCTCACCCTGTGATGAAGGCCTTCTGCGGGATACTGCTGCAGTCTGTGAGCCAGGAGACCAATGGTGCACAGAGGTCACGGGATGCCGAAGAGGGTCTGTAGTACAAAAACAGTACACTTCCACGACAACAAACTCTAATTTACCCAGGACTAATGATTCAGCTCAAACAACTGCACAGAAACATGCTATTAAAACATATTCTGTTCTTTTAGAATACATTCAAATCTGCAGTGAAAGCAGCAGGCAGTTGTAATTTCTTTAGAGAATTCAGTAGGTCAGTGTAACACAAAATCAGATCACAGCACAGTCTTGCACGTGCAGAAGAAATGAAAGCATTTCTGATTTAATATGACATGAGCAAATTGAGCTCTGGGTGGCAGAATATACAGCCCTGCTACTGGCCTCAATCAAATCTGTCATAAATTAATCAGCCATCTGTATGGTGAGCCCACACTCACTTCAGTCCTCCACGTCTGTCATCGTGGGATATGGATGGGCCTATTTGTGTTGCTTTTATCCTTTCATAGATGTAAATGAAATATGTTTATCATTTCTAAAACTAACCTGGAAATATGAACAGCTATATGCCCTGTTTTTGATGTGGTGATAGGATAAGTGATGAGGGAAAAGAAAATTTGCATTATCATGAGCAATTAGAAGCAAATGCATCAGGATTCTTTGGTTTGTGGTGGAATCTCTTCGCAAATGAGTCAATTATAAATGTTGCTTGTTTGTATCCAGTGAACAATGCATTATCTGGAATAATCTGTTTCATTACAAAGATTAGTTCTCCAGTAGCTGGTTACACAGATGAGCTACGCTAATTGCCTGTTTCATATTCATGTAGCCCAAGGGGCTTAAGCTTTTAGTGTTAATGGCAAGCCCAATATGCTCCCACCATGCTTAGAGAATTAGACTATGATTGCTTTCTATTATTATGCTTTCTGTAGTATCAAGGTAGTCCTGGGTGGCCTTCATAAGAACCCCCTCTTAGTAAACCTCAAATTAAAATAAGGTTATCTATTCTTGTGAGTGTATAGGGCTTGAGTACATGTCTCAGAGCAGGTGCTATCATGATGTCTGACTGTCTTCAGGGATCCAGCTGGTCCACCAGGAGAAGAAACAACACAAAGTGTCCAGTGCCAAACGGGCCCGCGGGCACTGGCAGCTCCTCTACACCCTGGTCAACAACCCGTCCCTGGTCGGTACCAGGAAGCACTTTCAGCGTCAGACTGCAGAGAGCTTTGTGAATGGAAGCCTCAACCGTAACACCAAGGAGGGGAGCAAAAAGGAGGCAGCGACCAAGGAGGCAGAGGCTGCCGCCAGCAACTGAGAAGGAATGTGTCCATCATGAAAGATTGGCTTCAAAATTTCAAATGTTTTTTTTTTTTTTTCTGGACAAATTATATAATTAAATATTATATAACTGCATGCAATTATATAATTTGTCCATAGTGATATTTCTGCATTTGTTGGCGCCAGAGCACTCACAGTGTAATTAAGCACACTCAGCCTTTCCCATTGGTCTGGAGATTGTGTGATCACTTTGTGTGTTTCATGTCCTATTGGTTGTTTGTTTGTTTGTTTGTTTGTTTGTGATAGTTTCCCGTCTGATTCAAAGGCTTGTGTGGCACTGATCACTCATCTACCAAAACTATGTGAAAAAATGTGTCATCTTCAACACATTTCTGCGTTTAGCTATTTCGTGGCATCACTCATTTGTGTTTCAACCTGTAGTTTAATTCCATATTTTCCCAGTAGGCCCAGACTGGTGCAGTGCAGATAATGCAAATTTGAACGCATCCAAACTAAACACTGAAAATCCAGTCCACAAAGCATCTTTTGCAACAGGGTATTTATATATAGAGCTTTTGAGTATTTATAAATTTACACAATGAGCTGTTTTCATAGACTGGATAATAAATTGTTTGGTGTAATTACCAATAATGTGGGGTAAAAACGTCAACGTAAATGAAACTGGTATTTTCTGTTTTGTTTATAGACCTTTAAGTCAAAAACCACTTGCTACTACCAGCCTTTTTCTTAATATTGTCTGCATTCATCTGCATTTACCAACATGTCATCGTTTGTTTCTGCATTTGCAGGTCCGACTTTTATTTAGGTATGAAAAAAAAAAATATAAAAACACGATTTTTTTGTGATTACTGTGAAAATAAAAATGAAAAACAGTTTCGTCTTTTTTTTCCTTTCCTTTTTTCCTTTCCTTTTTTTTTTTTTACACGTTGTTTAAAGGTCATACGGCGGAGTGTGATGCGTTGATGCAGAGCCGTAAGATCTGAACTGAAAGATGAGAACAAAGGGAGGCTTTGTGTTCATCTGTACTTTCAGTATAGGCCTAGTTAGCTTTTCACTTCATATTAAACACAATTCCTACAATATTACATCTATAAAATATGGGGGAAAAATTCGGAAAACAACTCGTAAAACATTAGACAAATTTAACTTTAGAGTGCTGATCTTACATTTTAGTTGTTAATTAGATTCTGGAATATAGTTTAGTTATTTATTGCGAATAAAGATGATCACATGAGTGAGTTAGAGCATTTTTGTTATGTGTGCAGGGAAAGAACATTTCAGAAAAGGCCTATTTAGTTTCATATATTTTATTAATTCCACTTACATAAAATAATATCAAAAAATCTCAAAAGATCACGTTTCTTGATTTCGTTTCACAACAGTTCACAAAAAATCACTATGTCAAATTACAAGACAGTGAAGCCGCCACGCGCTCGTGCGCTTTTTGTTGAGGCTTCATAGAAATGTACTGTCGTAAAAAAAAAAAGAAGCTCAATTCACATGGCTTTACATCACAGATTGACAGTAACATCTAAAGTCCTCTAGACTACACTAATAAAAACCACACAGGTAAATACGTGTGACATGCCATGGACACGTTCATTGTAAAAAGCGAGAGAAAAGCAAGCACCCGTTTATCAAGAGGTTAAAATCGCACATTTTAAAGCCTTACATTACGTGAAACAACATTTGTTGGTAACTTGGTAAATAACCAGGGGTTTCCCGTCAAGCACAGCGCAGTTAAAAGTGATATTTCCCTTTTTACGCACAGGACAGCAGGCTGCGCGCTACAGTGTGCGCTCTCAGACGCAACATCACCGAGCATTAATATCAATGCTGTAAAAAAAAATCTACAGATCCGTGGACGAAAAAAGTGGAGCCGGTGCGTCAACGGATGAAGAGGTGATAACTATCTGGCTGGTGTAAGCTCTTTTTTCTTCATTCCTTCACTGACGCACACGGCTCCAAAAGAGCACCTGGTCCCTGATGGTAACTTCTGATGGCTTTGAAAACATGGCACTTTAACTACTTTTTGCTTGGTTTTGTGCTCTAGAAAACGCCGGTCCCTTGTTGATATAATTGTGCCCTCCGTTACGCGTGACCCTGGCGAGCGTTTACGGTCCTCGCGCCGTTTACAGTTTACCTGTGCTCATTGCCTGTCCTGCAGAAAGGGAATATCTTGCTGCTTTTTTGTCCGTTCTAAGGTTTTGATTAACTGCAGATTATCTGTGCTTGCATTGTAAACGTGAGTTATAACCTTAAACGACATATGTCACATGAATTAATTGGCAATCTCAGTGACTGATGGAGTGCTTTTTGAGGTAAAAAATAAAAAAGTCACCTTTTTTTAAGAACCCGTCGGTTTCACGTGTGGGTGATGGTGGGTGAGTTACCTGCTTGGATGTAAGCTACTTAAAAATCAAATATTTTACAACAGATTCGGGAGGCTTCAGCGGAGCTCAGCGGCTGGGCTCCTTGTAGTTGCCGTTGATTTCCTCGGAGATGTTGACCGCCTCTGCGCCCAGCGGGAGTCTGTCACTGTACTCCGAACCCATCTCAAACTCCTCCTGGTTGGTTTTGGATGAGGATCCCGGGATGGATTCGGTAACGACACTCCCCTCAGCCTCTCCCTCCCTGTCCCCCTCCTCTCCCTCGGCCTCTCCCTCCCCCTCCCCTAACTCGCTGGGGTTGAAGGTTTTCTCTGACTCCACAAAAGACGCCCTGCGATCAAAATCTCCGGCCATTTGTTTCTCCATCTGATCCGGATTCTGGGCCTTCATGATCAGTTTGTAGGTCTTCCCCTGGTACTTGTATAATAAATGGCAGCAGGTGGCCCCCAGCAAGGGAACTGTGGCCAAAGCTAGAAGGAAAATACTGACAACCACAATGATGAGGAGGGAGGGGATTTTCTTCCTGGTTGTGAAGACAACTTGGACTTGGCAGTCCTGCCCCCCATAGGTGAGACACAGTGTATAATTGGTACCAGGCTGTAAATTGCGGAAGTGATAGGCGTTAACCCCCTCCTCTATCTTAGACCACTCCACCATTGAGTGTCCATTGCCTGTATTTACACAGAGGTAGAGTATGTCTAGAGAGGAGGATTTACTGGATGAGGACTGAAACAGGCTGAACGACTCTTTGTTCACTGTTTCCAGGTGTTCACTCTGACTCATGTGAAGGTTAGATTTGCTGCTGGGGAGCTGCAATGGATTCAGCTGGACTTTGGCCTCAGTCTCTGACACTTCCAGCGCAATAACACCAAAATCAAAAGTGTACTGTTTCAGGTCATCCAAGCTCATATTGAAGGCATGGTTGGAAATGTATTCACTGCCGTCCTGCACACCACACTTGCTTGCAAAGGTGGGGTCTTTCAGAACCCCTCCATCTTGCTCTATGCCGTCATGTTTGTCAGATGAACCTGCAGGGCTGCCCTTTGTCTTTTCATCAGTTTTGGACCAGTTGATCACGTTGTTTTTGGAGGAGGGTTTGTGCCCTGCAGGCTTGTTAACAGTGGTATGGCTTTTTTCTACTGTAGTATCAAGCACTGAGTTGGGGGTGTGCTTTTGGGTGCCTGCCAGCATCACTTTAACACTACTCTCAGCCCTGCCTAACTCATTGGCTGCAGAACAGGTGAAATTTCCACTCTCTTTTTTACTTATGCGAGGCATGACAAGGGTGCCATTTTGATAGAGGAGAAACTGATTTCTGGTTGATTTGTCATTAACTGGAACTTCATTTTGTGCAACATTTGCAGGCAAGAGAAGTTGAAAATGCTGATTTCCTGCATTTATTTCCCACATGACTTGTGGTGCTGGGTTTCCTTGAGTTTCGCAATTCAAGATCACCATGGAACCCTCATAGATCTCTGTGTTCTCAATGTCAGGATGGTAGGTAATTGTGACGACAGGAGCCTTACAGTTTAGTCTGGGCATGTTTGTAACCAAAGTACCCCTCAGGTGTTCAGGGGCATCACATACAATGGAATTCTGCTCAGGAACAGAAATCTTGGTTGTGGTGATCCAATCCCTCAGCCATTCAAGGTTACAGGCGCAAGAGAAAGGGTTGTTAAAAATCTGAAGGTGGGACATAGAGGAGAGAGCACTGAAAGTTCCCTCCACAATGGTGGAAAATTTGTTGTTGTTGATTCGCAGTGACCTCAGGTCTTTCAGGGTGGAAAAGGCGTCCTTTGGAAGATTCACCATTTCATTGTTGTTCATTTTCAGAAGCTGCAGGGCAGTGAGGTTGTGCAGATCCTCCCATGGAAAGTTTACAATCTTGTTGTAGCTGATGTCCAGGTTACGGAGTTGAATCAGGGGGGCCAGAGTGTCCTTCTCTATGGTAACTATCTCATTATGGGCCAACCACAGAGAGGTAACCTGTGTGACATTGATGAAGCTTTTACTTTTCAGTAATTTGATCTTATTGGCAGAAAGACTCAGCGTGGTGACATTGGAAGGAAGACCCACGGGTACTGCCAGCAGGTCTTTGTAAGCACAGTCAGCAAACTGGTGGGCAAATTTATCCAGACAGCTGCAGAGCTCTGGACAACACTGCACAATGCCCACCACGGTCGTCCACAAGGCAAGGAGCTGCAGGAGCCTTCTGGCCATTTTCTGCACCTGAAAGCATCAATGACCAGATATTATCCAATGTTTTCATCAGTTTTTTTTTTTTTTTTTTTTTTTTTTAATCAGACCATAACAACAGCAGAAAACAACTTTTACATTTCAGATCAGCTTTAAAGCACTGCTATAAGGGTATAACCTTGGACCTTAAAGCTTTTACACATAACCCATAAGTGCAAACTCATGAAAAATTAAAACACTGACAGAAACGTACAACAAAGGAAAGCTGTAGTAGAATTACACCGAAGATCAGAGCATATTTTTAGACTTTTTTTTTTTGCATACAATAATTAATATAGTTCATGAGAAATAGCTTATTTATTTAAACTATTGAGATGACTAGGTATTAATATTCTAAATGACAACACACATGTACAGACGCTGTGTTGGTCAGAGCTGCAGTAATTTCAGGGTCAGACAGTCTGTCCTGCTCTGAGCGCGTTTCAGTGCATAACGGACTGACGGACTCAGACTATACGGTGATAAACCCCGTTAACTGCAGAATGTCACTTTCACAAATGCAAAACTGCACTTCTTTTACATTTCTAGAGCTGTACTGCTTTTTTCATTCATGTACACATGTCCTTATGGTTACAACTGCAGGTTTATTCACCGTAGCTTTGATTTGACTGCCCTGACCTTTAATCAAGGTTATGATGTTTTCTTCTTATACAGTAATAATTAACAACGGAATCATCTTACCTGTGCAATGTTAAGTTCAATTCCTGTGCCTTATAATTTACTGTAGTTTATAATCCGCTGAAACAAGTTTAATGGTCGGAGAAACTCCAGTCCTCATATGTTGCAGTTCCTCTTAAATTACTTTTGCAGACCTTAACAGCGTTGAGGAAGGGCGGTGGAGGAAACATTTTTTTCCGGTAACTCGGTGCAATCCGACGGCGCTTTTTCTTCCTCTGCGAGTGTCAGGATCCACTGCGCGCTCCCGCCGCCGCTGAGCGAGAAAATGACCCGGGAACGCGCAGCCTCTCCCATCTCTCTCCTCACTATTAAAGATACAGAAGCTCCGTGTCCTCCACCCTCCGAGAAAATCCATAATTTAGAATGTGATGTTTAATTTATTTCCCCGACCCAGACCTAATCTTTGACCTCATTCGGTTCCAATAAAGCCTCTTGTCTTTAATTAAAGAATCAGGTAAAAGTTTCCAAAAGCGCTGACACGTTTAAGTTGTACTTCCCAAAAATGGATGGATCATGTTGATTATGTTATTATTGTGATTAAAGTAAAAGGGGACAAAAGAAGCCCGACAAAATGGTTTAAGTCAGACCAGCACAAGTCATGCAACAGTCACATCACATCCGAACCATTAGATCTGAATCACATCCATTCACCGTGATGTGATGCATGATCTATTTTTAAAGCTGAAATAAAACACATAGCCTGAAGCTGTACAGGTGCTTTTAAAGACTATAGTGTGTCTCTCTCCACGTTATCCAGAATAACTCGCACAATTACGCACATTTTTTTCAGGCAGTTGCTTTGTTTCTACCTACACTACTGCTTGTGCATTTGAGTCCATTTTCCGCCAGTATCAGCATTAGTCATTCTAGTTCTGTAAATGTTTGAGGAAAATGAGTCTGTTTGATGAGACATATACCCTGCTCAAATACTGCCATCATCTGGCAGGACTGAGGTATGAATTATGAGTCAGTTGAGGAACAGTAAAAACCATCTTCAGGCAAGAAATTAAATTACACAATGGTCCCAGAATTAAAGAAGTGAAACTTTATCCACTTTGAGTCACTGATAAAGAAAATGATTGAGTAAGAAATACAAGTTAGCTGAGGTTTGCAGTAAACAGTCATGAGCAAAATGTGAAATTGTGAGAATGTGTTTCACACGAAAGGAATGTTTGTCTTAGAGTTAGAACAAAACACTGTCAGTACCAGGGGTGGAAGAAGTGCTGATGTTTAGTACTTAAGTAAAAGTACCAATACCCTGTAAAATATTTACTTAAGTAAAAGTACTAAGTAGTTACTTTAAAATTTACTTTAAAGTATAAAAGTCCAAGTTCTCACACAATGTCAGTCTGTGGACTGTGTCATTATGATAAAGAATGTAGACATACTTATTTATGCCTCTGCCAGTGTCACTGCTCAGTGTCACAACAATATTATGTGGATTGAAAAGATATTGGTATCACTATTGTGTGTGTGATTTTTCATTTAAGATTTAGACGAAAAGTAAAAAAAAAGAAAAGAAAAGATGTTAATATAATGTAACGAGTAACGGCATCAATTTCCAAAATATAAGAAGTAGAAAGTACAGATACCTGCCACAAAATGTAGTGAAGTAAAAGTAAAAGTATGCATTATTATTTTTACTTAAGTAAAAATACAAATAAAAAAAATACTACAGTAACAAAGTAAAAGTGCTTTGTTACATTTACCTCTGGTCAGTACATTACAATACATTCACTTATTCACTTTACATTTCCTGTCTAGTGAAATATTTAAAATCTATTGAATAAATGTATTTAAATCAATGTATATGTGTGTGTAGTAATATATGTAATATATGTGACATATGGAATGAAAATAGCAGGTAAACAACAGTTTTTTTGTTTGATAAATGTAAGATTTAAGAGATTCCGTAAAAGTAAATCAAAGTATCTTAATTTGACAGATGTAGTCTATATATATATTATGTACTGTGTAACAGGGGTAAACATGCTGTATTATTTACAAAGGACAGTAAATGTTTTTATTTTTGTAGTGACAGAAATTGGCCACTAGATGTAGCACTGTACCTGATCCATCCATCCATCCACCCATCCATCCATCCATCCATCCATTTTATTATTTTGTAATATGACCCATTTCTGCAGTGGTGGATCTGGGAGATTTTATCCCCAGCAAGTGGCCTCCACAAGGTGATATGTGGTCAGCAAATGGAAATCCATATGTAATCGCTCTGAAAATTCATAGTTTTCTGCAGGAAATGGTCACAACATTCATACAGGATCACAAACCTAATACCAAACAAACAGTTTTAATTATTCATGTCTTTGTTGAACACAGCTTTTAAACATTCAGACTAATGCTGGAAAAAGTGAGTGAACACATAGGATAATGACTGAAAAAAAAAAAAAAAGATAAACTCAGAAGTCAAGAGTTAAAAAACGTATAGTCTGATCGATGATATGAGATCAGAATCCGTAATAACATAATTAATAGTTTTGCTCCGTTAAAAAAAGCTAAAGTTATTACTTACAAGATGTAGTGGGTTATGCAAATACATGACAATCAATGATTCTTCAGCCACATATAAAAAGATTTATTGTTTAATTTCAGTTGAGAACAATGAATACATGTTAAAATTACTCTACAGGTTCTTTAGTATAACGTATACATTTCTCAGTAAAAAGCTTCCATCAAATGTTTTCTAGGAGTAATGAAATGCAGTGATAGAAAGAAAAAATCTTAATCTGTTGGAAATACATAACTTTAAGTAGGTTTATATGCAAATGTGTCATAAGTTTTAGCTGTATTTTGAGAAAAGCTATTATTATATAAGGTATAATATGAGGTATTTCAGTGTAAAATGAATAGCCTTTTTTTTTTGCATACAATAATTAAAAGTAGTTAATGAAAAATATAGCTTATTTATTTAAATTATTGAGATGAATGTGTATTAATATACTAAAAGACAACAAACATGTACAGGCAGTGTGTTGGTTCAGAGCCACAGTAGTTTTAGGGTCAGTCTGTCCTACTCAGTGCATAACTGTCCCAAATTCCCCCAAGGGACCTCCAAAAGGGATTAATAAATTGTATTGTATTGTATTGTATTGTATTGTATTGTATTGTATTCTAGTCTGTCTCTAGTGTGTTTTTATCTTGTGACTTCCTGTTTTATTTTGTAATCTCCCTCTTGTGTCATGTCAGCTGTCTTTACTTCCTGTTCCCGTTCACTCCACCTGTGTCTTTTCCAATTATCCCTGATGTCTTTCACCTGTTGTCTCTCCTCCTCTTGTGTATATAAACCCCACTGTGTGTTTGTCTCATTACCAGTTCGTACCAGTGTTTCTTAGTGGTCTTCCTAGTTTGATCTCTGTGAAAGACCTGTAACCCGGACTGTTGTAACCTCCCCTCTGCCTGCCCCATCTGTACCTGGATTGTGGACTCGCATGAATACGGTAGGTCTACATTGTTTTTTTGTTTTTTTTTCCCCCCGTATCTCTGTACTGTCGCTTCTCTCTTTTGGACTGTTTTTGGATAGTCACTAGTCCCCCCGCCCTTTTTTTTTTTTTTTATTTTTTTTTTTTATCTCTGACCAATTAACCTTTTCCCTGATGTTTTTTTTTTTTTGCCCTCTGGATAAACGGACCACGGACTGCCCTCGGATAATGGAGACTGGATCACCCTGAGAATTTTCTTCCTCATTGTTTGTTCTTCAATAAACTGTTTATTGTTGAATCTGCTCATTCTGGTTCATACTCTGCAGTTGGGTTCAGGGTTCGGTCCTGACAATAACGGACTCAGACTACAGTGTTGAACCTGTTCCCAGAGCTGTACTGTTTGTTCATTCATGCACACATGGTTACAACTGGAGGTTTATTTACCATAGTTTTCATTTGACTGTCCTGACCTTTTAATGTTTTTCTTATATAGTAATTAACCATCTTACCTGTGCAATGTTAAGCTCAGTTCCTGTGTCTTAGTTTAGTACAGTTTTTAATCCTCCAGTTCCTTTATTGACATTTGCAGACCTGTGTTGCTAATAAATGCTGTGAAGGAAACTTTTTGTGGAAACTCGGTGTTTTTGTTTTTTTTTGTTTTTTTTTTGTTTTTTTTTTGTTTTTTTTCTTCTTCCCTCCTGTGGATGTCTGTGTTCCATTGCGCGCTCCCGCCACTTCTGTTACAACAGCGTCATCTGCTGTAAAAACTACGTAACTACAGGTAAAATGTGCACCCACCTCCAGTGAGTTTCTTTGTAAATACTTCCATGAAAATGATTAGTGATATTTAGACTCATGTCCATTAAGAGATTAGCTTTCAGCTGTAAATGTGTCTGTACTTTATGTGCAGTAACCTCTGATGTCTAAATAATGCCTGACAGGGTCTGTCTAATGTTTGTGCAGAAACATGGAGGAAACTCAAACATGCATGCAAATATTTACAAACACTGATCCATATCAAGTGAGTCCTCGTGCTTTTGTTAGTATTTTATTGTATACTGTAAGCACTGTGTCCACTGGTCACTTACGAAATGATGACACACACTGACAGCCAGTATTACTGAGAAGATTAAAACCACGTAACACTAGGACCACCAGAGGTTAAAGTTAAATATTTTGTCATTCCTTCATCAAGCAATAACCATGTTTTATATCAGAGTCTTTAGTGTGGCAATAAATATTAACAGTAATATTCCTGTACTGGTACTTGAAGGATTTGTAAGTTGATGCAATGTTTTTTTGTTTGTTTGTTTTTTTTTGTTTTTTGTTTTTTTTTTTGTTTTGTTTTCTTTTCTTTTTTGTTTTTTTTTTTTTTAAATTCATACCAAATTTGGTGTACAAATTGCCAGTGACCCAAAATACATCTTGGTACATTTTGGGAACAGTAGGTCAAAGTTCCAATTTTTTATGAATTAAAAAAGGAGGGGGAAAAAATCAATTTACTTACAATTTAGGAAAATTCAAATGTCTATAGCAGCAAGACAGTGTTCCAAAATAGATGTAATTACATTTTCGGAAAAATAGGTCAAAGTTTCAATTTTTTTATGAAATATTTAAATCTTTCTTTTTAACCATTTACTTATACTGGTCATTGGGTAACAGCAATTTTGTTTCACTTCAAACTTGGCACATACTGTATAGAGGCCACTGATATGTTATCATCAGCATACACATAGACATGATGACATAAAATGTGAACAACCTGAAATGTCTTAAGAGAAGTATGTAGAATTTTATCAATATTCTGCCTGTTATTAAATGTTATGTGTATTTGTCGATCCAGTGTGATCTGTACATTATAATATAGATGTATAAATGATAAAGTAAGGTTTAATATTGTTAAAACTGCATGTATTCGTCTAACAAATTTTCAGGTTGTTTGTAATTTTTTTGTGTTATATTCAAGTACAGTTTGTAAATGTGAACATTTTTGTTATGGAATTTGACTTTTTTCATTCAAAAACATTGAGAAAATTTGGAGTTGATATTGTTTATCAGTTGTTATCTTATTATTTATATTATTTTACTGGTCCAGTCCACTTTATATCATATTAAGCCCCTGAACTAAAAGGACTTTGACACCCCTGATGTAGATGTTCATAATAGCTCTAATTAAAATTCAGAGTTATTCTATCAGAAGCACAGAAAACTGAAGAAAATGTGACTTTTCCAGCAAAATTTGTCATTTACTGAACATAAACCCAATGTTTCGATCCACTGTCATGGATCCAATTCCATAGGTTTTACTGGTGAGTCAATGTTGAAGATAACAATGTTTCCATGTTCCCTACAGATCCTCTGAACGTCCAAATGAATCACATCTGATGACCATGAAAAGATGACAAACTGTATTTTATACCAATTATTTACATAGATTAATAGAATTATTGGATCAACAGGTATGAAACAATTTAAATCAGTAGACAGTTTTGGGTTAATTAATAAAAACATTCTCATTTCTGTAATTAACTCCCCCTAAGTCTTGCAAACTTGATCCTCTGACTATGAAATGATCTATAAACACTGGTAAATAATTATGCATGATGTTGTAGAAGACGAAGTGTTTCCATGTTCACTACAGATCCTCTGAACGTCCAAATGGGTCAGATCTGATGACCATGAAAAGATGACAAACTATAATTTACATTAATTATTTACATTGATTGATAGGATTAGTAGATCAACATTAATTAGTTTAGATCAGTAGATACTTCTGGTCACTGGTGGATGTTTGGGTCTTTATGGGTTAAAAATAAGGACGGTAACACAACACAGTTTTGGGGAAGGTAAAAAAATAATTAAGAAAATGAATTATTCCATCAAATGTCTTTATTTAAACAGACAGATGCAGAACTGAAAAATAGCCACAGGTAAATTTAACTTATTTACGCCTCTAGTGTTGAAATGTTTCTGCAGACTCCCAAATATTGTATGATTTGGATGTACTGACTCTGGATGATTCTATCTTTAAATCACTACTTTATGGAAAATGTAGTTAGATTTAATGAAATGATTTTAATTCATTCATTTTTCAAGAACTAAATTAACTATTTTATTTAGTTATTTATAAAATTTAATATTTGTTGGGAAATTAAAACCAAGAAACTAAGTTTAACCTTTAAACACCCAAACATCCACTGTCAACCAAAAGAATCTAGTAATCTAAACTGTTCGTTTACTAATCCTATCCATCCATCCAAATAATTGTTGCAAAATGCAGTTTGTCATGGTCATCAGATATGATGATATGGACATTCAAAGGCTCTGTACTTACCATAGCAACACAGTCATCTTCTACAACATTGATTCACCAGTAAAACCCATGGAGATGGATCAATGACAGTGGATGTAAACACTGGGTTTATGTTCAGTTAATGATATATTTTATTAACAGTAACTTTTTCTTTTGACAATAACCCTTGACTTTACTGAGTTTTTATGAACATCTACATGATCAGAGAATTAAATACAGGAAAAGAGATAATTTCACTGGCAAAAATGCAAAATTCAGATGGGAATAGTGTAATAAATGGTGATAAATCGCTTAGAAAACGTTAAAAAGAGGGGGAAAAAATGATTTGGGAACTGACACTAAAGCCACACTGGGTCCTTATGGCTTACAACCAATCAAACAAATCAACTTTATTAGCCTTTTCTTTTTCTTTTTCCATATTTAGCACCACATTCAGTAAATAAAAAAATAAAATTGGCTATCTTTTAGATATTTCTACTTAAAAGATTATATTATCTTAACTAAATATTGCGTTTATTTATTTTTGCACAGTTTTTAAAGTGCACTCTGCAATATATATCCATGTTTTATGATCAGAACTAGCTGTTGTGAATTCTCAGGGTGTGGTTCCACCCATGTACCATGATTTTCACTAGAAAAAACAAACCGGAACATTATCTTAGTGTTGTTTTTTTTCCACTGTTTCCTTTATTTTGGCTCCAACTCAGTCGACTTTCCTGTAAAAGCACAACAGGAAAACTGGGTAACTGTGTCCATGTCCTCAGGGGATCAAGGCTTATTTGAGCTCAGAGCCTTATCAGAGGGAGTAGCTCATGGTCACCCTATCACTGATGGACTGCACTGTGGCGCCGTTCCGATTTAGTCCAGCTGCAGTAAGGACAAGACGATACTGATAAAAGTAGATGTACAGTAAATCCCTTCAATCTCATCACATCAAGGTGGTTGTGACAGTCTTGGCATAATTCAACCTGGAGAAGATTCAGACCACATAAGCATAAAAACAGACTACTTTAACTATAAGCTTCTCTACAGTAACAGGTCGGACACTTTCCCAGCAGGGACAGGGCTTCTAGGTCAAGTCTTATGTCAGTTCCGGCTTAAACCAGAGCCTCTGTGAGCTTCATTAAAGTGAACCAACAGCAGGTAACAATGTGGTGCATTACCTGGCAACTGAACTGTGCTCCACGCAGCAGGGAAAAACAAACATTTGCATGCGGAGCCACTTTGCTCTCAGTGATCTAAAGTCTCTGTTGTAGCTATAGAAGAAAACAAGAGAAATAATGTGGTGTTAGGTGGGGCCTGTGGATGGAAAGAGTATGTCACTTCATTCACCCAATATTATCATATTGAGTCTTTGTTATGTAATAAGTTTCCAAATACAGTGGATGCCTGGCAATCCAGACACCCCACCCAAGCCCCCACCAAACAGCCTCAGTATTATATTTTTATTGTTCACAATGTTCTCACACACACACAATGGGTTAGATTAGTTGAGCAGTTTTTAACATACAGTATGAAACATCTCTGTGTCCAGCTGTGGTTCAGGGTTAAACCACAGGCATTCTGAGGAATTTTAATGAAGCTTTGGGACAAGTTAATCGCAAAGAGAATCTTTAAAGAATCCTGAATGGAGTTGCCCTGATGGCAAAGGTGATAAAGTGTAGATGTGCTGAACCTTCATTTCCCTTCAAAAACAAGATGTACTCACTGTAGTGATGTTAGTGACAATATAGAACCAGCTGGAAGACGCATTCACACCCTTTAGAAATGTCTTTTTTGGCACATTTTAAGCAAAGATATTCATCTCAGCGGTCTGGTACGCCTTTGTCAAACAGGCAGTGGACTGGTCCAAATACAGAGGAGCAGGATCTGCAGCGTAGATGTGACGTGCCTTCCTTTCCTTGTGTAAATAAGATGAACTTAGTCTGTAGTGGTGATCATCATTAGATGTGAGACTTTAGGATCAGGAATAAGACAGATTAAATAAAAGATCCCTAAAGCCTTTGTCTGTACTCTGAGCTGGACTCATGCAGTTCACTGTGTATTTGATAAAGGAATGACCTACTACTGAGACACAAACAAACCCATGTGAAGTTGAAAGAATACCTTACTTTAGAAGTTCAGAGGAAATAAGGGAGAGGTTTGGAAAGGTTTCATTATGAACAGAAGAATTTCTTTTTGGATCATGTTTAATGTTTATTAAACAGTAATCTTACATTTCCAGTTATACAAAAATATGATTTCAACATTAGATTACAGAAACAAACAGCAAACGTACCGAAATTATATTTAAATAATAAATATATTTTTTCTGTACTTTAGCATTGTAAAGAATATGTTGTTTAAAACAAGGGTATGTAGCTTTTCAAAGAAGATATTTTTCTCTGTTCTAAAGAGTTTCATAAACAGTAAACAACGTCCCCCATTCAGTCTGACAGTAGCATTGGGTTGCTAAATTTTAGCAAATGTTAAATATACTGTGTAATGGGCATTAATAAATACATTCACTAATGTTATGACTGTTTAACCTTTTCTGTAGTTATGTGTTAACAATTTAAATCCTGTAATTGACAAAAGTTACACCACCTTGCTTTAATAAACATTAATAGAAAACAACTTTCATACAAAACTTCATTATCTATATAAATAAACAAAACTGCTCTATGTACATCAGTGCAACTATTGTGTAAAGTAGTTGGTCTATTGCTTACATGTCTTAGAGTGGAATATTTTTTTTTTTTTTTTCTGGAAGTATGGTTTATGTATTTTGCAGATAACTAACAAATATGGTCACCATTATATTTAAATTGCACATTTCTCCAGATCCTCTCTGACCGCTGTGTGTTTGACCATCACAGTGAAGGTTGAATTGGACAAGAGAACCAGTAGAATTGTTGTGTGCCCTGACCATTTCCTAAGCACTCTGCGACAAATAATCTATCATCAGAGCAGGGAAGACTAATTTAACTGGAATGTAACTTGCACAAACTTTAGTGCCACTTTACTAAAACAAACTCACCTCCACCTATTGTGTTCTGAACACCTCTGTCTGGAAATCGCAACAACAACTGGAAGATCTGTCTTCAGACTCATTCCTCCACCTTTTCTACCATGATTAGATTTAAGGAAGACATGGTTTTCACACAATAAAATGGTGAAGTTTTTCATGCAGCGTGTAATGCAATGCCTGATTAGCTCACGTAAACACACATTCGGCACCGCAGGGCTTTTCAGTGTTAGTCGGGTTTTATCCTGCTGCTGATAGCTTCTCCTTCTACATCACTCAAATGTTTTCCTGTTCTGGCTCTTTTCTGAAACTACACTTGGCTGCAGCATTTCCTGACAACTTAACTTTTCGGCCAAATACAACTGTGCCCACTTTCACTCCTGCCATGTTTTCAGTTCATGCTGGAATTGTTAATTGTTCTTGCTGCAGGTTTCATTTTTTCGTTCTGGTGGATTTCCTTAGCTGACGCCTGCATCCTGGTTTCAGCAGCAGCAAGAGCAAAGGACCTGAAAATGCTAATGCTATATACTTATTTCTGTTTTGAACAACATAGAGAAAGGAATGTGCAGTTTAAATAGTCATTATTTAAGACTGTTGGAAACATACAGCTGAGGCCAGTCCCAGACCGATCCATAATATCTGTGGCACAATAACCTGCACATTATTTCTTTCCGGAACATCCATTCTTACTACATTTTGATTTAGTCTTGTTTCTTGTCTTACTTGTGCTGCAAGGTGATATCTTTGCACCACTTTGATGTAG
The DNA here is from genome assembly GCA_029822895.1 of Maxillicosta whitleyi. Taxonomy (NCBI): domain Eukaryota; kingdom Metazoa; phylum Chordata; class Actinopteri; order Perciformes; family Neosebastidae; genus Maxillicosta; species Maxillicosta whitleyi. The sequence goes on from JAPSES010000249.1 coordinate 5,654,921, forward strand.
TCTTTTTCCTTGGAAACACATTCGTAGCTGCCATAGTTCTCTGGTGCCATGGCAGGAATGAGGTGCAGGCAGTTTGATTGCATTTGCAGACAGGGGCTGCTCTGGGCTCCATGCTCCCAGGTGTAGTCTGCGTGGTAAGAGTCAATGGGACATGAAATGTAGAACGGGATGCTCAGTGGGACTGAATGAACTATCGTTGAAGTCGATGGAGATGGAGAAGCTGTTTCCCGTTTGCTTCGGTTTACTTGCTTTTCCTCTGGAAGAAAATTTGCAATGTCCCATAAGTTTGCAACCAAACTCTTTACAATTGTGCAGTTTAAATGATAGAATATCTGTCATCAATTACCTTTTTCTGGTGTTGAACACACACTTGATTCTCCAGTCATTATATTCTGAATTCCCTCACTGGGAACAAAAACAAAACATGATAACATTAAAAAATTGCCACAGAACTGATTTAATGGTGATTTACAGTACTCATGGTTTGGATGATCTGTTCAAGTTTACATGAATATTTCAAATACATTTATTGAATCACTTCCTTATATTTGCCCAAAAATATCACAATTTAGCAATAATTGTTAGACTCGGTAGTGATATGCTGCTCATATACACTTACGGAACAGTTGGAGTACATCCTGATGTGGTCCAGGCACAGTATGGGTCCCGAGCCAAAACACACTCAGCACATGTTTTGTTGTACTGTTCACACTTCTGGAGGTCCATGACAGAAATTTTTTCAGGAAATCCCACAATTAACTTTTTCTAAATGAAGAACACACAAAAAAATTATTTCAACTCAATATACATTATAACTACTTCATAAAGTTAATAAAAATTAATCTTTTAACAAACAGTCATGGAAAAAATGATCAGTCCATCAAAAGTCATCAAAAACAATGGTTATGCAATTAAACATTAACTCCTGTGTGTATCATGTGACTAAAACGGGCAGAAAAGAAAACATGGATTGTTTTTGTTAGTACAGTGCCATAGGTATTGGTGTAAGAACTGAAGTGATTTTGGTTTTTATCAAGAAAACATGAAAAATGGATAGATATCAGCACTGAAATTAAACTCTTATGAGCTATTTTTGTTGCTATCATTATATTTGTCCAAATAAATGTACCTTTAGTTGTCAGATGCATTAAAATGAACAAGAAATTGAAGAAAACAAGAATGGTCTAATAATTTTTTCTGCAACTGTAGCAAAGCAACATGTCCATTAATGAGCTCAATCACTGTTTAAGCTTTGTGTCTGTACCCAGTCGTCAGCTGACCTTAGCCAATAACTTTCAAGCTGTCAAACTTTCAGGTGTTGGAAACGTTCACCATCTCAGCTCTGATATTTCACCCTAGTTTCATTTTGTGAAGGCGTCTCCATAAGTGCTCATCTAACTTTTTCATTTACACAACATATCCAGTCCTGATGAAATGCTTTGTTTTTTCAAATCTAAAAAAAAAAAAGTTCTGTGTTTCTGAGGAACATTAAAGAACAATTAAAAGTATTATATTATATGGGTTTTAAAGTCTTTGATTGAATAAGAGATTCCATTTAAATAAACCGTCCATCTATGTTATCCCTAAAACTGCACACTATTGCCCATAAAGTTGGAATGATTTTGTTTTCAAACACATTCCTCTTGTTATTCTTACTTAAACACATCAGGGATGACCTTTGACCCAGTGTAATGATACAAACTCCCAGTTACACTTTATCAAGAATAAATCACATTGTCAATCATTTCACGAGAAAAAGTAACAATGCTTTATTCCAACTTCATGTCCAACAGTTTATTATAATTTTGCAAACTTTTTGTTCGTTTCACTTCAAATTCCTCCTGATTGATGCAATATTAAATTTCCAAGACACAGAGAGAACTGGGACAAAGCACAGGCTTGAATAGCAGGTCTCATTACATGTCATTTGATTCTTTGTCAATATGAAAATATTGACTACAGGCGCTTTAGAATGATGAAGTTGTTAGAAATGGAATATCGCTGATGTAAAAAAAAAGTGCAAGCACTTATGATCCAACAAAAACATGACTCATAACCCTCCAGTGTACATTGTATGACACTTTGAGATGGCATTTTTAACGAGCCATACCTTTTTGGCGTCGAGTTTCATTGATTGTATGGCTGAGCGGTTGGAGAGCTGTGTTTCAGAGATGATGAAAGGTTCAGAGCCAGCCTCTAAGACTTTATGGATCCTCCCAGAATCTGACAGAACAGCACAAACAGTATTTCAAACATTGTTATTTTTGGTGTTGCATAATAGCCAGTATTTTTAGCTCATTGTTCTTTAGAGATATTTTAAACAATGCATGATTACGAGCTGAATCAACAAGGAAAAACCATCTATGCTACACAAGCTACACAATAACAGGCAAAGACAGAACTGGTGGTTCATATTTTTACAAAACCAGGACATACCGGTGGCCAGAAACAGTACGTTATACATCTGGTTGTTCGCCGCTTGGACTCGGTCCACGGTTATCTTTGTGTAGTTGTTGGTGCTCAAATAAAATGGAGCTTTATTGTGCACAGAATGCACCCAGTCTGTCATTTCTGAGTAATCCTTCACCATATTGATCGTGGCCAGTGGCAAGGTCTTGCTGTTCTTTACACACTAAAACAGACACAGACATTTTGTTTGATTCATAAGCAATAGGATCAGATCTATAAAACAAACCAATAGTATTTCCTCATTCTTTCTAACTGGTTTGAAGGGAGTGGAGTGGTTTCCCTTACAGACACAACAAACCCACCTCCATAAAAACACAGCTGTTAGTGAAGTTTTTACTGCACAGACAGGGCAATTTCTAAGACTTCTGGTTCCCTTTAGTTCCCTAGATACGGGGTTGAACCCAAATAGACACACCAGTCTACATCCTCTAAATCTATATATATGGGAATGGTGAATCACACTTGGCTACTGGACACGCACACTTTTCCAGATGCAGTACATTTCATAAACATGTGAGTTAAAAAAAAAAAAAAAAAGCTAAGAATACATTTGAATGAAGTTAAAATGGACGTTTTGGAAACAAAAATAAGATCTTTGCAGGGAGTTCACTCTTACTGCAACACAACATAGCAACAAAACAAACCCTTACTGTTCCTGGACGTGGTTTGGGAATCTCTTTGTCATAGCCCTTAAATGTGGAATTCTCAAAAATCTCTTCAATCATTCCAATAGTGTAGATGCAAACAGCTGTGGAGTTCCTTGAATGAAAATAAAATCATGTTAGTTGATACGTATAGATCTCACCTTGACAACTACTTTGCACTAAATAAATATTTCATGCATGGATCAAATCCTTTGAGACTCATCTTACACATGTGTCAAAGAGTACAAATAATGTAACCTCAGATTATCCCGCAATCAAATTATAACATAGCTGCTACAGGTTCATTTTGTTTTCATGGGTCAAATGCTGAGCTTTCAGTTTGTGTTACACAGTCAGCATGTTACTAATACGGTTGCCGCACTGATGAAAAAGGAAATGAAAAGCGTCTAACCAGCTGCTTGTGAAAAGAGCGTAGACTCTCGTATTACGCCAGTTCTCAGCTTCCATCACATAGATATCCTGGAGATGATTAAAATAAAGAGACTCCTCTGGAAACCCACAGACAAGCCGTGCTTTGACAAAAGATGTCCACATATTTTGGAAGAATCGTTTGGATCCACCTTCATCCACCTGTAAAATGATATGAACAAAGTACATCAGGAAGACGCTCTTTCACTTTTGATGCAAACTGACACTCACCGACTAAGGGATATTTGATAAGACTGACATAACATAACATGACACCTCGTTGCTTAAAAGGTATGTCTTGGTTTGCACAAATATTAAACAAGAAGGCTGTACAAGAGACTAATTGACCACAACAAGCTCAATGCAAGCATAGTTAGTTAAACAAAGAAGAGGAAGCCTGATCGTTTTGGTAGGAAGGCATGTTTCTTTTTTCTTTTTTTTGGGGGGGGGGGGGGCTTTACATCCTGGCATTGTATTGACAGATTGTTATATTTCTCAGTTTGTTTACTGATAAACAATTAATTTCCTGTTAGGGTATCATGTTATTCATGACAACTGCCGTCTAAAAAAGAAAAGAAAAGAAAGCAAGTGCTCCTTTAATAAATGGGAGTTAAAGTCAACATCACAGATCATGAAAAATTAATTCCACAATTTAATGATGATTGAAAATGATGTTTCTGTGTGTGTGTGTGTGTGCTGAAAGACTGTATTGTCTTCTCAGCTCTGTACAGTTGTTCTATTTCTGTTAATAAATAACATCAAGTGTTTCACGAGTAATTATTTACCAGTGTTTATAGATCATTTCATAGTCAGAGGATCCAGTTTGCAAGACTTAGGGGGAGTTAATTACAGAAATGAGAATGTTTTTATTAATTAACCCATAAAGACCCAAACATCTACCACCAACCAAAACTGTTTACTGATTTAACTTGTTTCATACCTGTTGATCCACTAATTCTATTAATCTATGAAAATAATTTGCGTAAAATACAGTTTGTCATCTTTTCATGGTCGTCAGATGTGATTCATTTGGATGTTTAGAGGCTCTGTAGTGAACATGGAAACACTATTATTTTCAACAACATTGATTCTCCAGTAAAACCCATGGAGTTGGATAAATGTGAGTAAGGACCATTAAGTCTGTACTGCCTTAAAATGAACTGTTCGTATCTGGAGAGGGAGTGGGTAACATCATGTTGTGATACAAAGTGAGCATATTATCTCAGACAAGATTAACTCCTTTAACACAGCTAGCACTAAGGTGCATCACCATCATTTACTGTATTTGAGCATGGACCGGAATATCCCCTTCAACTCTACAAGTTTACCAGTAGCTAGATTTCATTAAATATTACACACTTAACATTTAAAATCTTTTGTTTGTTAAAATGCATACATTAGAACACAGAAAAGAAATGATTAACTAGAAAAGCACTCAGAGAGCGCAAACCTCCGCCAAGCAGCACAGTTCCCCCACATATTGTGACTGACACCCAACAATATTACTGCCACATTTGTTTTTTTTGTTTTTTTTTATCTATTTTATTAGATTCTTGACACTGGAAACCTACCCAAAGAAATTGGAATTACATGCTGCCTGTAGTCTATGTGGGTCCTGAAGTGACCCACATTGACTACAGAGGTCCTGAAGGGACCAACATGAACTACAGAGGTCCTGAAGGGACCCACGTGGACTACAGAGGTCCTGAAGGGACCCACATGGACTACATATGAAATAGAATAGAGATCCT
>JAPSES010000249.1:5664127-5676721 GCA_029822895.1 Maxillicosta whitleyi
AGAGATGAAGATGCTGAGGTTCTCTTTGGGAGTGAACAGGATGGATAGGATCAGGAATGAGTAGATCAGAGGGACAGCACATGTTAGAGGTTTTAGGATAAAGTCACAGAGGCCAGGCTGAGATGGTTTGGACATGTCCAGAGGAGAGAGAGGGAATATATTGGTAGAAGGATGGAAAGTTTGGAACTTCCAGGCAGGAGGCCCAGAGGAAGACCAAAGAGGAGGTTTATGGATGGAGTCAAAAAGGACATGAAGGTAGTCGGTGAGAGAGAAGAGGATGTAGAAGACAGGGTTAAATGGAGGCAATTGATTCACTGTGGCGACCCCTGAAGGGAAAAGCCCAAAGGAGAAGAAGAAGATTGATATTTACTTTTGTTCACCATCTGTGACGCTGCCATTTGTCTAAACTCTTGCTACTTATGTATGGCAAAATATTTTTTTTTCCTCTAATCAATTATTAGGTTGTAAAATAGAGGGTTTATGGTATACACTGAATACATTTTACTTCACTTTTGAGGACTTTGTGATTCTTGCAAAAAATGTACATTAATTTTTTTCTCTCTGTGACACAGCAGGCTTTGATATTTTTTATTTATTTCATTTTAAAACAAAATTTGGCCCTTTTGAGTATGCACTTAGACTTAAACCTTTTCAATTATTTGTCTTAAACTTGTCTGGTTCAAACGTTATGGATCAAAAAGTAATGCGCCGTCCATCCGTGACACCCTTGACTTTGCACAATTAAGAAACATGGAAAAGATTTGAGATTTGACATGGAACACAGAACGGCTTTGCTTTGATACTTGACTTGATTATAATCTTTTACGTTATAATTTCTGGCTTCTAAATGCTACATTTTGTGCATTTCCTGTGTGAAAAAGGAGGGTGAAAGTATGTTTTGCACAGTTAAGATTAAGACCAAGAACAGTACCAGTTCTCATGAATTTCAAGGACTGTTTTCCTTCGATATGAAGTGAATGTCTTTCTTTCTTTTCACTTCTACTTCCTGTGGGGAGCCATAGTGATTCAGCTTCGTTTAAAAACAAAAGGGCCTTTTTTGTGTGAGCTTTTAAAGAATGAGTCTAAATTTGTGTCATTCTAGGTTAAGCATCCCGCCCTTTGTGTGTGCCAGAACTGTACTGGAAGGCCTTGAGTCAGAAGATTTGTGTGAAAGTGGGAATCTCGTAAAAAATGAGTTCTTAGACTTGAAGGTAAAAAACCCCAGACAGAAATACATTTATCAAGTCATTCTATGTTGACCTCAACCCTCTTGCATTTTCTAACACTGCTTTTCTTTCTTCTTTGCTGAAGGGTATAGACAGAATCACAAAGATTAAAGTGAAAGAAGAGAAGACGGACCTGCTCAGGCTCAGTCATACTGTACCTCTGGAGGTTGTAAACCTAGGTTTGTTGTCTCGTCCACTCTAAAATTAAACTCAAATTTGTTTCCGTTTCTGTTTTATTACCCATCAAATATTGACTTCTCGTATTCTTTTACTGGCATACAATGGTTTGTTAATTAGGAGGAAAGGGCTATGACCCAGAGAAGTCCGACTACTCTGATTTTGAGGCGTGGCTGCAGTGTTACAGCGTGGATGGAATGAAATCTGTTCGGGACCACAATGGCAGAACTATGTGGTTTCAAGTGAGTACAAGGCAAAGCTTTACTTTATTCCCAGGAAAAGAATTTAATGTGTCACTGATTCTAATATCTGTTATTCTTGTCAGGGAGATTCTGGCCCCATGGTGCCTAAAGGTATGCAATAAATTAAAATAAGAATCATAACTGAACAGTATCTGAGAAGAATAGGGCAAATCAAATTAACCTTGTCCCATTTTTCTGTTTAACACAGATCTAAAGTCACCAAAAGCAAAAAAGAGAGTGAAGAAAGAAGATGATCATGATTACACAGACAAGAAAAAGGTGAAAACAAAGTTTTGCAGGAATTGAAAGTAATCATTCAGATTTAACTCTAACACCAATCTGAATTCTTCAGGTTTCCAGGGGTCGCTCTAACAGCACATTAAAGAGAAAACTGATCAAAGAGGAAACTGTGATCAAAACCCCAAAGAAAGAAAAGAATACACATCTCAAGGAAGCCGGATCCAAGAGAAGAAAGACTGAAAATCCTCAGGAAATAAACACACCCCACCGTGAAATGAGATCAACTGCACGCAGGAGGAAGAGCAGCAGTAATAACACAGCTGCAGTTGACCTACTATAGCACCTCAAAATTAAAATAATACATGAACAGTTTAATTTCCAAAATCTATCTCATTGAAGATTCAGAGACAAAGCAGGAGAATGAGTAGCAAATAAATACAGGGAGACACTGTTTTGTTTTTTTATATTTTTTTAAATAAATTTTTTTATTAAAAAATTATTTTGATTTTTCTGTTTATTTGCTTGATCTTGACCTGCAGACATCCTGAACTGCAGACCGGTGCATGAATAAAGTTTATTACAAGACAAGAAGAAGTGAAACAATTTGAAAGGGGCTGAACTGAAGGATAATTCCATCTGATGTGATGTGTGCCGGCTGGGTCCCGTCCTGTCTCTCCATGAGGTCACAACTGAAAGGGGAACAAAGGTTTATGCTATTATTATTTCATGCCACAATACAACAAAGGCACTGCTAAAAAAAACCATGATACTCACTGCCATGCTTCTCTGACATGAAGGGCAGTACGTAGGGTTACAGTGACACTGCTTCCATGTGACTCATATAAGCGGACGACAAGCGACTCCTTCCTGTCCTCAGCCTGTTGTGGTAAATAGATTAAATTAATTAGATAAGATTAAAGGATGTGTTGAGTCAAAGCTTTAACAAATGTCAGGTGCCCATGTGCGCAGTACATTTGATTTGGTTAAAGTGGCTGGATTCAATTCTGTTTGATTTTATTTCAGAACCCTATATATTAGGAAGAGCCCTTTAAATAACCGACATGGAAACAAGCAGTGGTTACATGACGCACAGAGTGGTCACATGGGCACTTAGCCATCGTTTTCAGACTTAAGTGAAGCTAGATTGAACAGGTACTGAGTGATATACCTGTTTAATGGTCTCAAGGATCACAGAAGGATGACTGACAGAAAAGGCGCTCCAGGCAACAGTGTCAGGACAGCTTTGGATTAGCCGTAAAGGAAAATTGAGGTTGTACGCACACTGGATGACAGAGGAATCTTGGAAAGATCCTGCAGCACAAAAACAAATTCCTTAGTCAAAGTTAATGATTTTCAAAAGCATAAGCAGCGGAAAACGCACCTGAATGTGGCATGATGGCATAGGTGAAATGATGAGTTCCCATGTCAGCGTTGGCATCAGGAGCCTTTGGGGCTCTCAGTCTAAGACCAAGACATATACTGTTAGATGTAAGAAATCACATTTGGTGCAAAGAATTACAAATTGTGTTACCAAATGAACTGGAAAGCCTCACAGAGAGAGTGTCATAGTGTTCTTGTGGACTGAATAGCCATATTTACAGTCATTTAGCAATGCAACTCCAAAGTTGTGCTCTGACAAATCAGCCCATTTGTGACCCCAAACCTGGAAATGAAAGCAACATGTTAAACAGCAACATAAGTAATGTGAAGAACGTCATCTTGAAATACATATTTAAGCCATAAAGACCCAGCGCTACTTATGTGTCATTTCCCGAATAAAATTCTCTACATCTAACCTTAAGTGATTTATCATAATTTGTTAAAATATTATTCTCTGTATTTTACATTTTATCAGTATGAATTAGATATTTTCCTGTATTTAACTTACTAATCAGGAAAATGTTCATAAAAATTCAGATTAAGGTTTATTACATCAGACACTGCAGAAAATGTGCCTTTTTTGAAGTAAAATCTATCATTAACTGAACATTTATCAAAATAGGGTTTTACTGGTGAATCATGCTGTAGAAGATGATGGTATTTCCATGATAACTAGGGAGTCTTTGAGCTTCCAAATGAGTCATATCAGATGAATATGAAAAGATGACAAACTGCATTTTACACCAATTATTTACATGGACTGTTGAGATTGATGGATGAAGCAATATTAAACAGTTTAGAGTTAGTTGATGCTTTTGATTGGTGATGTTTGGGTCTTTATTGGTTAATTACAGTATTTATTGTATTGTGTTAGCTGACGTCTGTACCTCAAATCTTGCCCAATCCCATGAAGTGTTCCTATGCGTGGGTCTCTGCAGGTGTCCGAACTGTATCTCATATGTAGCATGGGAGCTGTGTACTTGCACAGGGAATTCAACCTTGAGAAACTTGTGCGACTCTGCCCATTTCACCTACAGTTGAAACATTCACACAGGCTTTCACTATCTTTCCAGACGCTGTTTTTTCTGCAATATGTGCAACAGCTGATAAAACCTGTGTACATACTGTGAAACCAAAAGTACAAAATACCAACGTACCTCTGTGTTGAACTTGATGTAAGGACACATGGCGTCCATGATAATCTCTTGTGTGATGGTGCTCTTGTCACTGATCCTGAGGGTGAGGCTGACGACACCACGAAGCCCATCAGAGGAGACCACGTGAACTGGGTTCACCACCTCCAGCACTGGTTTCCTGTAGTATCATTCAAGTTACGTTTATGGTATATATAACAAAGACATGTAAAGGGTTTGGTGATGGTGTGAGACTAAAAAAAAGTGATACCTGGTCTGAAGATGGTAGTCCATTACATCCCATGCATCCCAGTACAGAGGTACGTCATCAAATATGACAAACTGGTTCCCATTACAGCCTTCAGAGATGGCTTCTCTGAAACAAGGAGAATGGTAACTCAGATTTTAGACCAAAATATGTATGTTGTAATGTAGCAGATGCAGTTATTTATTGCTGCCAAAATAGTACCTGTTTGCATGGACCAGGTGTAGAGATGCCAGAGTACCATCTTTATTTACGACTGTCTGTAAAATCCCGTTCTCCATGAGGACTGTACCATCAGCCTGTAATGTTACAGAGTCTCAGTTTGCCATTTCAATTCCAGTATAAATTGTGCACCATAAATACACTGCCAGGCCAAAAAAAAAAAAAAATAGTTGTGCATGTACCATCTTCAGTTTTGATTCCAGGAGACATTCACTGTCACATCTTTTTTGTTTTAACCACATAATTCTTACATAGTGCCACAATAAGGTTCATAATATATTTTCCATCCATAGTTTCATTCATTTTTTTATTATTGATGATGCAGTTAGACTGAAATAACCTGTTCCAGCTCCAACATTATGAACCACTGTAGTACTGACCCATGGAAGGATCAGAACTATTGGTGCAGTTAAATCCACTGAATGTCTCCTGGAGTCAAAACCAAAGGTGGTGCAGGTAAGTATTGCATGTGGGACTTTTCTTTTTGGCCGGTGTAACTGTGCAATGTACCTGAACAGTGACAGACACTGGAGTCGGTGGCTGTGTGCTTTTGACAGGAGACACACCAATGCTGGGAACGCTCACCAGAGCTGCAACAGGAGACATGAAGGGAGTTGTACTTTGAACTCAACAATAACAAAACAGTATATTTTCTTTAATAATAGGAATTAGGATAAAGAACACAAGTGTCTGACTCACCTAAGATAGTTTTATCAGCATCATTTTGAGTCATGATGACTTCCTGGCGCTCCCACGGCAGAGAGTTGAACACACCAGGGGGGTTGCCCTTTGACCCCAGGCTTTCAAATGCATCATGCAGCAGTTTGGCACCATCACGTTGTATATCTAAGACAGTAATATGTGTCTGTACGTGGGTATTTCTATGAAACTGGTCCCTGAAAACAGGACACAGGGACTAAAAATTCAAACCACATGTAGACTAATATCATGAAGCAGTTTGGATTTATTTTAAAAATAAATATTTACTGTGATAGAAGAGAAACTATTTCTCAAATAAAACATTTAGATTTTTTTATACAAGAATCCATATGTAACATGGTAAAAAGGACACAGAAATTAAACTATTATTTTTTTGAATATCTTTCTATTTTCTCACAGGCACATTTTAGAAATCAAACCAGTTATGCGAGGCAGAATGTTTCACAAAAAAGGCCACTGTTGCAAAGTCACTTGCAATTTATTTGTGTTTATATGGGCAGGTTCCGCATGTAATGTGAGTGGACATGATGGGTTACACCCAAAACCTCGAATGAGACTGCCAATTCATGATAAACCCACATATCAGGATTAGAGGAACCACTAGGATAGATAAATTTAACACAGTGTCTTTATTTATAGTGGTATAAAAGACTATTTCAATCCATATTTTACAGATCAAATACACTGACATCTAGGTTGCTTTTCCTGTTCCAATTTTGGTCCAATTTTTGGCCTCAATATTTGACTAAAATTTGTATTAATTTTGGGATGGCTTAGAGCAAGAGTATCATCTTTTTTTTTTTTTTGCCTTTACCAGAGGTCATCATTAGGTACAACCTAGGGGTGTGTGTCTAAATGTCTTTCTCTTTTATTATTGGTCTGAAAAGCTAGCAAAGTGTCAGATACCAACATGTACCCAGTTTCATAGAAGCACCCACAGATATTTTGGAAAATATATAGTTCTGATTTTAATAACAGGTGTAATACTATACCTTCATAATACCTGAGCGCATCCTCTACCACCAACTCAATACAGCTGCCGGGGATCACATCATGGAACTGGTTTAGAAGCAGCAGCCTGTGAAGAGAAAAAAACAGGATCATGATCTGAAAACAGTGACCATCTGTTTGTTCATTCCAGTTATTAAATTTTAATAGGCGTGTCTGGACCTCCAGAGGTCCTCCAGCTTCTCCACGGGGTACGGAAACGTCCGCCCTCGACACAGTGCCAAGCTGCTAGCGATCTCAGCGTCATGAAGGAGTGTCTCACACTGTCGGTTTCCTCGCTTAATCTGGAAACATGGAGAAAATGGCACAGAATCAAATGTTATTCAAACATAAAATCATGTCAACAGATACATAGTTGATAATACTTTGATCTTTTTATCTGTTTAACAGGACCGGTTTGATACACTGTACTTGTAAACTGAGTGAGTAACTCAATACTATCATAACTAGTGACCATGATACAGATGGTATCATAATAAAATGATTGTGATACTGTACATAATACATTTTTGGATAAATCTGGAAAAATCTGCTTGTGCAACAGAAGAAAAAATAAGCAAAAGATAAAAACAGAAAATACATTTATTCACTGCATTATAGTGTTAGTTTCATACAAAAAGTACATGAAATCTCAGTTTAGTGCCTTTTAAATGGTAGAATGTGAAACCTTGAGGAGAATTTAAGAATGCATACATGTATAAACTAAATATGATGGTCATAATATTTTTTTGTTCGTGTACAAATCAAAGTAATTCAAATAATATATATTCTCATATGAATATTTTGTCTCACTCAACGTTTTATCTTGTACTTATGTTGCACAAATTCATTCATTTTCTACATTCAGAAACATTTATTACCCCAGCCCCTAAAGTGGAGGCAAGGAGTACTGTTTTTGATTGGGTTTGTTTGTTTGTTAAAACTTTAGCAGCAAAACTATTGTTGAATTAATACCAAATTGGGTTTATAGATTGCCAGTGACCCAGAAAAGTAGGTCAAAGTTCAACTCTTTTATGAATTTGGAAATCTTTTTTTTTTCTCCCCATTTACTCATAATAGCCAAAATGCGTCTATGCTGACATCAATTGGATCAAAGCCAAAATAAGATATGATACGTGCAAAGGGTGGGGTTTGTAGTGCCTGGCACTAGTTGTTTCCTCTAATATCACTTTGGTGTCTTCATACATCTTATTAGGAAACAGTGTTGATCTCCAGTGTACCTGTGCCTCTGTGGTGTAGGTACCATTGTGCAGCTCAAGGAAGAGCTCTCCGGTCCACGTACACAGCAGATCTGACTCAGCCTGAAGCTGTGAGAAGAGACGATCAGGAGTGGACATTTGGACCCTGAGACACACATGAGGCATAGAAAACACAGTGAACAATGATTTACCAAATGTGAGTAAATATTGACGTTGCACCACAGTGACATAAGCACACATCATTTCTATTTCCTTTGTGGATTGAGGTTGTCTGGAGTAGCCCACCACCTACGTGCATCACAGCTACGCAGACTGCGGGAAAACATGGATGTGAAACTGACTCATTTATAGATAGGAAGTGGTTCCACTTCCGCTTGGAATGGGTCAATTTATAGAAAGATTCTCAGCCACACTTTGGGGCAGGAACTGACTTGGGAAGTCCATCTGTATCCTGGACCCGCTGGAGTCTGTCTAGCATCAGCTGAGTGGGTCCACCTCCACCGTCCCCAAATCCAAACAGGACTGCACTGTGGTTGGCCCTGCCTTTATCCTTGTTGTGTTTCATAGTTTTTATTAGCTGAGGGCACAGAGAGTGTCGTGTAAACCACGGCTGAACGTTTAAAAACAATACTTACAGACTCAACAGTCATTAAACTCACATCTTCAACTTTTCCTTTCATTTCATAAGAATTTCCTGGTGGGAAGTGTGTTAGAACCTTGGATCCATCGATGCCTTCCCAGAAAAATGTGTTGTGCTTTGGGAGAAACATAATAAAAAAGGAAAAGAGTAAACTTTCGATTTCACTTTGTTTTCAGAATATGTCTCTTTTCTACTTACAGGAAAGGTGTTGACCAGGTTCCAGCTGAGTTTTTGAGTCAAGAAGTGTGAAATTCCACTGCCCTGCATGATCTGAGGGAGTTGGGCCGAGTAACCAAAGGTATCTGGAAGCCAGAACTGAAACAGAGCAGACAAAATGACGTTAACACAAACATTATGAATTAATGAATCAGTTTACTGTATGAATCTTACCTCTTTGCAGTAACTCCCAAATTCCCGGTAGAAGAAGCGCTGGCCCATTAGGAACTGCCTGACCATGGACTCACCTGAGGGGAGATTACCATCCTGGCAAACAACGCTTCAATTAATGCAACATATAAGACACCATCCTCTTTAAAAGGTGTGAATTCAATTGTACCCAACAATAGTAACTTTCAGTAGATACTGTAGATTAAATATCAAGTATGTTCAGGTTTAGGGTTTTATTTTTTTGTTTACCATTTCAACCCAGGTTCCACCAACTGGAACAAACTGGCCCTTTTTCACAAAATGCTGAATCTGGGAAAACAGTCCCGGGTACCACTTCTTTACCCAATGGAACTGCTGGGCCTAAACAAAAAAAAAAAAAAAAAAAGAAAGAAACAAGTGTTAAAGTTACAGAAGTTTCATCAAATACACAGATCCTTTTGTATATGATTCTCACTCACCTGGGAACAAGTAAACACAAACTCTGGGTTCTTCTCCATTAATCGGATCACAGTCACCCAACTCCGGCCACACTTGCGAATCGTCTCTTCGTAGGGCCACAACCAGGCTGCAAATCATAATCGTATATATACTGTAAATCTTCTATTTAATAAAGTGAGCAGCATCCCTCTTTTATCACTAAGCATCTCTCTAGTATCACATGAAATATATTTAGTTTCTCTGACTACAACTACGATTGTCTGTTTGGGTTTTTTTTTTTAACCTTCTACAAACCTGACCGAGCAGCCTAAATCATTTCAGTTTAAGAGATGAACATGACAGAGGCACATATTACGTATTATAGTTTGATGTGTGACCCAGTTACTAATAATAGAAATACTGATATCACAGAAGAAATGCGGACTGAAATGTAGAACGTGGCCAAAGAAATTACTATCACAATTGTTCTTGGGCTTTACAACTTAAACTATTACATAGAGCCAACCAAACTGGGTATCTAAATTTAACCCATAAGGACCCAGCGTGACATTTGTGGCAAAATCTGCTTTTTTTTTTTTTTTACATTTAATTCACTGATCGTGTAGATGTCCATAAAAGCTCAGAGTAAAGTTGAGGCAAAAACTATCATCTCCACCAACATTATTATTATTTTTTTTTTAAATCAAACTCCATGCATTGTACTGGTGAATCAATGTTGTAGAAGATGACTCTGTTTCCATGGTACCAACAGAGCCTCTGAATGTCCAAATGGGTCATATCTGATGACCATAAAAAGATGAAGAACTGTATTTTACACCAATTACTGACATGTATTAAATGGATGGAAGCATTTAGATCAGTGGGTGGTTTAGGTTACAGGTGGATGTTTGGGTTTTTATGGGTTAAAGGGGCTTTTCTTCACAGTGAATACTCTGATCATGCCCCAACATTCACAGATCCTGGGAAAATTCTCAAAACTGAAATTAATCTTGATCCTCTATCTCTTCTCCTTAGCTTACCAAAAAAGTGTATTCATAATAGACAGAATAGGAAATTGTATAATATTTTAACATGTTGTGCTCGAAAGAATATATTACTACATTGAACATCTGCTAAACCAAATCAAATCAAATCAGATGATATTTATATAGAACCAAATCATAACAAAAGTTATCTCATGACACTTTACATATGGAGCTGGAGATATCTGAATCTGAGGCCAATTTACAGAATACACATATCAGACCCATTGTCACCATCATCATCGTGATAGATATCACTTGTGAAATGAGAGATTTGCTGGTTCCAATATGTTATTGAAGCTACACCTCCTACTATTTTTGGATGGAGGAAGCTAATACTGGAGCACATGACTCTTGGCTTTTTGACATACGTAGCACATTCTAAGATTGACATATTCAATGTATTTGGAAAACCTTCTGGGACTATACTGAAGGAAATATGTCCTCAATTCTCTCTTGGGCTCTTAAATGGACTTTTAGTGTATTATATAGATAGGAATGTGATGAGAATCTGTCTCTATGCTAACTGTATGTCTCTATGCTAACTGTAAATCTCTGTCAATCTATTTTTGTTTTGACCTGTTTTTGTTTTGTTTTGTAAAGTAAAAATTCAATAAGTATATTCTATAAAATAATAATCATTTTTAAAAAATTAATAATAATAATAGAGATTAACCAGAGACCTGAGTCAATGTGACAGTGGCCCATTGCATGGACAATGTGCTGGCTTTCTCCGTTCTTCTGGCTGAAGAACTTGTGGGCCAGAGTTCGGGCACCGGCAAAAGAACTTGGATCCGACGGGTCACAAAGATTCACCATTTCATTGACAGTGAAGAGTGCCTGGTAGCTGCGTTGTTCTCCTTCTCCCAGTTCCTATAGAAGAAGCAGAGGCAGATGTTTGCTTTTTAATAATACCGGACTATCTGAACGTAATTAGAACAAACTGAGATATGTTAATCTGTCTGTACCTTAACAATGTCAACAAGCATCTCAAAATCAGTCAGCAGCTCCTGTACATCACGGTTAAATACCACCAGCTCAGCTTTCTGTACTGAAAATGTTCTGTTTGGGTCTGGGGCTGCGATCATCGACCCCTGTCCAGCTCCGAAGAGTCCATTACAGGCCATCTCCACATAAAGGGTGACACTAAAGAACAAGAATATTGAAGAGGGTAAATATGAAAACACAAGATGTACAAAAAGCTCAGTGATTCAGACAGACCTGTGCGGTTCCTCATCTGTCAGACACTCAGATAAGATGTAAGTCGTCTTTTCACCCTCTTTGCTCAGGCCCTGAAAATCCACATGTTCTTATTAAACTTACACATGGATTCAGTGTATATTTGGACATAGATTAACCACCACAGCACTACCTGCACTGGCTGTTCATGTCTCCAAACCATTGCTTCCCCGTCACATTCCCACAGAAGGTGCACCTCCTTGCCTCTCCAGGACTGTGGGATGTTCAGGGTCACTTTAAACCAGCAGGTCCACCATCTAACATGAAAGCCTGGGTTAGTGCCAAGAACTGAGGCTATAATTCTGTACAGTGATGAGGATGATAAAATATGTTATCTCTCACGTTGGTCCAAAGGTATCGCCGATTTTATAAGGTGCAAAGTTCTGTTTGGACGCCTCTGGGAATGTGATGCGTTTAGGGGACAAGAAGGACGTAAGGGTTTCCACCGGCCAGGATTCTCCATAGAGACTATAGAGAAATAAGTTAAAGTCAAACCAAAATGACAGTTTAATTTCATCATACTTGTTTTAAGTATTAGAACAGAAAACACCCCAAAGTAAGGTGTAGGAGCAGAATCTATGTCAAATATATGCAAAACAATGTCACTTGCTTTTCAAGTTCAAACACAGTCATATCCAATACACTTTTTTTAACTTTTGTGGTGGTGTTTTCTTTGTTTTCTATTTTTTTGTACCCTAATATAGTAATAATGGCAATAATATTATGTGAAATTATAGGCTCTGACCTCTGACCCTTGACTTTTCCACAAACCTTTAGGAAAACCTGCAGTTCATACAAGGGTGTAACTTTGGGTTAAACATTGGGGGGGTCACACTAAGGGCTGTTGCGGGGTTTTAAAACTGCTGGGATTTGTGATGCGCGAGCTGAAAATCTTTCAACTTCTGAATGAGTGGGTGTGAATTACACGTCACATAAGAGATCTATATTGCTGAAATTACTTTTGAACTAAAATTACTGTTCCTGCTTCAAACGCTCCACCATCATCCCGGTCCCCAAAAAACCCACCATCGAAGGCTTGAATGACTACAGACCCGT
>JAPSES010000249.1:5676821-5687142 GCA_029822895.1 Maxillicosta whitleyi
TTTTGAATGAGTGGGTGTGAATTACACGTCACACAAGAGATCTATATTGCTGAAATGACTTTTGAACTAAAATTACTTTTGAATAAAAAAATTAAAAAAATCATGGTAAGAGTAAGTTAAACTTGGTTTGATCTGGCAAAGGCAATGAAGAAAAAATGTACTCTAACCATGTACGCACATTACATTACCAGATGATCAGAGATGCTCCGATTTTTATGATAAATAAAATGAATAAGGAAAAAAATTAACCAATTATTCATGCAAAATAGTTAATACATTTATTAATCAGAATGATGTGATATTGGGGGGGTTATATTGGTTGGGTCATGACTCCCCTATCCCCCCCTGTAAATTACACCTATGAGTTCATATGCAATCAGGATATGAACAGATGTGGACATTGCATGTATGACTTTTAACACAGTAAATAAAGTGCAACACATTGTTATCTTCCTCATATTTTATTTTTACATAAATCTGCAGATTGATATCCAACGGGCATGTTTACAATTCTAAATGATATGCACATAAATAATATGCTATAATATTTTGCAGAAATATGCACTATATACCAACAGAAACAGGTCCACGTCCACTCATTGCAGTTAATCAAGTCAGACAAGTGTCATGAATGCATCCTTACCGTCCTCTCAGATTGCAGTCCGTGAAGTAAATATCAGAGATAAACTTCTCTGCTCTTTCCAGGAGGGTGCGCCTGTTCTTAAGTACAGGCTGATGAAACATGACAAAAAACGAACCCAAAGGCGCCACAGCAGGAAAAACTGCCCCGGGCCTAGCTGCAGACCTATGGAGGAGTGGCGCTCCACTGGAAACATGTGACCTCCAGCGGAAACACGTCAGCTCCACGCGCATAAGACCCGGAAGTACTGAGTGTTGTTGCACTTAAAAAAGCAAACCACTAGAGGGCGCAACTGACTAATGCTGTTATGTGTTTATTGCACAGGTCAGGAAGAGCAGAAAACTGGACAGAAGTGTGGAAATTGTAATCCTCACACGAATAAAGGTATTATCAGCAAAAGTAGGAAAATAAATGAAGTCATTATGCAGCAAGATTTCACAGTTTTACTAATTAATGCTGCATTAATGTATATGTTGCATTTTCTTTTATACACGTTTGATGTTTGGTCCATTTTAAATACTTTGCTCTTAATGCTTTTTCTTTTTTTTCTCCATAATTTTGTTATCTGAAAGGCTGCCACATGTCTGAGCCCTATAAGCACCTCATCAGTTAACTTTACATGAGCATAGGAAAACCAGACCTCTTTTCATGCCTTTTCTAGATAATCCAAAAAGGTCTTAAATTGTGCATTTAACTTCACAAAGAGTCTCAGTCCATTAAGAAACACTTCCTCTTTCAGGTCACCTCAGATATTAAAAAATAAGCACATTTGGAGATGCATGGTTTTCATTGAATCTGAAATGTTGCTAAAGCTGTCAGACAAATGTAGTGGAATAAAAGGTATTATATTTATCACTGATATGTATCCAATCCAATTCAATCCCATCCACTTTAATTATATAGCACATGGAAACAACGGGAACGTTTCCACAGTAATGCACATAGAATCGTAAAAACAATGAAACAAATAAAATACACAAAAAATAATAAAGTACATGAAATTAAAACAATGCTATAAATAAAACAATAAAATCAAATAGTTAAAAGTAATAAAATAAATAAAAGACAAAGAAGGCCATATAACTCATATGGAGTTCCAAGCCAGAGAATAAAAGTGGTTCTAAAGACGAGACCCAAAGCATTCCACTGTGGGGGCTGTTCAGACATGGTATGTAGTGGAGTAAAGGGATATAATTAATGAAATCAGTAAATTATAAGTCCTATGCAATACACCACAATGCCACTAATTGTGTCAGTGCTCTTTAATGTTCAGAATGTGGAATGAAAAACTGGACATTGTCATTTCAGGTCTAAATTTCATTTATTTTTTATAAAAAAAAACAAAAAAGTACACAAATGCAAAAGTTATTGCTGGTACACTTACTGTGGACAAGTAACAAACCTGAAAACTATGGCACACATATCATAGATGAATATGAAACACTGCTCTACACATGTAGTGTCACATTTGTGATAAATCAGCACAACAGTAAAAGTGACATGAAGCCACAGGCAGCAGCAGATGGAGGACTGATGAAAATGGTATGATATGGTCACTGCAGTATTCTTCACCATTCTATTTCCTTTATCAGATGAATTATTAACCTATTAGTATTTTCTTAACTTATAGCAAAACATATAACATTTTGTTCCATTGTCAGGCCAACCCTGTCCCCTGAGTGTAAGCCCAGGAACACCTAAAGTGAGATCAAAAAGGAGTAAATATATTAAAATTAAAAATAGAGTAAATGGTGACGTAGTATGGGATTATAATGATGCAATAATCTGAGCTGTGGTTAACTGAGCAGGCTTCAGTCTAACCGGGCTGGGGAGGATGTCTTGTGATCAGAGTGGCGGACAGGGGTTAGGGGTCAGCCCACGTGCAGCCTCTCAACACAAAGGCCTTTATTTCTCAGAATATTTCACAGGGAATGAGCTGTGTGTTTCTGTGTTTGTACGCAGCTAAGCGCCCTTTTATTATAAAATCCATAGAGCAGCTCTAAGTACAGGGTTGGTGGTGGAAATGTGGTATAGCCCATCCCTCTCAGGCCACCCTACCATCAGCAATGTCTGTCAACTCCTATCCCCCTATTGTTTGGACTGCGGTTGGGCTCTCCACCATGCCCGGACGGCCGAAGGGAACGAATGCCACTGTCCGACTTGACCCGAGTTTCTCACCAGTCCAGCTCCAGCCTGCTGCACTTGCCTAGAAGCTTCTGTTTGTGGCACTTCTTGAGAAACACACTACATCATGTCAGATAAATAACAGAGGATTATAGAGGACATTTGTTCCTCTTGCCTTAAGGAAATTGTGGTACAGCATACACTTTTCAACATCCAGCAAGGAAGCCTACCGCATTCTCCCACAATACAGAAAACTGAAAAGGAAGTTCAGTCAAAAAGTGGCTTGGGAAAAAACAGACTGTTTCCCAAATCCCGACAGCAGCATGCAAACGTACTTGCAAAGTGCATACTTAAACTTTGCATGCTTCCAGAAATGCCCACGTGGACGCATATGGTAAACACAAACACAGTATGAGTGATGCAAAAGGACAGTGATCTGACGTTGTTGAAATGTCATGGTATGGGAACTTTTCTGTTTGTGTTCATGTAGTAAAATGAAAAGGCCAAAATGATGAGCTACACTGCTGAGCCGTACTCATCACTCTCTCCAATGTTGTAGCCAATACTTCTGTTCTTGTCTTGTTCAGCACCAGATCTGAGAAATAAAATATCTGCGATGCATTAATTGTTTTTTTTTTTAAGTATGCAATTTCTAGTCTTCCCTTAAGACACTTGATTGCAAGATATGTTTTTTTTATGTGGTGTTTTTATACTATGTCAGTATAAACATCTAATAAACAGACAAAATGCTGAAGTAATGTAGAAAGAAAGTCAAAAAGATGATGCTACTGCACTTTTGCTGTCAAGATTTATTATTTTTAAAACACAGAGAAACTGAAGATGTAGATAATATTTGATTGATTTGATTATATTTTATTTATATATTTATATTTTTTATATTATAGAAAGTAGAAAGACTGTAAGAAACCCACCTCTGATACATGCATCATTAGCATATAATAATAAAATAAAAGGTGAACACGAAGGAGAATTGTACTATAATTCATTTTCTACACCATTGCCCTTAAAGATGGACTAAATTTGTTTTCAGACACTTTTCCTTTTATTCAGTTTATACATGTCAATAATGACCCTTGACCCGATGCAATGATGACATACTGAGTCCCAGTTACACTTTTATCAAGAATAAAGTACATTATCACATGAAGAGGTAAAAATATTTTGGTCCAATTTTATGGTCAAAGTGTAATTTTAAGTGCTTGTGTTTATCTTTACACTTATTTCCTTTAGATACATTTCTGCTTATGTGTTTTATCAGCTCCTTTTTTTGTGCAAAGTGAGTGCATTTAAGTACACAAACAAATCTACATTAATTTATGAGTCTTAATAACATTGTTGACAGCAATAGCTTGTTTTTCAAATCTTACAAATAAAAACTTTTACTCATTGCACACTAATGCAAAAGCCAGGAATCTGACTCCAAATTTATTTATTTTTTTATAGGAAACCACAACGTTACAATCTGGATTCTTGATTTACGCAGTGTCAACGAGCATGACGAAGGGTGGCAAAAGTGAGTGTACATTCCAAAAACTCTTGCTAATGAGGACACAGTACATATAAAGATAATTATTTTCTAATTTAAACTCTGAACCCCAGATGTATAGTTCACTTAAGGTTAACCATTCTCATAAATTACCCTGTGTCACTGCCCACTTTATATATCGCACTAAAATGAGTCACAGAAAAGTCTAAATTTGAGCTAAATGTACATCCACCAGGGAAACTCACCCAGAGACACAGTTTAACAGTACGTTTGAGGACTCAGATGGACAGTGTTGATTTCTGTGGCTTTTAGTTCAAGGAAAAGCATTTTTAATCCATAAAGACCAAAAGCTACTTTTGAGGATGTTCCCAAATTAATTTTTCTCTATCTCACCTTTTTAAAGTTAATTTTAAAGTGTTTTTTCCGCCATTTATGTAATATTATCCTCTGTATTTAGCATTTTTCAGTGTAAATCATATATTTTTCAGTATATATAATTTACTGATCATGTAGATGTTTATAAAAGCTCAAAGAAATTTCAAAGGATTTATATATTATATATTTATATATTTATTTATATATAACAGAGGAAAAATAAGAAGAAAGTGACTTTTTCAACAAAATATATCATTAATGGACAATAAAAAAGTATGCCCATCCACTGCCATTTATCAGTCTACATGGGTTTTACACAGTCATTAAATCAATGTTGCAGAATAGTGATTCCACGTTCACTACAGAGCCTCTGAACATCCAAATGGGTCATATCTGATGACTATGAAAAGATGCCAAACTGAAATTTACACTAATTATTTACATGTATTGACAGGATTAGTGGATCAATAGATATTAAACTGTTTACGTCAATAGATGGTGTTTGAATCTTTATGGATTAATATATCATGATATCAGATATGAATACTATAATCTTATATTGCTGTTTATTTATTTTTTATTACCTACCGTATTTGCCTTAATAGGCAGCAGATTAATGAAACAATGAAAACAAGTCCCAGTGCAGAGCCCACCAGTATTGGAACCAGTACACCTGTGGATCATGGACCAACAGAGGTAGAGGGGTCATGTTATAGTGGTTTACACTCACTCTTCGCATGTCTTCACTTGGATATGAGCTTCACATGTGGATATTTATAGAATACTTACATATGTATGTAAGTATTCATCTATTCAAAGCAGGGAGGGAAATAAATATAGCAATCAACAAAGCTTTGAATTTAAACATTCACTGGTAAAATGTGGTTAAAATAGAGTTATTATACATATTTAAGTTATGATATTCTACAAGAACTATGAATGCCACTTAGTTTATGAAATAATGAAATATATAAATTAATGATTTAGATTTAGTTTTTAGTTTGAGTTTGAGTGTTAAAATCATCAATCTTAGTTTTATTTTCACACAGGTACAATTTAAGACAAGGGACATGTTAATGACCGACAAGAGGAGGATGATTGAACAACTGATTTTACAACATAAACCCAAAGACACATACCAGTGTTCATCCAAGATAGATCAGCTGAGTAAAAAGAGGAAAAGGTGGCAGTTAACAGAGAAATATTCCTACTTAAAAGACATTTATAGGGAAAGATTTAATCTGTTACATTTATTTCGATTAAGACCTTTCCTGATAATATCATTAACCTGAAATGATTAAAAGTCAGATGTCTATTGCAAATGACCCCCACAGTCAGTCTAACCTAAACTGTCTAAACTGTTTATTACTGATATTTCAAAAAACTGTAAATAGATTAAAGTTTAGGAATTACAGATGTTAGTTTTCATAAATAATATAGTCATTGGGACATACCTGACCCAACACAGAGATGACACTGTTTTCCTTACATTTTGATTCTGATGTAACAGTTGACAAACACATGGATCTTTTCTTTTTTAATATAATATAATTAGTTATGATATGAGTTGAGAGTGAAAGGTGCAAATTCATTATGAAAGAGATCTGTCATGTATGCTTCATGTAAAACTTTTTATTGAAAATCACTGTATATGGTGCTGCACTCTGGAAGCACAATATGTTCAGAAGACAGGAACGCTATGTAAAGTGCATAAGCTATTGCAAATTCTTTTAGTTTAGCTGAATTACAGTAATTACTAGTATAGTTCCATATTTACCATACTAAACTTGGCATACAGTATGACACCATACATGTTTCTTGCCAGGCGGTCTGTGTGCTACATGTAGGTCTATGCATACAGTCATATATCTCTAAGCATGAAATGATAATGGATGGAGCGGTTTCGCCTCTGCTGCTGTTATCTTAAGCATTATTTAGCAAAAAAAAAAGTGCAAAAACCCATTTTTCATTTTTGCTGATTTCATGACAATTCCACATATTCAAATCGTACAGTACCTAGCACAGTGACAAGAGGTGGTAGATTCTGTCTGCAAAAAATAGTAACTACAGTAGATTAAATCAAACAATTGTGCTATTGTGATAAAAGCTGTTTTAGAATTATGTGCACGTACTAGAAAGCTTAAATTAATTAAAATATGCCTGTATAAAAAAGATGGAACTTCAGACAGAGAATGCAGGGCCTCACTTTAAATGAGTCTTTCCTTTCACACAACGATGCGTGCTAGAAAAACTGACATACTGAGTCTCAAAATGCCAAGAATATTTCTAGTCTTCCCACTCCATTGGCAAAAGCCATGGATGTGGATAACCCTGGCTGTGTGGTTTCCTGGGAACAGGAACAGGGGAGAGATTCCCATATTTTGTCATTGGCACAGTTTTCTTTATTGCTGGGGAAGGCTTCCCCTTGTTCATTAATGCTTTTGTCAGAGAGCGGTCTAACTCAAACGCCTCATCTGTTGGCCGCCCGCGGAGGAGATGCCTGATAGTTGGGAGAGCAAGCTCAGACTTGCAGTCCAGGTAGCTCTTCAAGTTGAGGTCAGGGAAAACTGCATCTCTTAGTGCCTGAACCATTTGATACTCAGTGTGAGACTGTTTAAGTTGTCGGAAAACTTTGTGTTCCAGAGAGACATAGCACAGTGGTGCTTCAGCCAGCCCCAGCTTTCCCACGGAGCGGTTGATCTGGCTCGTCTTCCACATAGATGGATTCAGAATTTGCTGTTTGGTTTTGGACACACTCCCACTTTGCTGGTTCTTGAGGTTGTTCTTCTTGCCAGGGTAGATCTTCTCCAAGCCACTTGGTAGGAGCTGATAGAGTCCTTCATCAGCTAGATCAGCTAGGTCACCCACAAGCAGCTGCTGAATGATTTGCTTCCTCGTGTGTGGAGATGTGACTGTAAGAGTACCATGTAGTCCTCTGCCTACATCAGACACAGAGGCAGTCACAGCTTGTTAATCATCCCAGGTTGTGAGATATCCCTCGGAACAATTTCGGTCTTCACATCCATGCGGCAGCACTGCCCAAAGTGACACACTAAAAGCACAAGCCTTCTAAATGCTGCTCATTTAAGCTTATAGCACATCACCATTTCAACAGACGGAGGCTACCGTTAGAGAAGGATAGCATCGGAAGGAAAGCTTTGAAAATGAGTGAGACATGCAGATTCATACCGCACTATATGGCCTTGAATACCATACAGTGCGGTAAACCAGTCAACCACATAAAAGTAATCCTTTAAAGACAAATTTAAGGGATGCAGATTTTCTCAGTATGTCAGTGGGTTGGCTATTTGTTTGGTCTTAAAAGGTGGCCTACTTTTCAACGAGCTCATCAAAGTCCATCAACTTTTAAGATGGTTGAGAAAGACATTAGCATAAAAAGGTCAAACACAAGCAGCAGATACCACAAGCAAAAGCCAGCGTGACAGCCATGTGCTTTGAAGGAAAAAAATGCCAACAATCCATCCAAACCTGTCTTTCAGCCATTATAGAACATTTCAGGAGCAATGACCTGAATGAGCAATATGTGACCTTTGCTTTCATATGCCAATAAGAAAGCATGCTCATTTTAAGGACCATACTTACCGTCCTTAAAAGATACCAGGACAACGCGGTTGTCTACGAGCTGCGGTTTCCTGTAGTTGCCGTTCAAAGGCACAGGGGCTGAGTCTTGGGCATGGGAGGAGTAGAGGGCTGTTGCCAGGGACATAAACTGAGACAACACAAAAGCAGAAAAAACATCATCCCACATAACAGTTTTTGGCACTTTTTCCCGAAAAAAAAAAAAAAAAAAAATCTTATACCAAAAAAAGCATGTAGCCTAAATTAAACTTAGGAGGCACCTGTTTGCGAGAAATTGTCAGATGATTCCTGAAAAGTGTCCATAGCACGCTAGGATAGCATGGAGGAGTAGTGAGTGACCCATCATAGCGATAATACTCATCCAAACGTGCAGGTAGGAGCGCTCTGATGTTGAAACCAGGCACCTGCACTTTCTGATCTGCCAATTAAAGTGAAAAACAAAGCTCATTTTAAGATCAAAATGTGATTTATATACATCACATAACAATAAAAGGCAGGTGAGGTCACTTTAAACTTACCCCTGTATTTGATACCATTGATGAATTTCAGGAACTGTTCAAAAGCTGGATTGAATTCACCGACCTGTTTGAAAAACACTGTTAGACAGATGTGTTTACACCACATATGGTCACGTATTTGCCTCGAGTTCCTCCCCCCAGAGTCTCACCTCAAACAGAACACCCAAAACAGCCAGACCATCGGATTTATCCACAGCCATGGAAATGTTTGGATACTTGTCTGAGTTGTAGTGTACAACATGCATCTGTGAAAAAAACAACAACAACAAAAATTAGGACTCCTTTACACAAAGCAGAAGTTATATGTCTAATAAATCCATTCTCTACACAATGCACAGTTGCTTTTTAACCAAATTTTATGTCATGTTTGACATTTTCACTTCCTCTCTTTTTGGTTTATCCTTGTTTTCTGAAACAAATTTTCATTTTCCTAATATCTGTTGTCACTAATAGAATTGAATTTACTGTAACTGAGGAATTCAAATGATGCTGTGGAGAAAAGTCTATAACAAGGGTTCATGGAAAATGGTGAAAAATGAACAAAAGCCTTCCGTCTATTACAGTAAATAAATAAGATCCCAGACAGTCAGCTGTTCTGTTGACAACACTGTGTGAGCGTCTCTGTCATTCAAACAAAACATGACGTTATTGTATTCTCTGTGTTGGTAATTAAGGTAGACTTTTGCACTATTTTGGGGAAATGTTCAATTTCCCATCATTCCATCCCTCTGAAACAACATGTCATCAAGGAACTGTGGTTCAGGAGTCTGGAGAGACTTGAAAAGATGCATGCTCTCGACGTGTCCACTGAGAAACTCAGGTCAAACCACAGCACCTTATATGTGGCTCTGGAGCAGCTGGGCCATGAGCACATAAAAGCGCACAGGTTGCAACCATTTCAACTCCTTCCCATAATGTGATATTATTTAAAAAAAAAAAGAAAAAAAAGACTCTTATTTTGTTTATATCATGAAAGAGCCTCTTACATTTTACTGGTAAATCACTAGTTTAACTTCGAGTATCAAAGAAAACTGCAAACAAGTGTGTGAAAACTGCTTACAGAGCTTGACACATTAAATAGCACAGACAGCCACTCCTTTCCAGAGGTGGTGGAAAACCAAAGCATATAATAGTCTGGTACTCTAATCCCCTAAAGCCGTACAGAGAAAAGACACGCTGTCATACTGTCCATTCTGAGATGGACCGAAATTAAAGCTTTGCATTGTCAAATGTGCAACTAAGTGATAAAATAAGATAATCTAACTGACAATGGGATGATTATTTTAGAAAACAATACTATGATATCGCAGTAATTGCCATCTATTCATAACCTCAGTTGGTTTATTGTGCATTGTGTAAATGATGTCTTTTTACAGCAGCCTGTTTCGCAACTTGTTTAATTTTACAAAGAGATATTTAATTACAGTGTGTTTTATACAAACAGTGAACTGTATTGTAAAGTCTCGATGAAAGAAAAGATGCATATTAAGCATTTCTGAGACTGTCTGAAGGGTGTATGTGACTTCAATGTCTGCCACGCTGTCAAGAAACTGGAAC
>JAPSES010000249.1:5697749-5710937 GCA_029822895.1 Maxillicosta whitleyi
TTTACAGCTAGATGATGATGATGATGAGTTATCCTTTAATTTCTTACTGCAGTGTCTTAATAAGTTGTAGTAGGGGACTTAAAAATGAGCAGTAGCCATGCGCCACCTAGTGGTGAAAAGTGACACAAGCGGAAATGAATATATTGTGCAGTAGATTTTTACAAATTGTCTGATGAAGCTCTGTCTGATGATCTTGTGTGAATAGCTTTTTTTTTTTTTTTTTTTTTTTAAACAGAATCAGTCACACTTGTGTCTTTCACTTTAATGAACCACAACTATTTACACTCACATAATGAAAATGATGTTTCCTCTTCACAGTGTCCAAAGCTTGCCACTTCCACAAGGCAAATGGGAACTGCAGTGGAAGGTATTTGAGATACTACTACGACTCTGTTTATGACAGATGCAGGAAATTTCACTGGACTGGTTGCTATGGAAACGGCAATCGATTTCTTGACCAAATCACTTGCAACGCCACCTGTGATGGTATCCACGGTGTGTTCAAACCTGTTCCTCATGCTCAGGGTTGTAATTCAGTTATATCACTTCATAACAACATTATGTACTGTTTTAAATAGTATCACAAATACTATAAAACTATATGCTGATGTTTGTTTTGTTTTTTAGATGACAGATATGAAGATGAGGACATAGAGAGTGACACTCCAATTGGTGAGTTGAGTGTGTGGCAAAGGGCTTGGGCTGTACACAAAGTAATTAGCAATATATTTTATTGTGTTACATAGTAATAGGGTTATGGTGTATGATGCCACTAAGCAGAAGAAAAAAAATCCTAGACAGAATGATGGCCTTGAGATACTCTGTGATGTTGAATTACAGAACCGAGAGTCCATGCCCTGATGAAAGGTCATGCTGTATGCCTTGTGGTTTCATTAGAGACAAAGTAGTTTACAATGTGCAGAAATGAGGAACTGACGGAGAGCAAACATTCATCTCTGTGGTTAGAAAGATGATGAGAAGTGAAGAACCGTTACAAAGGTTTCAGGTGCCTAAACTAACAGTTTTGAGGTGATAGAGAAGACAATTCCAAGAGCAAAAGACTTAAGATTAGTATTAAAGTCACTATGAACGGTAGTTATTAGAAGGGGAAAAAAGTGTTTGTATGTTTTAAAACATGTTGTTGTTTTTGTTTTTTTACACACAACTATCAGCATAAATTGTTGTTAATAACTATTGTTGCATTGTTCAGTATGTTTATGTTCCACCTTTTCCATGTTTGCTTTCTTCAACAGCGATCATCTGTGGAGTTTTGCTGGCAATCATTGTTTCAGCCATCTTGCTAACTGTCATTCTCCTGACAGTGAAGTCAAAGTGAGCTTATTTTCATCTGAACATCTGAATGACATTACTTAAAATATTACTCTCTTGTCATTATATTGCTTACATGTGTGTGTTTTCAGGAAAAGCAATGAAAAGAAGAAGGCACCAGGGAGAAGTAAAGAACAGCAGTCTGACCTACCTCTTCAAGAGAGAGAAGACATGTCATGAAGGA
The DNA here is from genome assembly GCA_029822895.1 of Maxillicosta whitleyi. Classification (NCBI taxonomy): domain Eukaryota; kingdom Metazoa; phylum Chordata; class Actinopteri; order Perciformes; family Neosebastidae; genus Maxillicosta; species Maxillicosta whitleyi. The sequence goes on from JAPSES010000249.1 coordinate 5,699,263, forward strand.
TCAAGACTCGGGTCACTCACACTTAACAACTATTACAACTGTTAAATTTGTGTAATATGTGTTTGAAGGAATGTTCAAGTGGTAGTTTTTTTCCTTGGAGCTTTATTCTACATTTTCTTATAAATGATACAAAGGTGATTTTTGCTCTGTTTCAGACTTTTCTTTGCTTAATTTGATTGTGAAATAAATATGTGTGGCTTTCTGACTGTTGAGAGGATTAAACATCATGTGGATCCAAGAAATTATGATAGACATTCCTCACTATTGTGAAAATGTTATGAACCAAATAAAATAGCCATCAGAATCGTTGAAGAAAAAAAATCTGGCACAAATAGCATTTAAGTATATATATATATAAAAATCTGTTCATGTTTTGTCATATTCATTACCTTAATATTAAACTCCATAGTGTTAAGTGTTATATTTAGCTGTATTTGAAATTAGTGAATAAAAGAATTATGCATTGAAGGTGTTTTACATACCAATAATCTGATGATTATCTCTTTAGTGACAAAAAAATATTGTTAAATGTTTTTGCAAAAGACAATAGTTCTTTTTTTCATTGTAATTTTGTACTGTTTTAGTTTATCCGTGTGTATGCAATTTCTTTTGCAACTTTTGTATAGTTGTCAGAACAAACACACCTAGAATGATATGTTCATAGGCCTCTTGCAAAACTATCAACTCTGAATGTAAATGTGGAAAAAAGGTTTGAAAGAACTGCACATTTTGAAAATTTACAAACAGCATGTCTACATAATTTTGTACAGTTGAGCTTTGGTAATTTTCCAATTAAAAGAATGTTTGTAGTTGTTGTGTTTACTCTGCTCTGACCATTTTGTGCATGTAACATTTTGATAAATTTCTAAATGCATACATTTCTATCATTGAATTATACAAATAAAAACATATCTGTAAATACTTAAGATGGCTAAACACCAAGTTACCAACAGCTAAAAAAAATTCTAGTATTTAATGGTCTTCTGTGGTTTTTCCACAAACGTAAGCATTGCATTGGGTTGTGTCAGTGCAATGTAACATCAAAGTGTGTGGAACACAGGGGAGTGAAACTTTACTTTCTTGTTCATACAAGATATTATCTTGTTCCCACAAGATACAAATCATTCACACAATACAATATTTTTGGGAACTATATAATTTAAGTCATTTGTGCAAAAAATACTGTTACTTTACTTTTTTAACTTTTTGTTGACAGGGAGGGGAGGAACCTGATCACTTTATATTATACCCTGGCATTGGTCACATCCTATATAATAACGTGAACCGCAAAAAATAATATTTTTTTAATGTTTTTCCCATAACTAAAACACCCAGTATGCCATGAAACAAACATACCAAACACATTTAACTCGTCGAGAGAATTCATTGCCTTGAATCAAGGAAGCAAAAACACGCATGCGTACTGCGGAGCAACTTCTAACTAGGTAATGCTTCAACTTGTTGCTTAATTGGTTTCATGGTTAGAGTTTCCACTTGAAAAGAGCTAATGAGGTGAAACAAACAAGTAAAGGTTTTAAGTCAAACGTAAAACAAACACATTAGGCCCATGTCGTCTTAGGATGCAAACGAAGAAGGAAGTTGTCAGATATATCTCCGAGCTGATTTTTCATCTTCGTTTTCTTTAACGCCGACCCGGCAGATCTGACGTCACTTCCGCAAGTTATTTCCATTTGTTTGTGACAAACGCCTGCAGTCTCTTTATTTTCTACACCTAAGATAACGTTGTAGTTGTAGTTCACAATATGCTGGCGAAGAAATAACCATATCTACATTTTCTATAAAGTGTTGTATCCTGAAATTCTGCTGGAAATATATTCACTATCAAACGTGTTAGCAAAGACGGAAAAGCGTGCGGTAGTGAACAGAAGTAACGCTAGTTGGCAGCTAGGTTAGCTAGCTAGTTTAGATTAATTAGCTGACTATTGTTTGGCTCCTTGTCTTCGGTACTATTGTTGTTGTACACTTGGCTAACGTTAGCGGACCTTTTCGGGACTAAAAAGTGATGGAGTGCCCTCATCTGAACTCAAATGTGAGCTTTGGGCTTGACTCCTCCAGGTTCCCTAACGGTACTCCGTCCTCTTGGTGCTGTAACGGTAGGAGAAATGCCTAATTCCCGTACATCACTAAAATGACTCTTTATGTAAGAGTTTGTTCCCTGTATATGTGTATTTATGTGTCGTAGTATTTGTTCAAACTGACATTGATAGTGTCTCTTGCGTGGAAAACAGTTGTGAAAAGTATAAGTTGACGCCAGAGTAAAAAAAAAAAAAAAAAGATGTTTGTCTCTATACATGACACCCCTCATAACTAAGATAGTTTCCTGTTTACCTCCAGTGTGCAGATCTAATAAAAGTCCATGGATTTGCCTTACCTGTCTGATGGTTCATTGTGGAAGGTAAGCTTGTGTATTTTGTTTCATTATTGAATAAAAACACAAAGCAACAGCAATACGAAACCTTTGCTTTTGATGAATTTTCCGTCTTTCTTACTGAATAGTTAAATTTGCTACCATTGTAATAGGTAAAGATGTCTCTGATCTTAAAAAACAATCTTAAATAAAGGTTCCTTTTTGCTCTCAGTTGCTGCTCCTTTAGTCTGTATGAATGGTCTTATGAAGTTTTTCTGTTGTTATCTAAGAGACTTTTGCGAAAAATTTAAATGTGAAAAATATAGATTAATCCAATCTGTTCTAAATAAATCTCTTTTGAATTAGATATGTCAACGGACATGCAAAGAAACACTTTGAAGACAGCCAAGTCCTTGGTGTAAGTGTAAAAAAGGGTGAAAAACCAGAGAAGGAGAAGTGTCATTCAGTTTGCATGGACTGCAGCAACTACAGTATTTTTTGGTGAGTACCATCAGTAACTTGTACATCTATGTCCAATCTACAATTCACTGTGACACCCAACAACAGTTAAATGATAAAAACTGTTAGGGGTTATACAGGTGTTTATATATATATATAAAAAATCTTTCTGTCACATTTAATTTATTGAGGTGTATTGATTACTGTTACAGGGAACCAACATTTTTTTTAAAATTTTAAAATACTGTAAATGCTAGTATGATCAGACAATCATTCAACTGTTATAATGCATATCACTGTGTTTCTTCATTTTGTTTATAGAGGTTTCACCCAAAATGAATGTCAAAATATTTTTCCACTTCTATATGATGTTGGTGTTGATCAATATTGATTTATAGTTACAGATGTGATGACTTTGTTGTCAATGACACCAAGCTTGGACAGGTACAGAAGGTGAGGGAACATTTGCAGAGTTTGGAAAAGTAAGTACTAATCTGAAGCTTTAACTGTTTTGTCTCATGGTTTCACCTCTTAAGTCCAAAGTGTTTTACAATAATATTAGTTATAATACAATATGTTTTGCCGTTACAGCTCAGCAGTCATTAATGACAGACAGAGAAAAAGAAAACTTCAGGAAAGCCTTGTTCCAGATAGCAAGATGCTAAAAGACAGTGTGAGTATCCCACCACTATGTTGCCACACCCACAGTTAAGGAGATCAAATGACTAAATGTGTACTACTGCTCAAAGTATGGCTCAGATTTTCCTTTTACAAATCTGTATTTACAGAGTGAAGCAGAGCTCCAATTAAGCATGAGTCACCAAAGCCATTACTTACTCTAAACAGTTACTATCCATATCATGTTAAATGTTGACTTAAATCTAGCTTTTCTAGTCCTACTATTTCAGATTTTTTCCATTCTCTAAAAAAAAATGTCTGTTCTTGATTTTTTTGTGTCACTGTTTTTCCAGAATGGAGCAGCTTTAGGTGCTACAGGCTTGAGGAATTTAGGGAACACATGCTTCATGAATGCCATCCTGCAGTCCCTCAGGTAAGCCTCTGCCCTCAGATAAGGTGTGCAGTTGACAAACTGGGTTTGTAACATGTTTCAGTAGCTCTGCCCCTGGAGACTCAGGGCCCCACAACCAGTCATCCTTTATTAATACAGTCTGGGGCACAGTCAGGGGATTACACAGGCTGCTTGGAAACAAGACACAGTAAGAGGCCAGATTTTGTGGCGTGATGTGTTCTCTATATATCGGTTACCTCTGACCATTTATCAGAATGTGTTATGCATTTAGTATGTAGGTTGGTCCTGCTCATTTGCATGTTGTTTTGATGCATTTCAGCTGTACTTTAAAAACTAGCCCCCCCAAGCAAATAAATAATTAAATCACATTCCAGACTTTTGTGTAATGCTTTACTCATAAAAATACAAGCTTAAGTGCTCTACAAGAGAATTTGCAATGCATGGGACAACAAACAATATTACTTTTTATTTCTCTCAGGATTAGGGTAGACTCAACAAAACAAAACACCATTTTATTTTGATGAAAGCTGAAATTCAGAGACATTGATCTGAATTAAGTGTAAGGCAGTTAGAAGAGGCTGGTGGTTACAGTATTTAGACATTTGGTTAATTGCTTTGGACTTTACTCTATTAATGAGGCAGAGAGTATTAATATTGTAGTATGTCTTAGAGTTCAATATAGGAATAATACATAAGTTTCTCATAGGCTTTGAAGAGACTCAAAAGTAAAGGTTTTTTTTTTAGAGTTTATATTTTTGAAATAAACCACAGATTCCATTATGTCTTTAAAATGCAGCTGTGTTGGCTGCGTGTTAGTTTTCCTATTAAATCTATTATTGGTGAAATACAGTGCTTAACAAATGAATTATTCCACCACCATCCAGTATAAGGTATTTTCCACTGCTGTCATAATTTAACAACATTTCTGTTTACCAAAATATCTTTTTTATGTTTCTATAATGGTTAATCCACCAGTATATGCAAGATCTTTTTTTTTGTATTTTTTTTTTTTTAAATCAAACCACATCTTTTATGCTAAAATAGAACTATTGATGCTATCCATACATTTTCAAGTTTAATGTTTTCCAAAAATGCAAAGGGAAATGCAGCTGCAAACTACTGTTTTTGTATGAAATTGTACAACTACAAACTACATAAAAAACAATGTCAGCAAGAATGTAAACTGTTATCTGCACCAAAGGTGGGCAAACAAAATATTGACATGTTTGGTTATTATTTCTCAACATGGCCTATTTTATTAATCCAATTGGGCATTTTCTTAATGAATAATGATGGAATTATTAATTTTAAACAAGTTTTTGATAAACTCTGAAGTTATTTATGTTTTCTTGGTTTCATGACAGGTGGTCTAATAAATTTGTTAAGCACCATATGTTTATTTCTTTGACAGTAACATCGAGCAGTTCAGTTGTTATTTCAAGGAGTTGCCTGCAGTGGCTCTGCGCAGCGGTAAGACGGCAGGAAGAAGGATGTACCACACCCGCAGCCAAGGGGAAAACACTGTGTAAGGTTCTCTTCTTCAGGAGGGAGAAGCTGAGGGCATTGGTCTGAAATTACTGGAGCAGTTCTACAACATGTCCAAGATAATTGATTGATTTAAATGATCACAGAGTAATATTATGTTAAAAAATAATGTCACTGCAAAACAAGTGAAGTGAACAAATGAAGACTCCCTTTGTATAAAACCAACAAAACAGCCCTGTAATAAAAAATAAGCCGTGTGTTGTGTCAGGCTGTGCATCATAATGACAGGTTGCATTGTGTTAAACAGATCCTTGGTGGAGGAGTTCAGAAAAACTCTTTGTTCCCTGTGGCAAGGGAACCAGACGGCCTTTAGTCCAGACTCCTTATTTTACGCCATATGGAAAATCATGCCAAGTTTCAGGTAAACCTACACCTTGCAGAAAATTAGCCATGATGAAATAAACTTGTTTTTCCATTCTCTGCTGATGTGTGAAGCTGAAGGCATATTTTGTTAGTTTAAAACTGTTCTGTTTTTACAGTAACATGATTTAAGGATGTTTTTGTGTGTTCAGGGGCTATCAGCAGCAGGATGCACATGAGTTCATGCGTTACCTGCTGGACCACCTTCACAGGGAGCTCCAGTGCAATAAGAATGGAGCAGCACATCCCGTTTCACCACAGGATGGCATCAAACTGTCCAGCACAGACAAAAGCTGCTTGTAAGAACCATTCTGTTTTTAGCCGTTGGACTTGAAAGTCCATACCCTGGGTTTCCTTCACTATATGGGAGTATTATGTAATGTTCTATATTTTTTTATGTTCCCATTTATGCCTGGTAGTTTGAACTCTGCTCCTTTTGGCCTCTACATGGTGAAAGAGCTCGTTTTTATTTGTTGATGGGTTTTATGTAATATTTATTTGTGCACTAGACTTATCAGAACACAGTCCAGGACCACATGAAAAATTTTGTTTTTGATTAATGGTTATATGTCGTGGTTTACATGAATTTAATGGTTCAAGTGCCTTCATGTTTATTTTGGATTCTTGGTAGAAATGGGACCGCCAGTGTCGTCACATCTATCTTTGGTGGCATACTGCAGAATGAAGTGAACTGCTTGATATGTGGGACAGAATCTCGCAAGTTTGATCCATTTCTTGGTAAGACAGTTTCATTTGTACAGTGCTGTTTTTGTAATAACTGATAATAAAAAATAAAAAAAAGTACTAAAAATGACCTGGAATAAACCACTAATGGAGATTATAAAACCAAAGTAAAAGGGTGGAAACCAGTAAAACAACATATGATGAGGTTTTAATGAGTTGCTGCACTTGTGACTTGTCTTTAAAAATCTATTTGATCTTAAAAAAAACAATAATTTTCCATTCAAACTCTTTTATAGCTTCATGTAAGTGACTAGATTTTTTGTGTCTAAAGCTGGATTTATATTTGTGACATGAACAGACTGACTATTTTGAAGCTGACTTGTAAAAACCATTGAAATGAAACACCTTTTTGAGGCTGTTATTTCAGTTTCATTGGCTTGTGGAGACTGTAAATGAATAACCATGTACAATGCGTTAAAGGAATGCTCAGTAACTTTTTCCCTTTTAACATCATATGTTGTGGAATCTAATGACCTACTGACTTCCTGCATACTATAATATTTGCTCCCAGTCTCAAGATGATTTAATGTCAACATATTATAATGTGACTGTAAAGCCCTTACTGTTATTTTCAGTTTATTCCTACAATAACATAAATGAAAGGATGCAAAATATTTTCTGGGGAAAATAATTCATATTTCCCATGAGAGGATATACTGATATTCCCACTGGTTGATGTAAGACTATAATTCTTATTTCCTCAGATCTATCTTTGGACATTCCCAGCCAGTTCAGACAGAAAAGAAGTAAAGACCAGGAGCCTGGGCCGACCTGCACCTTGCCCGGTCAGTTCTGTTCCTGTCAGAAATTGCTGTTTTATTATGTTAATATTTGCTGATGGGATTTCTGAACATGTCTTTTCCATTTCATTAAATTTTTTTTTAGACTGCTTACGTAGCTTCACTGATCTGGAAGAGCTTGATGAAACCGAGCTGTACTACTGCCATAAATGCAAGAAGCGACAGAAATCCACCAAGAAGTTTTGGATTCAGAAGCTGCCGAGGGTAGATTATATTTTATTCATCGCCGACACAATACATGAGTCTGTTCTGTGAAGGTTATAATGTGGTCAAAATACAACATGATTTGCAATATTGAGTGGTTTCTTGCTTTGTTCTTGGTTGTAGGTTTTGTGTTTGCACCTTAAACGGTTCCACTGGACAGCATTTTTGAGAAATAAAGTGGACACTTACGTAGAGTTTCCACTTCGAGGCCTGGACATGAGAGGATTCTTACTTGAGGTGAGTGGTAAATACTTCTTTAAGATGATGTTTTTAATCTAACAGTCTCACTGCACTATTTGTGTGTCTCGTCTTTTTACCTGTCATCTGTAATAAAAGTTTGCTGGATTAAATCAACAACTAACACAAAGTACGTTGTGGACTGGTTTTAATTATATAGTAATGTCAAGTCTATTCAGGATGTACAACTAAGGATGCTAATTTGCAGTGTTTACATTAATTAAGAATTAATTGCAGTGCTCTGGTATAGTTGTGGTTTAGGGAAAGTCAGACACAGTCACTCAGTCTGAGAATATTACAGAACCACATTAAAAAGCATATAATTACCATCTCTCCTGTATTTCAGGAATTTGCAACCGCACTGATATTAACCATGAACAAGTTCCATGTCTATACAGGTAGTCTGCGGGTTACAAACGTTGCAAACGAGTTCCCTTCCTACGCTGTCTATAACCTGAATTTCCGCGCAAGTCGGAATTAACCCTTTAGTACCCCTAAATACTCCCTAAATCTCTAAATAACTATCCAAATACATGTATTATACTTCCTGTTAAAAATAAGATACGGTACTTACTGTACATAGAGTATACAGTACGTATGTACAGTAATGGCGGACAAGATTTTGGCGTTGTACACTAATGGCGGATGAGGCTCTGGCATCGTAAAGTCGAAATAACGTAAGTCGGGTACGTCATAACCTGAGGACTACCTGTATTCCTATATGCATACTAAATATAAACAACATTGCTAAATAAATAAAAATAGAGGCTGTAATCTCTTTCTCTTATTTTGCAGCCAGAGAATTCATTACCAGAAAGTTGCCTGTATGACCTGGTTGCTGTTGTGGTGCATCATGGATCTGGGTGAGTGAACGTTTACCATTTATGAGATTGTGTTATTTATTTCCTTGCCTGTTGAATCACATGGTAATACTTGATTGTAATTTTATGTAATTGGAAAAGCGCTGCCAGGATGAGTACCATCTGCTTAGTTCTCATTTGCTCATCATTTAATTTTTACCAGAATGCTGAGGTGTCTTGGTCATTTGGGTTGAATGTGTCTATAATATGTTTATTATAGCATTTGTCACCACAGTAGCAAAATTTCACACCTGCGTTCTGTTATAAAACTCTAAACCATGCATGTTTTTTTAGTGCCGCTCAGTCACTGTTCAGAGTAATTGACATTCAGTTTTATTGAAGGTGATTTTTAAAAAAAAAAATGTTTTAAAATTTGGTCGAAGTACCACATGCTGAAAATAATCACAAGACAGGGTTTTCTCTGGATATTTTATCAACAGTTTTGATGTTATGATCCATCCATCAAGAAGATTAGATATTATTTTAAAATTGTACATTGATTTTAATTACTCGCTAAATTTGTGTAATACTTAAGCACATAGGATTCATCTTACAAGAAAATTTTATATTTTCTAATTAAAGAAATAGAACTTCACAACATTTTTTAGTTATGCCTGCCTTGAGTTTGCGTGCTTTCCCCGTGTCTTGCTCACTCCACCTTCCCACTGAGTACCTTAGTAGATGAATTTGTCATTCTGAATCACTCTTGATGTGAATGTGAGATTAAATTGGTTGATTGTCTATGTCGATCCTACAATAAACTATGTGATGATAACTGGGAGAGACTGCATCTAACCTGTGACTGCCAGTGATTAAGGTATATGGAAAAGATTGAACAAATGACCAAAATGAAGTAATATGTAAGTTTAAAAAAAACTCACTTCAAAACAAAGTTGACAAGGAATCAACGTCAGCTATTATTTCTTGGAAACTTGAAGAAAAACTTTGGCTGAGTTGGTACCCAAGATGGAAGTTCTATACTGTTAGGGAAAAATCTGCTTGACTTCCTGGAACTGTTTTCAGTTCTGCCAGCAAATAATGTCATTTTAATTGTAGCCTCTAGGTGATGCTATTGCACTTCTGCTGCGATGTATTGTGTTCCCTTTACTTTCAGTGGTCATTTGTGTCTTAAATGAAACTGGACAGCACAATGTGATGTGTGTGTGTGTGCATGTGTTCACAGTGTGGGATCAGGGCATTATACAGCATATGGCAGCCATGAGGGCCACTGGTACCACTTCAATGACAGCACAGTGACGCTGACCACCGAGGACACAGTGAGAAAAGCCAAGGCCTACATCCTCTTCTATGTGGAGAGGACAGGCCAGATGGACTCCGACGAAACCGCCACAAAGAACATGGCCACAGTTAAACCGGGTGTGGAAGCAACAGCAGCGAACAGTGTTTCTTCAAATGTTGTTCAGGACCAGGTAGCTCCAAACACGAAGGAAACACATGGGCTTTTCAAGGATGTGGCTGCCTTACACATGGTTGAGCTGGACCCAGCGGCTCCACGCAATGTGGCCGAAGACATGGCTGAAACGGCTACAGCTGTAACAGACAGGGATACCTCAGACAAGACTCCAGCAGAGGATGCTACTCAAACTATACACACCGTTGCACAATAATTCCTTTACTGCCTCAGACCAACTCGTCACTCCATGTTTGCTTCACCTCAGTCCCACCTCACACAGTGCTTGATTTTAACTGTTCATTTTGTATTTTATTTTTATGACCTGCATGATGGCATTGTGTATTAATTGCTGCTTGAATATCATGTTATGTTTGACATTCTGATTTTATTCCCTTGTTGTATTACTCCTCAGTTGAGGTAGATTATCTTAATGTAATAGATTCCAAAGGTAATCGTTTTAATGAAATGAAAGCTTTAGCCTTGAAGAAAAGGTTGGTCCAAGGTTTAGTCTAGACTGACAACAGTCACTGTGTCAAGACACTGTGTCATTATAACAATATATGTTATAACCGTTTTGTTTTTAAAGCTTCTGATTTTTTATTTTACACCTTAAGAGTGTAGACGTTCAGTTATCCAATTAATAGAAGGGATAGAGGGCTAGGATGCAATGCGTTTCATGACTGAATGCTTTTTAAGACAGTACAAAGTTGTTTTAACTTCTTGACCGGAACCAATGTGAAAAAAAATCTTATCATTGTCAAACAGTTTTGTCTTGTGTTTGCTGCCTTGTATTAATTAATCACAATTTTATGTCAATTTTAGATAAAGTCACTAAAGGAAAAGTCTTTTAAAACGTATCTGACAAAATGAAAAATGCAGTTGGGAATCTTTTCTTCTAACAATGTTGGTGTTTTTTTTTTTTTTTTAATAGCTTTGTGGAAAAACCTGCTAGTTTAACAACACCAGACAGCTGTTAAAATTATATGGGAAAATAGCAGACTTTTAATCGCCAAGGTCCTAAAGCCTCTCACTAATTTTGAAAAAAGTTGATGTAAGTAATGCAGACCATCACAGTTAATAATTATTTTTACATTTCACTTATTAATCATATACCACAGTCATGACTTATCTGTACCTGAGCAAACACTGAAAGTCAAACTAAAAAGAAAGAGCGTTTGGAGAGGAACATTTGTTTGAAAGCGTTTTTATAGACCTATAATCCAGTCATCACTCTTTGTCATAGGATTTTATGTCTTGTATGGAATTTTTATAGCAGAATTGGACTACCTTGTGTTTTTATGCTCTGTTATGTTTTTTATAACATATATCATGTTTCGATAGAAGGCAGACTTTGATATGTCTGAATTTAACATTAAGGGGAGGGAACATGAATTTTTAAGTGAGCCTTTTTTTGTGTTGTTTATCTCCCCGTGAAACATCTCCGCCCACACACACACACACTAACGTAAGCGCTCCCCTCGGGACACGTGCCAGCCAGTCAGCCTTCTCGCTCAGGCAGGAACAAGCACTCCTATATGCAGAGGAACAGCTGCTCTTCCTCGCCCGCTCACAGGTGGCTGAGGGCCTGCTACTCCGTCCCCATTAATGACACAAGAGGCCTTTTTTTTTTTCCCCCCCTCCACTTTATTTTCTC
>JAPSES010000249.1:5727353-5747909 GCA_029822895.1 Maxillicosta whitleyi
AGGAAAATGTGGGGGTTGAAACACTCATACTGAAACTGGATGACATCTTGCAGTGCACTATAGCATACAGTAGATGACACATACACACGTATATACTGTATGAACACCTGTTCTTCAGTTGATACCACCTGTATGTCCTGATGACGAATTATAATTTAGTCTACTATCACATGCCAGTAGCAGCTGAAATTGTAGACTGAGTCATCTTACTCTTTCTTTTCTTCAACATGAGAATTGACAGATAAACCCTGTGGCAAACTACAGCTTGTGTCATATTCCATCTCTCAATCAGCCTGCTGTCACTCCATAAATACAGAAAATGTACATTTCATTTGCAGAGTTACTTTTTACAGATGTGAATGAAAACAGCAACAACAAAGAGGCGGTAAATTGTGACATGTTTTCGTTGGGATAACTGAAAGCACAGTGTTGCTTGGTCCTACGAAGTCATCAGACTGAAGGTTACATGGGGTGAATGCTAATGTTTGCACACGTCTGCATTAGATATTGGAGTTGGCAATAAGCAGAGAGTTGGCAGAGGTGAATGACTGAAAGATCACTGAGGGAATGGGGAAGAAATGTGAAAAAGGGTATTTAAAGTGCAAGCGCGGGATTAGCGTAATGTATATGGAGTGACAGAGGCATGTGTGTTGATGTGTGTGTGTGTGTGTGTGTGTGTGCGAGTGAGAAGTTGGAGGCAGGGGAGAGAGAGTGTCACGTGTATGCCAGAATCAGCACATAGCTCTACCAGTGTGATCTCCGGACACAGCGGCAGCAGCAGCAGCAGCAGCAGCTTAGACCCTCAGTCCCTCAGGTCCCTCATGCTCCTTCCACATGTACTTTCTACAGCAACCACACTCTGACACCTGTCCTCCCCCTCGCTTTATCTAACCTCGTCCCGTCCCCCCCCGTCCCCCCCCCCAGGCTTTCTCTTGCTCTCCAACCATCTCTGGAGAATCGTAAACCTCGTGCAAACTGCTAACACAAATCAGAACCATCTTGTTGGTATAAGTCAGTCCTACACCCACTATACCGCTAAACGTTTCCTCACATAGGAAGAGGATTTTGAATGACTTCATTCCTGCATCCTCAGTCATCCTCACACGTTGTTACGCAGGACGGCTTTACTGTAAATCTACGTTGCTGACATTTGAAAGCCATTACACATGTGCTTCCTCATTTCTGTACATGCATAAGAGCAATTCCAGTATGGTGTTCTATGGCTAAACATAGGGTAGACATTGCTTAGAAGTGTCATTTTGGTATTTCTGCTCAAAGAGTAGTGATGTAGAAGAAGAGCTGTTTCTTTTAGTTCAAGCTCAAGCTGTTCCTCACAAGAGGCCTGGAGAAATGCCAGGTACTTTTTTCACATCTAAAGGTTGGGATGACATCCAAACACAAGAGCCGGAGTCCTGATGTGGGCCTCTAAATGTTATGCAAGGGTATGACTGCAGCAGCATAAAAAAATGCATCAAGCCCACATTGAAGCTTTTCCATTCCTATTGGTGAAAGAGGAACCTCACACCTGGGGCAGGGCCAAGGACACGTGTTAGCCATAAACGACCCCATTTATTAAAGATCTCTGCTGAAGGGAAATTTCTGAGGTCTGGCTCTTTCTGTGAAATAACAGTGAATAGGTGACTAATGCATGTCTGTTAAATTGTTACAGCAATGAGGTGTGAATATGAGGCATCCCAAGGTGACCCTGCGTTCCGACATTCTACCTCAAAGAGAGCCATACTGTGCCCCATGTCAGCTCACACAGCAATAACAAACACCATTAATGACATTCAATGTACCTTGGAGTGTCGCGCTACAATAGAAAGGAGGCATGAAGATTTTATTTCCAGCGATGAGGTGCTTTTGCCTCTTTGTAGAGGCATTTTTAATCATCCAATTTGGATTGAAAGGGTTCATGATAAAACACAACTATGAAAATTAGGAATATATGACCTTTAAAACACTGATATGTTTTGTCATCTTTTGTCTATACATTTACAAACATAAATACTGCTATTATATTTATATACCAGTTGAAATCTATACTTATGAAATCAAATCATAATTTATTTTCTGTTTAATGGAATCATTTTGGTCCTGATGACTTTGACTCTGTTTATTTTCCACAACAATAAATCAAAATAAAGAAAATAGATGTAACCTGAGCATATGTTTCAGCTGAAAATGTGGGCAAAAATAAGCCTTAGAGATTAAATAAAATGTATATAATAATATTTATCATGATATCAAATTATGTAACAGTAAGTGTGAGTTTTGGTTGTACAGAGCCAAAGTCTTCCCTTCCAGATATGTCACTGGGAACTTATTTTGGGGAAAAACATTGGTAAAAGAAAAGCTGTTTTTTTATCCCCTGTAAAATATATGCCAGAATTTACACATATGATGTTTGTCAGTATAAAAAAGAATTTGCTATAAGTCAAGTCACAGTTTGCAGTAAAACTGTCGTATGAAAGTATATAAATAGAAAGAGTACACACCTGAAAGTCATAGTGACAGCGTTGTAACTGTCTCTCTCCATAATCTGTTCCGAGTCCCTGCAGATGTCTCTGCAGCTTCAACATGACCAGACTCCTGGAGATTTTCACCTCTTTTAATGCTTTTTCACCTTGCCGCCGTACTCTCAAACATCGAGGTAAAATTGTCAAGGGACCGGCTTTTATGTTGTCGTTTCAATTAATCACATGCAACAACAAATAAGTGATTCTTTTCTACCACAAACCACCACTTCCTTGGGTTGTAAAATTATATTTTCCATTGATAAACATCAGGAGATAAAAAAAAAAAAAAAAAAAAAAAATTTGCCTTTCTCAATCTTTCTCTTTTGTCTCGTACTGGGTTGAAAGTCAGTGAAATGGAGAAAACGGTTAAATTGCACAAGTACACAAGAAAACGTTTCACAATTTGGTGTATTTTTGTCGTATTCACAAGACAAACAGGAACATGAAACCCAAATTTACTTAAGTGCATAGAGCAAATACAGGGAAATATAAGAGAAAGTAAAGGGAGCTTCTGAAGAAACAAATAAACCAAACATGTCAGAGTGTATGTTCATGTGACTTTTACCAACAGTCATTTAACTGTGGTTTAAGAATCTCCTAAGAATCTGCTTTAAAATAGATTATGTAAAAACACATCTGTGATACTGGATCGCGATCAAAATGCAGTGCAATGAAAGAGCTACGATCAACAGCTCTTCTTCAAGTGAGGTTGGAAGGTGGCATACTAAGAAATTATCAGCCCATATCACATCACTTTGAGATAGGATCTCACACTGAAACACCCACATAATGATCCCATAAAAGTGTTAGCAGAGGGAGCGTGGGTAGTTCTACATTGGACATAGATTTGGCGGCTGGCCTGTTGTCAACCATCTCATTAGTTTTCCACAGGGAGCTTCAAATAAAGACTTTTATCATGTATCATGTCTGCCTCTAATCACTAACCAATTATCTGCTTATTTTATGCCACATGTCCGCAACCCACAGATTAATCTTTAACTGTAGTAGAAAAGTGTACGCACCACAGTCGTGGATTGTATAAGCTTTACTTTTTCAACATGTGCTTGTTATTTTTATCACTCTCTCTCTCAAAAAAAAAAAAAAAAACTTCTGATGTAATCCTAACCTTCAGATTATGTTATGTAGCTGCTAATTCAGAATGTTACATCATCTAAAATCAATATGAACACAACTGTTGGCTAAGATAAGGTGCCGCAACACAGAATCACACGGGAGCGTTGTGAAATCAACATCGAAATTGTATTTAAAGTGGAAACTAGTCCTGAAAAACCAGGTTCTGTATCGGGCCAAGTTTCAATCTTGTGAAGGAATTATTCAGTGTGTTGAGGGCAATGCTTGTGGTGAGCTCACAGTCCTCTGCATCATGTGTAGCCCTCCTCATCTCTGGTGGAGAGCGCAGGCTGGAGCACTTACATAACCCAGTTAAAATATACCCCAGTCACATGTAACATTCAGCCCTACAGATAGATATCCCACTGTCGCTTGAGCTGCTCTGGCAGCCGTTCAGACATTAGAGAGCATAAACACACACACACACACACATACACACACGTACACACACACGCAGAACCATAAAAGATTTGACAGTGATTCGCTGCCAGACATTCTCGACTGCCTGCATGTGAACTGTCTGTGGAAAATGGTCAGGGCGCTTTCTCTCTGAGTCAAGCGCATGTGACTGAGTGGAGGTGGACTGGGAAGAGCCACAAAGGAAGAGGGTGGGTACATGACAGGGTGCCGGAAGTCCAACCCTTTAAAGTCACAAAAATGCGCCTAGGATCACTTCTCGTCTGCATGACTACATAATCTCTAACGCTAACCCTGAATGCTATTGGCTGAGCCTTGCCACACACAATTGACACTTTTTCCCCCCACATTGCTGCAGTGTACCCACACTACGCGTAGTCACATTTGTGCTGTGTGGGTGGGGTTAACTTGGCGGAAGTAGCATTTACTGTAACAGGACTACATCGCTGGAGGAGTGAGCTACACTAGTAAGAAGTGTAAGACACGTTTTGTAAGAGTTACAGAATCCAGACTCGCTGCCTAAATTACACAAGAAGCAAACTGTTGAGACTGTAAGGTTCAGTCCATTCATGGTGTCAGGTTTTCTCTGTTTTTGTCATAAAAGCCATCTGTAGAAATCATTGAGTCTGGTTTTTGCTCAAACATTTAAGGTTTAGTAATAATTTAAAAACTCACTGTTCACTCTTAACATGATTATAATTGGCTTTCAATCCTTTCTAGAGACAGACATATTCATAATTTATTGCAAAAGATGAGATGTGACTTGAAGCAGCTTGTCAGAGCTCCAAGGCCTTGCATACTTTACAGAGAAACTATTATGTAATCTTGTTACAAAGCCATAAATTGTTGCAAGGGTGCAGGATTATGTACTAGCATCAACTTCAACCATTGCCTGCATGCGTCTCTGAGGTGTGATGTAAATTGTCATGGTTTGGCTGTTTGTGTTTACATTTACGCTCCCTGCAACGGTCTTAGCTATTGTTAACACAGTTATAAACATTCCAGTCGCTCTTCTGTTTCCTCTGAGCTCAAACAACAATCTGTGCTTGGGTATAACGTGAGTTATTAGTGGTGAGTAATCATAATGCGAACAATCCTGTGGAAAACTTAATGATAAGTGTTCAAATTTAGAAACAACTGGGTGGTTAACGCCACTGACTTTGGTGTGGAAGGTAGCCAGTTCAAGACCCAGGTGATCCCTTGGGAAAGGTTCTTTACGCTATACATCCCAATAGCCACAAGGGGGTGCAAGCCTCGTTGTGCCGGTCCCAAGCCCGGTTGTGTCAGGAAGGGCATCAACCTCTGCCAAATAAACATGCAAAAGTGATTCACTGTGGCGACCCCGAAAGGGAAAAACACAAAAGAAATCATCATCAAGTGTTCAAATTTAGACACACACTGCATACACATGCAAACACAAACACGTCACTATAGGTCCAGATCTGGGTCCAGGACAGAATATTGCCTTAAGCCAAAGAAAATGGGCTGAGTCATATGGCCAGCTCATGGCAGTGGACAGCTGCTGGTAAGACGAGACACATACAAACATGTTCCCCTGCCAGCAGCACCCAAACATTCTCACATACACACCCGTGTCCACTTGTACATACTTGTAGCTTAAGACATGCTCAGTCAGTATGCAGAATACCATTTGAAACATGGGTCACATAAGGATATCAGCAAACATTCACTCCCTGGGAGAAACGTGTGTTTTCAATGGCAAGCATTTACATTTCTCACATCACTCTGAAAACGAGAAGCAGACTGTGCAGTATATCATGCTGTAAATTGAACAAACATGCATAAAAACCACAGAAGACTACATACATATTCATGGCCTCCAAAATGTTGTGCTCCATAGGGTGAGATGTGGCACTGAGGTTCACCCACGCACACGTGCTGCATTTTCCTAAAAGGCAGGGGTATGGCAGATGTTTAGTGTATGCCCTGTAATAAAGTAGGTGTGAGAGTCTGATTTTGCATTTATTTTTTATGAATGAGAGCGGGAGACATCAAGTCTCTAAGGAATACAGAATCAGCCAGCCTCTTTGACAAATTGAAAATCACAGTGCCAGTTTGTGTTGTGTGACTCATCTCGTATCCTGACAGAAGAATATGCAGATAAAAGGATCCTTTGAGGGCGATTGCAAATTGCTGCTGTTGTTCTTTATGTGGATGACAAATGGCAGTGAAAGTGAATGGAGCTGGATTATTGTTAATACATAAATGTTCATGGAAAGCACTGCGAAGATTTACTTAAACACTCTGTGGTCTAACACTAAAGACAGTTACAGCAAAAGATATCGGAGCGGGTTAAGAAAAACCAATACAGACTAGGTTTTCCCTCCTTTTCATACTGTCTGTACAGTCTGCAAAGATACATGTATATTGCCTAAAATATCCCTTTTGATCCAAGAGGGAAAAAAGCAGATGTCTGTTTCCTGCGCTTTGAAGTGGGTGTGATGTACTCAACAGTGACATGAAGCCTGGAAGACAAAAAAAGGAAATGAGAGTCGCTGGGAATTCATAGGAAGTTCTAAGTCGTCACAAAGTCTGGGGTCAAACAGGACCCCGGTCTGTTATTCAGAACGGCAGCAGACGGTTCATGGGATGTTTAAAAAATTACAGGATAATTAAACATCAACATGATTGCCTGGCTGTGTAGACTGGACTGTTGGTGCCCTTGTCCGGCTCACGTCTCACTCTGACAGCAAGCACATAAAACAAAAGTAGCCACATCACCCTCTATGATCACTTGACCACAAGAAGCTCGTAGAATCTAATTACCATGGCACAGGCTCATTATAGAAGGCAAAGAAAACCATGCACAGAGTCCTCCCGCCTTTTTATTTCAGACACATTTGCACCCGGTTGTTAAAAGAGTCTGGGAAGCGTCTTAGAACCTGTAAACATCCCTCAGAAAGCAAAGAAATAAGCTGTTGGACGAGGGGTGGGAGCAAAGAAGGCTAGTTGTGTTTTCATTTTAATTTTTTTTTTTTTTTTTTTGGAGTGGGTGTATCCCAAACACGCATGATCACGTTTGCTGTGAGAGGGTTCGTGACTCACAGGGCCAAGTGGCTCCAGGCTCAGCTCAGAATCTTCTGGCCTCTGACAGACTACTCCTAATCCCACCCTCTTGGGGAGTCAAACTGAGGTCCGTGTGACTCATGCCTTTACCGTCACTGTGTCCTGAAAAAAACAGGAATATATGCAGAACACACAATTCATCTCAATGGCATCTACAATAGTACAGTCACAAAAATAACATTAGACCATCACAAGTCATTAAAAACAAAGGTTATGTAATCAAGTCGTAACTCCTGTGTGTATCATGTGACTAAAACAGACAGAAAAAAACAAACATGGAATGTTTAAAAGCGCTGTTTTTGTCAGTACAATACCACATCTATTAATCTAAGAACTGAAGTGATTTTGGTTTTTATCAAGAAAACATGGAAAATGGATAGAAATCAGCTCTGAAATTAAACTGTTATGAGCTATTTTTGTTGTTATTATTATTATATTCGTCCAAACAAATGTACCTTTAATTGTATCAGGCATTAAAATGAACAGGAGATTGAAGAAAACAAGGCGGTCTAATATTTTTTTCTGCTACTGTACACAGTATTATTGTTGAAGAACTATGTACCTAAAGTTCATTTCTATTCAGGTTTATTTGTTAGAGCCCTACATCACAATGAGGTTTCCACAAAGGGCTTTACTAGTTGGATATGTAAAGTGTAATGTAAATATGGATAAAATAGGACATAATTTAGATTAGAATTCATCTGATTAAATTTAGATGTAAATTCTTGTCCTGGTATGATGTCCTACTGCAGATACCTAAACTGTCTGAGTTTATTATAGTCTGCTTAAGTGTCTTTAGGTGGGATCTTACATGAACTCAACAGTCATTTCTGAAATTGCTGACTGTGCTTTTGCCAAGCTGCTCAGTTTACTGACATGCCTCAAGTCGACCATCATCATCCAGATGATATAATGAGGGAGAATGCCTGTACAATGACCAAAACTAGACCTGGACTGACTTTTCGGTCAGTTGTTGAAATGAAACCGATCCGCGTGTCCACGTGTTTGTGTCATTTCCATATAATTTGCATATGTAAACCGGCCTCGCCTATCGCTTCGCAGCTGCCTGCACAGGAGGAGCCTATTTGTCAGTCAGAGGCGTCCGAGGAGCAAATGGGAGAGCTGGTCCCGTGTAATCCCGCCCTCCCAGACACGTTGCCTTGGGAGAAGCAACACGGGCCGATCACTGGCTCTACTGCCTCTCCACGCACCGCGAGTCCAGCACATCAGCTGCTTCTTTTACCCGACAGACCTATTGGATTTACCGCTGAAACAAAGAGAGAGTAGGACCAGCCACTCCATCCTGGGAAGGTAAGGCACCCTCTCCTATCCGCGTCTCAGCCATAAACTACCACATTACACCTACGAGTCCGTGCGTAAAGGTGAAATCAAATATTATACATCATGAAAATCTGGAGTATTTGTGGCTTGCGTGTATTGAAAGCTAGGTATCTGAGGTGGAATATCACTGATGTGGCAGATAAAGCATAAAAATTACTATTGATTTTTTTCCCTTGTGCGTTTCTGGTTTTATATAATCTAACTGTGTATGTGCCAAATTTACTGTGACTGATGAGGAAGTCTATTGTGTCTGTTGCCTAACTGCCGAGAAACTGGCGCATAGATCCGATATCGTTTCTTTTACTTACTCTTCATAAAAACACACGAATTTTTCATATCTGAAAGAGAGTTATTTTTATTTTAAGTTATCTGCACCGTCCGTTTTCGCATTTTTGGTGCGTAAATGTAGGCGCGTAGTGGACATCTCTGTCCGTGTGCCCCACCTACACAGGTAGATAGAGACACTTCAATTTTAAGAAATAGGAGGGTTTTATTCTACAAATGTATGTCAGTAGGGAAAAAATAAGTGTAAGTAAAGGCTGTTTGATTTTCGACGTGTATTTGTAACACAATCTGAGGTTTTCAGAGGCCCGGGTAAATAGTCTTACATGTATCGTGTTTTATAGGAACAATAAATGACACTGGTAGTGTTGTCAATTCAAGGAGCTCATATTTTCTTGAATAAAGCATATAGGTGTACAGTTTGTTATTTTTATGTTGGGTTTTCTGTGATTTTGTGCAGATGTTTTCTATGGTGAAACAAAGAGAATCTCTGAGCCTTATAATAAGATGTTTCATGTATTAAGATATACTTAAGGTTGTGTGATAAAACACAATATTACACAAAAGTCTGATGAAGGTGATTCTGTACATGAGGGGAAATTATCTTTGTAATAATTTGGGTGACCTTACATGAATTTGTCTTAGCTATTCAACCAGAAATGCCCAGATATTTTTGTTCTTGTGTTATTTTAGAGCTTCAGAAAATCTCAACTCCACCCTCTGTAACATTACGAACCAAACGTGGTCATCTGGAGACAAAGAACTAGAGGGCAATGAAATGTCCTAAAAATTTTACAGGAAGCAAAAGACAAGTGAGGCATTAACCATTTAAATACAAAAAATTATCTATGTAAAACTGGAGTTTACACTGGAAACCATCTGCTAATCTCTAAGGAAACATGTTCAACAGACATAACAATACAGTCAATAGGCATCTGAGGAAAACATTTGGCTGCATGAGTTTTTATTCACAGGGAATTCTTCATGTTGAACAAAAACAGAGCCAGTCTTCCATTTTGTAAAATCCTTTTATCCCCCAGAAGTGTCACTTGTGTTGATGGGAGGTCCGCAGTCTGAGCCAGTGGTTGTCATGGTGGCAGACCCCTGTCCCTTTGAATAAACAAGCCCCGAATGTTGTGAATGAATGACTGTGGTGGCAGCAGCTGGCAGCGCAGCTGATATAAACTGAATAGGAGGGAATCAGCCTTAAAATCTATGTTTAAAATGTAGACTATAGTGGGACTGTAAACAAGTTGTGTGTTTGATGAAGGGATACAAAAATGTCATTCTCTGACTAGAGCGAGGACTAGGGAGCTGCGCAGGATTGTTGTCGACACTAAGATGTTTGGTGTTTGCTTTTGATGGCGGCGGGCTAGTCCGTGTTTACTGGCTCAGGTGTTATATCTGCAAAACAAACAGGTCATTGTGGTCTCAAATACTGTGATCTTACTGCCACCATCTGCTCTAATGTGCTGCTGTTTCACTACCTTTATTCGCATCTGCGTAGGTTATTTAATGTTTCTATCCAGATTCACTGCTGTTACAGACTTCACACCCTTTGTCCAAAGTTGTTTTTTGTTTTTTTTTGTACCACCTGCTGCTTTCTATTCTTTTGCATTACACTAACTATGGGTTTCTCTCTGTCAGGTCAGTGATGGTCAGTGCTAGTTAAGAGCCTGCAGCCAAGGATGTCTGCTACAGATTCGGACAACTCCATTGACTGGCTGGCTAGTGACAATGAGGACAATGAGAGTGAACAGGAGCCTGACTGTACCAGAAAGGACAGCCAGACACGGGCGCCTCTATCCCCCAGCGTCCCACCACACCTGGGCCCGTCTGACAGCAGCTGCCACCGCAGCAGCAAGATGAAGGAGGATAACAGTAAATGGAGCGAGGTCAGGCAGGCCTCCAGCCAGGGATCTCCCTCCCGCTGCACAGAGACAAGGGACAGGGAGGCCATTGGACTGTGTAGAACACAACATGGTAAAAAAACAGATGGCAGAAGCACTCAGCAAGCACTGAAGAGAACTCGCAGCTCTAAGGAGGACGAGTGCAAGGAACGGCAGCTTCTTTCTGAAAAAGATCAGCTCTTTACCAGTAAGGTGAGCACTTCTGTGACTCATGTCTGCTTCCCACAGGAGGTCGTTGATAGTGTCAATAAAACTAGAGCATGCCCTATCACCTAGATCTACTCCCCCTGCTCTGTCTACAGAGGCCCAGTGCATATCATTTCCAGTAAAGAAACCCTCCCCTTTAACTGCCTATACTAATGAATCTATTATCCTTTTCAGTGCTTGGAGCTTCAGTGCTACATTCATCCGCTGTCATTAATCTTGAATGGCCTTCGTTCAGGGAGATACAGAGAACGTAAGTCAGCGTTTTCATGTTAATTTCTGTGTGTGTTTATGTAGAAAAATCTCAAATCAGTCGTGTCTACAGTATTTATTTTGTCAGGGCTACATTCTGTCTGTCTTTGTTCTTGTGGCTAAGATGAAAATGATAGATGGAAAAAATCAGCTTGTTACTTGAGTATGTGTCCTTGAGAACTGAGCGTGATGTGTCTGAAAAACGTGGGACTATCCAGTCACCACAAATATTTCCTCTTAGTGTATGAAGCTGTTTGTGAAGGTGTATGCAGTACAGAGCTAACTAAACTTAAAAGAAGGTGATTTTGAAATGTGATAAACTGGTGGTTATACAAGCAGACCACACTACCCAGTAAAGCAGCTGCACTTTGTGACTCATCTGATAAGTACTCTAAGGATCTCTCGATATGGCACCATGTCCAGACATTCTGTAAAACTGCTTAGTTTGAGATCTTCATCAAACCTGAACCTTGTGTGACCCAGCACTTCCTGGATGCAGTGGCAGGGAGTCTGTTCCCTCTCACACACTTCACACAACCCATCTGCTGCACAGACTCAGCCTGCTGTCAACACAGTTTATGTGGCTCATGGTACAACTTCCTTCTTTTCCAGGACTCAGCAGTTTCCAGGAGAGCGTGGCCATGGACAGGATTCAGAGGATCATGGGGGTCTTGCAGAACCCCTGTATGGGGTGAGTGTCCTCAGCTTGACCTACATACCCTTAACAGTTACATGTATATCCAGTCTATCTTTTATATGAAAATTTAGTCAGACATTTGTTTTGGCCAAATGAGTGCAGTTAATACACACTACTAACAATAACTCATATTTTCATTGCCACTGTGGTGCCTTTGTGTGCTCTTTTACATTTTTTTTTTTATTGATACTCTACACACAGAATCTTGAATCACCTTACAAAACACAAATCAAGTAACATCAAAAAATAAAAATAGAACAAGTAAAATGTGAATTTAAGAGAAAGAGATTTGACATATGGCTATAGACTGTATAGCTACTAAGCATATATTTTTATTATTTATTTGTAGGCATAATCTATATGACTATCGCACTGTTAAATTATAATGCAAGTTATTTTTCACAGACTATTTCCATCATATCATACAGGCGTACCCACAATCAAACAGAAAGTCTTTGTGGCTTCAGTGTTTTTTTCCAGGGCAAGTTTTACACCTTGAATCTAACCACACCAACAATATATTTAACCCCTGTGCTCATTACAATGACTCCAAATTGCATCTGTTCTCTGTGGGTCAGAGCGCTCTCCTGTTCGTCTATGACACATGGATCACAGTGGGTCGCCCTGTGAGGAGCTGCTGCCCACACATACACATGCAGAATAAATTTACTGCATGGTAGCTGGTCTCACTATCGCTGCTCCTCTTGTTAAAAATGTATCAGGCTTCCACAGTGGGAGCAGCACACTTGTGTCTGCCTGATTAACTCTTCACCGGCTCAACAGCATAATGAAACAGGATACTGCTTCTTAAAGGAGAAAGTCCTCTCAATAAGCCTCTGTAACTTAAAAATGTTTTACTGTTTAATTGATTTAATTAATTCAGGTGAAATCAGTGTTATGATACTGATGCAAGTGGTTTCTTTTGTTAGTGTGATACATAGAGCTTTATACAGTTAGATAAAGAATACATGAATAATTAAACAGATTTTTTTTTTTTTTTTCACCGCATACATACATATAAATATTTAGACCAAAATCTTTATGCATTGTTATATTGAAAGTATTAATATATATGTACAGCAAGAAATAAATGTTGGATTTATTGGTTAATTTGTTATTTTTAATAATGTTAGCTATTAATTTGGTCATTATTTAATCTGTGAAGTGTTACAGATTAAATTAAAAGATGCTCCATAGAATTGTAGTGGATAAATGTCTTGTTGATCTAGAAGGAAAGATACATAATGGTATACAATTAACAACAACATAATTTGTGTTAAACTAATCTAATGATATATAATCATGTAGCAGAAACGTTCAGCCTTAAGTTATTTGGAAAGATGGCACGCTTTTTTCTTTTCTTTTTTTTAATTTAGATGTATTTATATATAAATGGGAAGTATTTAAATGCTAATGTGGCCCAATGGAACCTTTAGTTTTAATTGAAAGCATCCTTTCTGCTACCTGTACAGACAGAAACCTAGAGCCTGCTGGGTAGCTGGTGGAGCTTTGCCTCAAGGTATACTGATATAAGACAAAGTGCTGCTGAGCTTGGCACAGACTCATTGGAGCCCTCACCCACCAGCTGCTGTCTTCACATGGGAGACAAAGAGTGGGTGTGGCAGCCTCCCTGTAGACAACGGGGCCAGAGGCTGGAAGGTGGACTAAACCCCTCCCTCCCACTGTCAATCCCTGTGCCTGTTCTGTGTTGCCAGCTGGCAG
Source organism: Maxillicosta whitleyi (assembly GCA_029822895.1). NCBI lineage: Eukaryota > Metazoa > Chordata > Actinopteri > Perciformes > Neosebastidae > Maxillicosta > Maxillicosta whitleyi. Next base: position 5,740,916 of record JAPSES010000249.1, read on the forward strand.
CCCCTGCAGCATCACAATGGTAGCTAGGATCAAAGTGACTTTTTTAGCAGTTACTGTTGTGGATAATCTTTCACATAAATTTAACATGCTCTGAACGGAGCGTAGCAGGAAAGGCCTGATCATATGACACATGCTAATCCTTACCCACCATCTGCTTTTGGCGGGTGGGAGTTAATGAGACGTTGCTCTCTGCTCACCTCCAATGAGTGCTGCGTCACAACCGCTAGTTTATTCACAATGACGCTGTTGGACACCACTGTGGCTTTAGTGTTTAAATTTAGACGCAAGAAGAACTACTATACATCAGGTCACGTGTGAGCTTAAAGCATGTGAGAAATGTACTTAGGACAATTTTGCCACATGCACACATGGAATAGAGTCTTTGCTGAGTGAGTGCAAAGTGCGTACTTGCTCTTTAAGATTAAATGTTTACTGTGTGAGCTTATGAGCATGGTATTTGGTAGCTCACCCTAATGTTATTATTTTTATTAATATTTTTTCTTTTTTGTTTCTTCCATTTTCCAGGGAGAAATATATTAATATCATTCTTAAAATGGAGGAAATGTTGAAGAGCTGGTTCCCTAATGTAAAACTTCAAGACCAACCTGCTGTCACTCAAACAGACGAAGGCGTTCCCACAAAGAAACTGAAGGTAATGTACAGAAAAATAAAACTACTGGCCATGGGCTCATCATTTAGACAGGGCTTAATGCCAAAGATATAATGGTGATGACGTAGTGAAAGTCAGATTAAAATATCTATTATTATTTAATCACAGGTCTGGGACAGGGAAAGAAGGATTAAAGGCTATTTTTACAGAGGTTTTACTGCAGTCTCAGGTTCACTAAGAACAATGAGTGAAGAGAAAGTGTAATTTTGGAGGAGTACCCCTCAGGGGATGAAAAAGGTCACAATGCGGTGGAAAATTCCTTTACATTTAATTGATGAGGATTCATTTCTATGCCTTATCCTGACACACCCACATACAAACAGGAATTTCATGTCGCAATTTTTCCACTCACCACAGTGAAGCTGGTCATATCATATCAGTGCAGTCATCACTTAAGCTATTCATATGGAAGAAATTAAAAAGAATATCACTATTGGATTCACATTGTGTCATCAGCTCTTTTTCTAGTTGGTTTTCATTGAAAATGTTACATTTATTAGCACCAAATGAAGAAGGTGGATGTAGTTAATCATTGAAAGGCTAAAGCTAGTTAGTGAAGAGGAAGCAGACCTAACCTAAGATGAGTAAATGTTTACTTAATTACCAGTTCTAGCTTTTTCTAAATGTTAGCTCTTAAACGTACTCACTTTCCTTGCTTTCTTATTATTAAAACAAAATATAAAATTATAAATCAAAATATATAATATGTCTATGTCTGTTGCATTTTATTAATTTGTGTACTTCCATTAGCATAAAATCAGACATTTCAATATAATGACCCTGTTTTATTTGGTCATATCCTCTTTACATAGAAGCAAGAAAGTAATAATAATACTGTACTAATTTTAACAGCTGCTGCATGCTGTTTTGGAGCATAGTAGTTCGGTACATCTATAGTGACCTGTGGCTATGCTAATAGCTAATTTGATGTTAGCATCTAGCTTTATGTTACACCATGTTACATTACTTGCAGCTGTTTCATTAGAATAGAATTAAAAAAGTGAAAGTACATCACTAAAGCTCACATAAATAAAATTTTACTACATCATCTAGTGGCTGATAGTAGTTTTTATGACGTCTGCATTGCTAAGTCACATTAAATAAAGCTGGCCCTTTCTTCTTCACAGCTTTCTCCATTGACCACCACTGCAACAGTGAGCCCCATCACTGCCAGTGATCCTCCAGTGGGCACCAAAGCCCTGAGAGTCACCGACCTCACTCCCCCAGGAGCATATTCTGCCAGTAACCTAAAGTGGCTCCACACATCGCCCATCTGCTCCCCAACAGCAGAACAGGCCCAGGCTGGCCCCAGGCACCTGCTGCCCCCTAGAGACAGAGACATAACCCAGGACAGCGCAGTGTCGTCCAGCACAGACAGTCAGACTAAGACAGACTCGGTGCTCAGAGGCCCTCCACCAGGCAAAATCAATGCTCCCTGTCTAGAGAGGCTCCTTAAGTCAACAGAAAGCATCATCACCCGCAAGGGGACAGGAGGCTTGATGGACAGCAGCTGGTCCTAGTCCACACATTGGGCTTGGTGTCCAGCTGAACGTGCTGCGCAGCCCAGCCTTGCCTTGTCCACCCTGCAGGGAGCCAGTCAGCTCGCTTCGCCCATTCCAGCCTTCAGGAACGACGGGAGCCTTCAAAAGGGACATTACAGATTCCTCTTAAATGCGGAAGAAGTGTCGACGAACATGTTGTACTTCAGTATGGGAATGTGCCCTCTCTGACATTACAAGTGTCTGCTTTAGTTCCCTTTTGTTGACTTATCTTTGTTTTTTGTTTGCACTCTTGAATAGTATGTGTGAGAGTGGGAAAGACAGATTTCACATACTGAGACCACCCCGAGCTGGTGATTTCATAATGAAATTGTTCCCACTAGCTTGTAGATGCAATAATGCAGTTTGTGTATCTGTGAAGCTACTGTTTTGCCTAAAAGGGAAAGATCTGCAAGACTAGTTTGAGCTGGAAGGGATTATTTCAGATATCCAGACATGTAATAGAGGTCTACATATTGTTGTGCTGAAAATGTGGGTTAAATGTGATGTTATTTTCTCCCCCTTAATGACTCCATTCTTAAGTTTATTGATGTGACTGTTACTCATTTGTATACTTTATAAATAAGTCTTTTGGTACAACTGTTCTACCTCAGTGGGCACCACGTCATGGTTAGTGAGAAGGAATGTGAACGATCAAAGTGTGGACACCTCACCAGATCTGCAGTGAACCAAAGGGCCTCTGACAGCGAGGCCTGCAGTTACAAGTTACTCTTCTTGTACAAACAGAGGATGCTCTCTCCACGGGGATGCTCTTGTGGCCTGACTGGTGCCATTGTAAAGAATGTCAACTGAAGATTTCTTTTTGAGTCTCCCAATAGAAGGCAAACAGTGCCTGTAATGTCAAGCTGTGCCTGTAAGCCGGTTTAATAATGAGAGAGAACCGTTCTGAATACCTGCTCCTCTGTGGGATGTACAAATCAGGAATTCTCACTCTCCTGCCATTTTCCTGTATCACCTAAATTATTAAGACCTTGCCAACTACTTTCTGTGGTGGAGTAGAACAATTCTTTTATTTTGCCACAGAACTGGACAGTATGTTAGACCAGCAGAGAGGGATAAGGTATTTCTCTGTGTAAATCTTAGAGAAAGGTTGTTGATTTATCCTGAAAAGTGGCCTTTATAGTGTGAAATTTTATACTTTCAAAATAAATGTGGTTATATTTGTTTGATGCAAATGTTGTTTTTGCCTCTGTATTTCCCAATAAGTTAAAATACCTCACCGTCACGTCTCTTATATATGTCTTCTGATGTTTCAACAGTATTCGGTGTACTTTATAGTGACACAAAAAGGCTTAAAACCCATGGAAAAAAGACTGGCTGTCAGCTAAAGCAATCTATCAAAAACCCTGTTGTAAGTGTTAAGATCTGAAAGAGTCAATTAAGCATCAAGGAGCTCCAAAGTAAGGGAGTTATCTGATTTATATCCTATTTTGACCAATTATCGTAGTAGTCTCACAGCGGCCCCACTTTCCAGCAGCGTAGTATGATTTACTGTTTCATTTTTCTCACTTCTCTAATGCAGGATTTAATATTCAGTACATGAGTTATGCTGAGCAGATAAAGTGAAATTTCTGCTTTCATGTGAAAATGTGGTGAAATGTGCCAGCAGAGTATCACTTCGTGTTTCTCAGAAAGAGTTACTTCTATCAGGTGGGATTTCCAATCGTCCTCTGATCTGCTTTCACATGCCTCTGGTTCACACAGCGACTTTTTTTCCCCCCATTTAATAACAATGGGTTTTTTTTTTTTGGAAATGACAATTATAAAGAAATGAGAACATGTTTTTTTCAGGCAGTAAAATGTCACAGGAATGTTTCATATGTGACTATAAATGAGCATTTCAAAACCAGGTGGGCTATTAGAAGACATGAGGCATGCAGAGGTTATTTGATGGTGTACTGGAGGAAAAAAATGATACCATATACAAAGCAAAACATGTACAATATAATACCTCTGGCAACTAGACTTCAACAAAAAAATGATGGGTGTCACCAAATTTAAGACCTAACACTGCCATCTATAGGTCAAAAGGTAAAACTCACGGGTTTGTTACTAGCATGTAGAATAAGAATAAGAATGAGTGCATTTTTTTTCAGTTCAGACCCAATAACAGTGAACGCACCACTTAGCATTTTAAGAGCAGTTTTTCCTCTTTGTTCAGGAATAAAAACTGCAAAGTAATAGTCTGTCGGGGTCCACTTTGACAACCCATCTGTGGATTTGGTTTCACACATCCGACGCCAGGCTCGTTTGCCAGGTCCTCTTTGTCTGTTTATTTCAGTAAGTACATGAAGTCCACATAGCTGAGAGGGGAGAGTGAAATCTGTGGGTGTAGTGTGGCCTGGAAAAGAATCTGTCTGTAGATTAAAATGGTTGACTTCCCACTTTTTGGCTTTGTCTCTCTCTGAAGTCACATGTTCCCATTTCCAGATTAAAAGAGGTGACTGGCATGAGGTAGACGGGTCAATTACCCAGACTGCATTGTTTCACTGTTGCCGCCCCAGATTCAATCTCCCAGGGCAAAGCTAATAGTCTGGACTCACGTGCACAGACGACCTGACAGCATCCGTGTCCACAGACAGCTGGCACAGAGTTGCCTTTCTCTCGGCCTAAAAAGGGAAGTTGTTCTGAATGATAGGAAGAGCTGCATCAACAAAAAGGCACCTTTTGCACAGAACTATGCGAGGCAGTGTGACATAAGCACAATGTGCCACGATAAGGACGCTATCAGCAACGGGATGTGCAAGGAAATTAACCAGAGAACCTTGTGTTCTACAATATTATTAAACAACAAATTATGACAGATATGTTCATCCTTTTACGACCTGGTACCATTTGGCATTAACTGTTACCATGGTAATAATGGTTGTAATTTTTTCCATTAGATTTTTTTTTTCTTTTTAGCCCATGCCCCGTCCTTTCATCGAGTTTCATAAAAACTGATAGACAGACAAACAGGAGTGATCACATAACCTGACTGACATTAGTAACAAAACATGATAGAGATGAACATGATGGTAAAAGGAGCTGAAGATACACTTTTGCACAATACATTAAAGGTACATCATGTAACATTGGTGTTTGTGTGTCATCTGTTGAATACCTATCTGTGTGAGTCAGCGATGATGCACATTTTTCAAGTTACATCCTGTCCACCTATGATTTAATATATGGAAATGTCTCCACATACATTGCATGCTAGGACTCAAACTCCTGATTATGTTCGCTGTCAACAAATCAGTGAGTTATTTTCTCAGTTAATCAAGTCTCTTGTCATGTTGTGACTTATTGCCACCACCCAGACTCCGCTATAGCATTTATTTTTAGCCTGAAGGACATTAAAAGTCCTTAAACATTTGATAATAACATGTGCCAAGTAATGTAGTAAAATAACACATTTATAGACTGGGGTACTTGCTTTTTTCTTTGTCTTTGTTGTTTTAGCCTTTGTTTGAGCCCTTTTTATTATAATTTTTAACCATAACTGAGTTGTTTATGGTTACATTTAACCAAACTACCATATTTCCATAGAATTATTGAGATGCATTGCACCTAATAAGTGAATAAAAAATTATGTTGTGGGGGTACTGGATGCTTCAAAACAAGACACCCTGCCCAAGCATCAGTAAAAGATTAATAGATGTATTGATTTGATTATTCATTTGATCTATAAAGTGTCCGAAAATTACATCGATGCCAAAGAAGTCATGTGTTTTATTCGGTTTGTGACTCAAACATATTCAATATGTTGTCACAGAATCAAAAAGAAAAATTCTCTAATCAATAAAAGTGATTTTCAAAATAGGAGATGATTATTTTTTTATTGATGATATAAAACTGAACTCATTGATTTGCTCTGTAAATAATATTTTTCTTGCAGTCATCGCATCTTTGTCACTAATAAAAGGTTTTCATCCTTTCATGAAAGTAGCTTCAGTTATATAAAGCAGAATGTTCCATTTTATCTAAAAAAGTAAGAATATTTTAAATAAAAGGTGGATTGTAGATGTGAAGAAGAAAATTCACAAGTATGAGTAAAAAAAACAGCTGGTGTCAGAATGTGCCATAAATGATAATAAGTCATATAAGTAGAGCTGAAAGTATCCGGTTTGATTGCAGATCAATTGAACAATTTCCAGGAGAAAGAACATAAATTGCTTTTCCATTTTAGACTATAATAATCCTACATAGTCCTGCATTCAATACAGTCAACCTTTCAGTGAAAATTGGCCTTCATTTGAGCTCCAACTGACTGAGAAATGATAAGGCAGCATGGCATTGAATCAGAGCCAAGGTGGTGGATTGTGCTACTGAAGTTATTTATACGTACTGTATCTATGTAATTATTTTTCACATCTTTCCAGATAGAAAAAGGCACATGTGAATTGACGTCATGCAAGGCCCAGCAGTTTAATTCTGGAAATACTTGAAAAATCTTTACTTGCAATTGGAAATGAATAAATGGTAGATGTTTGTAGCTCATTTTCCATAGTTGTTTTTACATTTATGTTTTGAAAAACAAGAAAGAGAACTAGTAAGAATAAATTCAGAGATGTTTCAACTCAAAGATAGATACTTAGACGTGACATATTTCATATCCATCTCCATTATCCATTATACTAAGTAGTAGAAATGCAAACCATTTTACAATAAAAGAGTCCCCTATTTTATGAAACAGATATATATAGAGAGAAATAGATAGATAGATAGATAGATAGATAGATAGATAGATAGATAGATAGATAGATAGATAGATAGATAGATA
>JAPSES010000249.1:5750096-5762072 GCA_029822895.1 Maxillicosta whitleyi
GTCTACATTTATTGAGCAGTCTGAACTTATGGACTTATCTGTGTTTCATTATACTTTATTTTATGCAAGAACCGCTTATTATGTTACTGAATTGTGTGAAAATGTCACATACATATTTATCCATCCATCCATTTTCAACCACTTAGTCACTTACATATTTATTCATTCCTCAATTTTCAGTCAGGTATGAACATAAATGGTTCAGTGTGATTGTAGTGTTTTCACTTTTGTGTTAAGTTTTACATTTTCAACCACATTAAAAACATTAATAATAATAATAATAATAATAATAATAATAAGAAGAAGAAGAAGAAGAAGAAGAAGAAATGTAAGAGGCTAAATGTAAAATGCAAACTGGCAAAAAAAAAAACTAAAACAAACTCAGCTGACTTGAAACACTCATTTGGTTAATTTATTAAACAAATTCTCAAATGACAAAACAAACCAGTTCAAGAAAAAACAACTTTGAAACAGTGAATGCTTCACTTTATGAATGACCTAAGATATGAGTACATTGATATTAAGACATTTGGCATTTATATTCACACCATAAATATCAAGACCAAACATTAAAATTCAGCAGTAAAATGTCTTTTACATACATTATGTATGGACAGTATGAATGCACTGCCTCACAAATACATATCAGATGACACTTTGTTCTCAGTGGACATTATTTACATGAATTCAAACAACCTACTGTTTGTTACACAGAGTAAACGCATCGCTCTGCAAAGTTCACAGGTTTCAGGAAATAATTTTACTGAGGTTAACAGTAAACAGTATGTTTGCACAGACATTGCTGTTTCTTAAGCAAAACATGTAAACATTTATTTGTGGAGATCCATCTCATCATCCTGCACTGAATCCTTTATCTGACTGTACATTTGTTATTAATCCCCACATGCAATCTACATAAAAACCACTGCATTTCTGACTCAATAACACAACACCTTTTAAGACTGCGTTTCTGAGAGGAAACTGCCTACATTCTTTTTTATGTGCTACTATTGTTTGTTTTTGTTTTTTTTAGTTCCTGTCAATATCAATAATAACCCTCTTCTTATGCCAAAAATGAAAGTATTTAAAAGATGGTAGATTGCTATTTAATATACAGCAGTTAATCTACCAGTTTCATGGGCCAGCAAGACAAAAAAAGTTGTCTTAATCAATAAAAATGCTGCATTTACAGCATTAGTTTAAATACATGCTGTGGCTTATTGTTTTAGACAAAGTAACAGCTGCATAGTGTGACCTGTCAAAGTGTAGAGTCACTGTTTTGCAACCGGAACAATGTCGACCGACATGATCGACACATGTCGTTGCCCTCAGGAAGTGCTGCTTCTCTTTCTGGTCCTTGGTCGTCTCTTTAGAATTTCTTCTTCTTGGTCACTTTCACAATCTCTCTGAAAAAGTAAAGATGTGGATGAGGTTACTAAAACTTTAAAGGTCTGCAGCCGGAGGATGACCAACTCATTAATTCACATAAAGACTTTAACCCATAAAGACCGAACACTACTTTTATGTCACAAATTATAAATATTTTCCTGTATTTAATTTATTGATCATGATGTTCATAAAAGCTCAGATTAAAATTCAAGGTTATTATATGAAAAGCAGAGAAAGCTGCAAAAAAAAAAAAAAGCAATTTTTTTTCAGTCAAATATATCATTAACTGAACATAAACTAAATATTTCCATCCAATATCACTGAGTTATACTGGTGAATCAATGTTGTTCACTACAGAGCCTTTGAACGTCCAAATGAGTCATATCTGGTGACCATGAAAAGACGAGAAATAGCATTTTACACCAATTATTTACATGTATTGATAGGATTAATGGATCAACAGGTATTAAACAATTTGGATCAGAAGAAGGTTTTGGTCTGTGATGGATGTTTGGGTCTTTATGGGTCAAACATTGAGGCCAGATACTATAAGATCTAACTGCAGCTAGACTTTGCTCCAAATAGAATAGAAGTACTTTATTAATCTAAACAAAATGGGAAATTGGGTCAACGAAATGACCTTCCAGTTACAACTGATCAAGATAAACATTAAAACACAGACAAACATGGGACTACAGATACACATACCGGATTGAGGATACAATTGCATCTTATCATAGATGTCTTCTGTTTACAAAGAACATCACCAAGAAAGAAATAAAAATTAAATAAAATAATAAATACAATCAACTCTCTGTAAAAGTGCACATTGACTCTATAAAAAAATAACCTGAAAAAGTCACTTGTAACTTTACAAATGGATAACCATTGTTTAAACAAAAAACAAAAAAACAACCATAAATATGTTAAATATAATTAAATATGGAATGAAAATTTTTCAGTCTATCAAAAACATTCTATTAATTTCAATTAGATTTGTACTCTAAAAAAGCATGTACTATAGTCCCATTACTGAATCACATACTATATTTTAATAGAAAAAGTAACAAAAAAACAAAACAAAACAAAAAATAAATAACAAAAAAATGGACAAATGGAGATGTACTGGATTGAGGAGGAAAAAAAACTGACAAATTTCATTCTGTAGTGTAACTCTACAGATGAAAATTTATGGAGAAAAAAAAAATTTTTTCGTTGTGTGTTCTTACCCCGTCCTGGTCAGGCAGCTTCTGACTCTTCTTCATGATGCGTGTTAAATGGTTGCACAGGGAGACAATTCTGAATGACAACTGAAGAACATATATTAAAAAAAAAAAAAAACACATTAAATCACGTTGCGTTTTTGATTTCGATTAAAAACGACAGCTCTAAATACTTTACCTTCCATCTGCGTCTGGCATATTGTCGCTTGAAGTTCTCTAAGTTTACCACTGATAACCTTTTCACCATGGCTTGTCTGGAATTCAGAGGCTGCAGAGACATAATGGAGGTTGAAATGGAACAGAAGGAAATAACACAGAGGAATTCGGTCTACTGTTAACATCTGAGGTACACCAGGAAATATAGAAGGATGTAAACGTTCAACACATATGGATGATGCACATTTATTTCAGTGTTTTTGACAACAGTAAAAAAATATCAGTGCACATCAGGAAAAAAAGCAAGAGTGAGATGAATATATCTGTGGATGTGTTAAAATACAAATGCATCTTATCATAGATGTCTTCTAGTTTACAAAGAACATCTCCAAGAAAGAAATAAAACTTAAATAAAATAATAAATACAATCAACCTTCTGTAAAAGTGCACATTGACTCTATAAAAAATAACCTGAAAAAGTCACTTGTAACTTTACAAATGGATAAACATTGTTTTTGGTTATTTTTTTTAAAAAAAGACCATAAATATGTTAAATATAATAAAATGTGGAATGAAAAATCAAATCTAATCAAAAACATTCCATTAATTTCAATTAGATTGTTACTCTAAAAAAAAAAAAAAGAAAAAAAAAAGCATGTACTATAGTCCCATTACTGAATCACATATTATTTTAATAGAAAAAGTAACAAAAAAAATAAATAAATTAAAAGAGTCTGTGATCTGGTCATGCGCCATCTGCTCCAAAAATCACATGTTATCCCTGAACACTTTAAAATTCAGTGCAGTAGATTTCTGTGTAATCCTACTGACAGACAAACAATCCCTTGGTTCCTTCATGGAGGTAAACATTTGTTTGATGCCACAGTTTTCTCTGATTATGACAATCATTGCTGAAAGTCATTTTCATTTTTATTATATAAAACAAAAAAGGGAAACTGCCGAGCCAATCAGAAACAGAGTAGTGAATAAACAAATGCATTTTCATGAAAAAATAATTCCCACTAATGTATCGTGATTGTACCGTTACATACTAGGTAGTGCTCAAAAAAAGTAAAAAAGTAAAGAAAATGTAAAGACTATAGAGCCGTACATTCAAACATTTGTGTTGCTGAAAAACAAACAAAGTCAATGTGTTGTCTCATTATTAAAACTGTGTTAAGATTTGTTCAAGCGTGTCTTCAGTTATGGGTGTTATCCAGACTCGCTGTGCGGCTGCATGGGTTCGGGGCCCAGCTCCGCTCTGCAGGACTGATGCAGCAGCTCCCTCAGCGCCTGCTTCACGTCTGCATTCAGGCTGTTGCCGTGCAGGCCGCCGTGGGCTCCGTCCGGATGCAGAGAGCTCAGCACCTCCTGCAGCCACTGTAGCTCAGAGTTCAACTCCTGCCTCAGAGCGTCCAGCTGGCTCTGCCTCTGGTGGTATTTCCCGCTGATGCTCTCTAAACTGGCATCAATAGCTTTCATATCCTCCTGCAGTGACTTCCTCTTAGCCTCCACTTTACGAAACTCATAGCGGACCTGGGAGAGCTGCTTCCTTGCAGTCTCACTTTCTTCCTTGTACCATGCCTCCTTGTCGTTGTAGATGGCGAGCAGGGCGTCTATGTCGCCCTGCAGGGTGTGACGGGCCCCCGCCACCTCTGACAACCCCGTCTCCATCAGGCTGATGTCCTCCACCACTCTGGCAAAGTGCTCAAAGTTAGCATAAGTGTTGTTCTGGGCCATGCTGGAGTGGGACTGGATGGTGTACTCCTTTAGGCGCTTCGTCTTCAGGGGCTCCACGTTCTTCTCAGCCTCGGTGGTAGACCCGTCCTCCATGTGGTTGCAGGACTTCAGATAAAGGGTGGAGGGACATTGAGTAAGAGGATGTCTCATGGTCTTTGAAACACTCCAGCATCCAGCAGACGGGGCACTGTAGGGTTAGTGTGTGACCCTACGGCGAAAGCCATGGCAGGTAACAGCAACGTTATGTTTCCAGGCTTCATGCGAAGACTCCACAGAAAAACACCATTCACATGCATCTCAACAGCCAACACTGGAGGAGAGTCCTTCCACAGTACAGGATGTTTGTTAAATGTCCATGCCGTTGAGAAAAAACATTAGTGATCTTAGTTCCATTTATTTAAAGGAGCAATATTTAGCTTTTTTTAATGGAGATATGCTTTTTAAAACATTTCCCTGTGGTCTACATGCAGTACATGCTCTGCTTGGGTCTGAATTTTTCATTAATTCAACTCCACAGGTCCATCTTCAACCCTATTTCTAAGTAATGTCACCAGAAAGGCTGTTTTGAGCGCCGGCCCTTTAAATGCACATGAGCCGCTGCTGCTGATAAACAATTACTCAGAGAAATGTTCGTTGGAAGTTTGACCTTATATGCACAAATATCATGACAATAACTAGTTATAAAACATAACAAATTAAGCAGGAATTAAAACAGGTTGTAGAAATCCACTTGATTTATTTCCTAAATGTATATAAAGACAGTTTCAGTCAAAGTCAGTCAAACTTTATGAACTATTAGTGTCCTTTAATACATAAATAAATGAAGCAAAGACTAATAAACGTGGGTTTAGCAAAATATGACCCCTTTAACAAGTTGACGCCAGTGCAGATACATGGAAATAAATGTGTTGATGGGTGAAAGGTTAAAAGAATTCCCAGAAGAGGGGTGTGGTGGAGTGATGAATATAATATACAGAAACTGGAGAATATGTTCAACGAGCCAGAACAAATACACTGCTAGTGGGTGTGGACTCTGGGATTTTTAGCCTGTGGACGAATGATTTTATGTATTTAAAGAATCTGTCTTTAAGTCAGTAAATGACCTTGCTGTTCTGTGTTACCTTTGACATTGTCTGTTAAATGTTGTTAACATGTTTGGGTGTGGTGCTGACATTAGTCACACAGAATACACAACCATGCTATAAAACAGCATAAATCGAGCGCATACCTTTATCCATGGGTGGTTGAGGGCATCTTGTATCGTCAGCCGTTTCCTAAAATGGATGAGGGAAGATGACAGATATTGCAGCTGAGTAAATAGTACAACCGTGCATGATGAGCATTCATACATAAGGACGTGAATCTCTGTGGAGACATCACAAAAAGGAAAACTATCACAGGAATATTCAGTTTCCTGGATGGGATTTTAATTAGAAACACATTGAGTACAAGAACATGATCACATGTACCAAAGAGGATGAGGTTTGCAACATTTCTTTAACTATGGTATTTAGTTCAAAGTCTAAACAATGTATACGTAGCTGATTTTATTTACTGTATCACATGATGTAAAAATCTGTCTTGAGCGAAAACAAACGCAGTTAAATCCTTGCTCCACATTTCAGGCTGCCCCTTGGTTTAGATTAGAACTGGACCTCCAATACGCTTAGGATTTATAACAGCGAAAACCTCTAATACTGGGGTTTGTGTTTCAATTAAAAGACTTGACCTTCAGACATTCTGCAGTTTATTAAAGACCCATTTTTATTTTATTTATTTATTTTTTTACCTTGTGTCCTTTTCTTTTCTTTTCTTTTTTTTTTTTAATTTGTCTGCATTTATTCTCATAGTTAGCCACCAAGAGAAGAGGTGAAAACTTTATATGAGATTGATGCATTGATTGATTAATTGATTTTATTCTTGCAGCCAAATGTTTTAATATTTTTAATATTTAGTGCGTAACCATCAAAAGGATTTATAACAGCAAAAACCTCTAATACTGGGATTTGTGTTTCAATTAAAAGACTTGACCTTTGACCTTCAGACATTCTGCAGTTTATTAAAGACCCATTTTTATTTATTTATTTATTTATTTTTACCTTGTGTCCTTTTCCAGGAGCTGTCTGATGAAGCTCTTAGCCAGCTCACTTGTGCTGTTAAAGAGCTCCTCGTCAAAGTCATAGTTCATCGCTGAGATGTTCCCCAACGTTTCCTGCTTCGTGTCACCGAGGAAAGGCGACGCGCCGCTCAATCTGAGAAACAATCGCAAGCGCGCACACGCTCCATTAGACCTGTATCCATCATCTGTTTAGGTAAATGAAGATTCCCACTAATAACCACAAATCAGCCCAACTTACAGAATATATGTGATGACTCCAATGCTCCTGTGAAAGCAGCACAAGGTTAATCCAAAGTTATGCACTGCAGCAGTCATATAGAAGGCAGCAGAGTCAGAGGTAATTAAAGGCTCTTACCACATGTCTGCCTCCAATCCCAGCAGCTCATAGTTGACTATCTCTGGGGCTGAAAATAGACAACAAACACTCCTGCATCACAATCAGCGCCAGGGCAAACACAATAAAGCCTCCTCTTAAAATGTCCTGCGTTGTAAACAATATCTCTGTCATCTTCAAAACCTTACCCACAAATTCAGGTGTCCCAAAAATGTTTTTGAAATCCGCACCAGGTTCTATTTTATGAGCCAGACCGAAATCAATGAGCTTGATGCGAGGCAGATGAATGTTCCTATCCAGCAGCATTATGTTTTCAGGCTATAAAACACAAAGGGACATCAGTCAGCAAATTATATCACCACTGGGAGGGGGAAAAAAATCACATACAAACACATATAACATATTTTTAGACCAATTCAAAATGTAAGTTACCTGGTTACAGCATCCTTTAGGTTAAGCATTAAAATAAATACATCCATTAAGTTCAGTGTGTATTAAAACACATAAAATGTAGTTGAATGTGCTACCTGGACAAGACAAATACCTCTTTAAAATACTTATAATTGCTTCTAAAAAAAAAAAAAAAAGGCCATTACAAGAAACTGGATCAAAACTGATGCACCCCATGAGGATCAGGCTATAATACAGGAAATCTACACTATGGAAATCTTGACTTTTTACCTACAACTTAAGGAACATATCTTCATAAAGCTCTGGAGAAAATGGTTGTACTCCAATCAAAACAAAGCATAATTACTACGGTGTTTCTGTGTTGTATCGTCTGTTGATAAACCAAACAAAAACAATAAATTATTTAATAAAAGGCTTTGCAGATTTTTACAGGTTCAGACACCTTAACATTTAAATACATTACTCTTTGTATTCTTATAACTCTATGCAAAGGTCAGTCAGACACTTGCACTATAGTTCTGACACTTTTCTCACCTATTAACCTTCAGATTTCAAAGGAAATGTTAAATACTAATTAATGCAAACCTCAATAGAGTTCTTCACTGTTTTTTTTCCTTAACTGCCAAAGAAAAAGAACCTGCAGAAGTTAAAAAAAAAAAAAAAGAAAGAAAAAGGACAGTGACTGTCGGAGTGAAGCGTGGGCGATAGTGCTCTGAAAGTGAAGAGATAACCTTGTGGTGTCTGTATCTGAGAGTCTGGATCTCAGCCACTGAAACAGGAAGGATGTGTGATTCAGAATAGCGAGACTCTAACGACACGTACAATAGACAGCTGCTATATAGAGTATGTGACACTGACAGTAAGCCCTGCTCGACCTTGCATGTATGTAAGACGTGGAAGTGAAAAAAATCTCACCATCAACACAAACCAAATATAATTTCACATGGAATGGACGGACAGTTCTGTAGCACCTTTAGATCAAAATGTGCGATCCTCTTGGAGTGGAGATACTGAACCCCATCAAGGATCTGTTTGATGAACTGAGTGGCCTCCTCTTCACTGAGAGACTCCTTCTGAGCCAAGAAATCAAACAGCTCTCCCCCAGAGACCCTGTAACGAACACAAACACAGAGTGACTCATAATGTGGGCTCAGATCATCCGGACCGAGCACTCTCTTAGACATTATCTCAAGTGTGTTCTCAGGATTTGGATGAGCGCATTCAGGATGTCTTACATGTTTGTCTCTGGTAACAAGTATTCTGTTTTGAGGTTACTTCGCCCTGTGCATGAATGACTCATTGTGGCGTCCTTTGACCGGCAGAGAGCCAAATAAACATGATGTTCCTTTACATTCATACAAAGAAAACATAATTGACTGAATGACGGTAAAAGAAACTGGCCTGACAGTGAATTCATCCCTGCTTTGATTGGATTGTACTGTCAATTAGTTCTAATTGGACCCTCCATGTTCCAGGCCTTGGTGGACCCAGATGGGGCCCCTTTTCAACTCAAGCTTTATTGACTATAGTGAAAGAGATTTGGTTCTGTCTGACACATGAGACCCTGGAAAAGGGCTTTTAAAGTAAACACAGGGTCAACATGAAATCTTTGTACATGGGAATAAACTCACTGTTTCTACACAGAAACATCAATTTTATCAAATAAAAACTAGCATTTACAGTACAATACAATTTGCTTAGTAGGGATTAAATGTTAGAAGAAATGTGGCCTGGGTGATTTTAATTATTTCATTATTAAGATTGAAGTAATTCATTCAACTTGGAAAACATAATGGAAGTATATTTTACTGTATATAAGGCCCCACAAAATCATATTCGAGTGTCTTGTGCAATATGCTTTGCACCTATAGTCGTCTGTACACCAGTTCGTGGCCAAGTTATGATGAAAAGTTTTATTTTAGACTTTGTATATTCCAAGAAAATGACTTTTGAAATTATAACCAATCCAACACCTCTGTTAATGAAGGATCTCACACAACTAGTTAGTAAATCTATTAAGTAGAAAACCTATGAATGACACTTTTTGGACAAAAATATAACTAGAATGGCACGCAGATCCCGCGAAAGCCACTTAGTCCTGGAACCCTCCATTATCCTGTATTGTAACCCGGCCATTGATCCACATGAACTCTGATCCGGATCTGAGATTTGGATTTGAATCTGGATCACTCCCAAATTTAAATCAGTTATTCTTGTGGACATTATCTCTCTGCTCACTAAATTTAATCAAAATCCAATGAATAGTTTTTGCTTAATCCAAAACAACAAACAAACAAACAAACACACAGAGGTGATTGCAATATGCTGCAAAAAGCAGGATAAAAGCAGCTTGTAGGACTTCCAATTCCTGTTAATTCACAATGTCATTATGATAAAAATGCTCAAAAAGTCAATAATGGCTTAAATTTTACTTTCATTTTGTTGAACTTCCTGATGAACACTTGAAGCCAAAACATGTTGAAGTGTTTTTTAAGGTTTATACATAACCGTGCCATCAGAATAATGGAATATTAATGCTTAAAGAGAGTTTCCTGTTTGTTATCTACTTTATGAATCCCTTTTTCCAAAGCGCACCTTGAACAAACTTTTTTTTTCTGCCCTTTTTTTGAATATTTCATTTTGTTTTAGTGAAAATTGTGTGAGAATTGAAGAAACTAGATGGTTACTTCTGGCACAAAATTATTTATGGTTGGAATGGGATAAATATGTTTAAAAAATGTAGTAGAACTTAAAAAAAAAAACAATGTGAGTTAAAATTAAGCAAAAACAACCTGTGATGCATTTGATAAGTGTAGATGAGAATGTAAACAAAATAAATAGACTTTTTAAAAAAATTATTATTGCAATGATATTTGCAGCAATGCAATTCGGACCCTGAAAGAAACACCTGAATTAAATGTGCCACCGTATTTTTGTCCATACAGAGTAACAGGCAGCTGTGTCTTGGTGATGGATGGATAATATATAAATGCAAATGCACTCCACCAGCTTTTTCCACTTTGACTAAATATGAGGATATGTGGTGTTTTGTTGAATAATGCGGTGACTCACAGTTCGAGGATAAGCACTACATCTGTGCGGTTCTCGTACACGTCGTGAAGGGAAATGATGTTGTTGTGTTGGATCTGCTGCAGGATGGCCACTTCCCTTTCAATCTCCTCTCTTCTTACACCTCGTCTGCTGGCCCGACTCTGACGCTTCTTGATGAATTTGGCTGCATATTCCAGACCTGAGCTCTTCTCTACACAGCGCTTCACAATCGCAAACTGTCCACTGCAGACAGAAAAGCAAAAATGGACATTATTTAATTCTACTATTACTGTTGATAAATTATTTTTTAATGCGGTTAACCTTGAAAAATATTAATATTCGTTTTAAGAGACTTGTTTCATTATTAAACATAAAGATCCAAACAGCCATAGTCCATCTATTAATCTAAACTGTTTAATACATGTTGAGCCACTAATGCTATCAGTACATGTAAATAATTGGTGTAAAATACAATTTGTCATCTTTTCATGGTCATCAGAAATGACCCATTTGGACATTCAGAGGCTCAAAGTTACCGTGGAAACACTGTCATCTTCTACAACATTGTTTCACCAGTAAAACCCATGGAGTTTAACAAATGACAGTGGATGGAAACACTTGGTTTACGTTCAATTTATGATATATTTGTGAAAAAAGTCACCTTATCCCTTATCCCAATATCCCTCAACTTTACCATCTACATGATCAGTGAATTAAATACAAGAAAATACTTGATATTTCACTAAAGAAAGCAAAATACAGAGGATAGTCTTGTAATAAATGGTGATAGATCGTTTAAGAAATGTTAAATAGAGACAAAAATCTATTTGGGAACTGACACAAAAGTAGCACGGGATTTTTATGGGTTGAATGTATTTAACCATAATTTTTACACATTTTAATATTCATGGTATTCATAATTATAAAAAAAAAAAAAAAACAGGAAAGAGCTATGGGCGAAAATAGATATTTCACAGGAAGCCATGTGTCAAATATGGTTGAAATATAATGGTATAGTCTATCACTTCCTGTTTTCTAGTTAAACAGAGAACAATCCGACAAGCCAGCAGAGTCAACAGAGCTGCCGTCCTCCCACTACAGTAACTGTCTGGACACATTTCTAATCATCCTCCTGACATCATTCCACTGAAAAAATTCCAAAAATTTGGAGTATTTCACAACAGAGATGTGGCTACAGACAATTTGTGACCAAATCACTGCTTCTCATAGAACAGAATAGAGTAGAATACAATACAATACAATACAATACAATACAATACAATACAATACAATACAATACAATACAATACAATAGAACTCCAGTCAGTGCACCAGTACTACAGAAGTATGAACAGAACAAATCTAACATTACAAAAGCTAAAAAAAAAAAAAATAAGATAAAAAACTATCATTTCAAAAATTACAATTTAACAAAGTAACATACATCACCTGGCCAAAAAAAAAAAAAAAAAAGTCACACATGCAATATTTGATGTCACCACCTTTGGTTCTGATTCCAGGAGACATTCAGTGGATTTAACTGCACAAATAGT
>JAPSES010000249.1:5762172-5773152 GCA_029822895.1 Maxillicosta whitleyi
GGACAGCATAACAATGGACTTCAAAGGGTCACACACACACACACACACACACACATGCTGCAAAGGAAGTATAAAAACAGGATGGGTGAGAAGTGTGTTTGTTTGTGTGTGTGTGTGTGTGTGTGTGTGGGGGGGGGGGTCTGTTGTGTAGCATCATGGAATCTCAAATACTCCTTCTCTGTGTTCTATTCATGGGACATTTCCACCCCTGAGACAAATCTGAAAGACTGACCCTGTATGAGATGAGTCTGATAATGTGTGAACTGAAGAGGAGGGTAAGTCACTCAATGGATTCCACTTGCAAAAACAGGCACCAAGAGCCCAAAGGGGAGGAGTGGTCACATATGGATGAGGGCAGGGGAGGGGGTGGATTGTACCCTTGATTTGACTGTTAAACAGCGGCGAACAGGACGACCCTCACGCTGATCATCGCTGCCCAATTGCGAGAAAGTACAGAACACGAATGTCAGAGCAAGGGCTTTACTTTGGTGTTGTTATGGAGTGTAAAGCACAACAGACAGGGCAGGGATGCTGGGAGCGGTATTCCACAACGGGCCAGGCGTGTCAGCTCTCTTAGCTCTAAGCCGAAGCTGAAAGTACCATCTCTCCGCAGAGTTTCCACTTCCAACAGCTGAAGGTCATTATCCACAGCCAAGGTTGGAAGAATGCTTGGACAAGTGGCGCCGACCCAATATTTAAACACATTTCTCAACTGGCTAACCTCTGGGGTGGTGTGACAGCCAGATTCATAATTGACCAAACCCACTCCCAGAGCTCCCTTTACCATCTGGAAATCACATGAGAAGGAAGCCTGGAGACGCACCTCGAACCCCTCAAATAAGACTAATCACTTAAAGATGATTATCTCCTAGCACACGTTTGATGACCTATCTCAGCCACTTCATTTGAAGCGTCTTATATTTATGCCATAAGTGTCCAGGATACTGCACATTCCCAGTGGTTCTGAAGCCCTTCCATGTCAACAACACATTTGTGGACTTGCATGGCTGTGTTAGTACTCACTGACAGTAACGGGGTGACCTATGTCAAACGGGAACTCCGGGAATGTCCTGCAGGTCAACATGGAGTTTTCTCCTTGAGGCTCCTCTGAATAAACACATTTTTCACCCACTCAACAGCAGAAATAGCTATTCCTCAGAGCTGACTGCACACATTCTTACCCTGCCTCTTGTACTTGAAGGCCTGCTGAAGAGTGTTATTGATACGCTGTGAAAATCCCTTTGGAGAAATTCTAACACTTTAACCAAGATCATCAACACCACCTGTTTGCCTGAGAGTTTAATGGATTTTGCATCTTCTCTATAGACATCGACTATAATTAAAAGACCCAAACATCCACCATCGACCAAAAGCACCTACTGATCTAAACTGTTGATCCACTGATCCTATCAATACATGAAAATACAAGGTGTAAAATACAGTTAGTCATCTTTTCATGGTCATCAGATATGACCCATTTGGACATTCAGAGTCTCTGTAGTTACCATGGAAACACCATCATCTTCTACAACATTGATCCAGCAGTAAAACCCATGGAATTGGAGCAGTGACAGTGGATGGAAACACTTGTTTTATGTCCAGTTAATGCTATATTTTACTGAAAAAGTCACATTTTCTTCATTTTTTCCCACTTTGACACAATAACTCTTGACTTTACTCTGAGCTTTTATAAACATCTACGTGATCAGTCAATTAAACATAGAAAAATAGATGATTTTCACTAGGAAAAAAATGCAAATTCAGAGGATAATATTATAATAAATGGTGATAAATCACTTAGGAAAGGTGAAATAGAGAGGAAAATTCATTTGGGAACTGCCACATAAGTCACAACGGGTCCTTATGGGTTAATTTCCTTCCATTTAAATGGGCATAGCACTACAAATGATGCAGTATACGGAAGTAAATGAGAAATAATTTGCATAATTTTTGTATATGCTGTGACCTTTTCATTGTTCCTGCAACCAGTTGGAACTAGATGTTACTTTCTGCATTGACTAATGTGAAATCTGCAGGATTCATATCCACTGCATTATTGTTGTACTGATTATAGTTTTAATTTTGGAGGAACTTTATGAGTCTCTTATTTTTGTTCAGGCATGCATGTAAACAATGGCACTTCCCATCCTACAATGCATCCAGTAAAATTCCCACCCATGCCATATGACTCACAAAGCTGATATTTCTTCATTCAGTAATGGTTGCGTAAAGTCACCACAGAACTAGCATCTATAAGAAGTAGCAAACACGTCAAACTTCATACATGTTATGACTAGAAGTATGACGTTTCCTTGGTCTATCTACAATTGAACACACATATCTGTACTTTCCACACCTTAACTTTGAGTGGATTTATACCAACATGGATCATTTCTACATAACGTGTTTGGAAAATAACACATGAATAAAATATTATGTACATATATGCATCAAGATTACAATTTATTAGAAGTAATGCAACATAACAGATCTCGAAGTGACACTGGAATGTGGAGAAAAAGCATCATGAAAGAACAGAAAACTGATTTGCACACTTCGGTTTGTTTGTTTCTTTGTTTGTTGACAATTAAGCAGCAAAACTATTGGTTGAATTCATACCAGATTGTGTTTATAGATTGCCAGTGACCCAGAACAGTTGTGATTATATTTTGGGAAAAGCAGGTTAAAGTTCAAATTTTAACAAATTTAAAAAATATTTTCTTTCCCAATTACTTATAATGGGTGAAATTTCAAATGGCTATAAAAAGTCAATGTTAACTCAATTTACTTAAAACATTGCAGAGGTATAGAGATGAATTTCAGATGTCACTCTGTAAAACATCTAAGTGGAAGCTTTTTTTTGTTAAAGGAGTGATATTTTGCTTTTTTTAATGGAATTATGTATTTTAAAACATTTCCCTGTGGTCTACATAAACTGTAAATGCTCTGCTTGGGTTTGAATTTTTCATTAATTAGCAATATTTCTGAGTAATGACACCAAAAAGGTCATTTTGAGCGCTGGCCCTTTAAATCCAAATGCTTTCTTCATCCCATTCAACCATTTGTGTTTGTAAACACAACCAGTAAACTGAACATTTTACATAATCGCTCAAAGTTTGGACATATTCTGCGTATGGAACCACTACTGCTGATAGACAATTATGTCATACTCAGAGAAATGTCCATCGACTTAACCTTTTATGTGCAAATGTCTAGTTAAAAAAACTTAACAAATTAACGAGGACTTGAAATGGGTTGTAGAAATCCATTCAATTTTTGATGGAATTAATATAAAGACAGCTTTGCAGCACTTGGAGGGTTCAAATTAAAACTTTTTTTTTAACTATTAGGGTCCAAATGTACAAATAAATGAACCAAATATTAATAAAATATGACCCCTTTTAATGTTGTAATGTTTTTTTCCCATTTATTTATAATGGATGAAATTTCAAATGTCTATAAATGCATCAATTTTGCTTCAAACTGTCACATATATAATTTTTTATATGTAACAAATATTGAATATGAATTTTAAAAAAAAGTGGCTTGATGCCAAAATGCGCTAAAATATGTGTTTGTTGTGCTTGGTATCACTTTTTTTTTAATTCAGCATCATTTACTTTTTTTTTTTAACACAAGTGTTTGTACTTCTGCTTGAGGAGAGAACGTGAGTACTTCTGCCACCTCTGGTTATGACCAAACATGGATAAAAATAAATGCTGTTGACATGTTTCCAATGTTGCCCAGACGTCCTTTGTCTGTGCTTTACCTTGACCATCCCTTACATAACAGCTGTCCAGTCTCTGCAGACTCCGGGTCAGTGGCAGCTGCAGACTCACACCATCACACTTCCTACTGTAAGCCATCATTAGTGTCATCACTCAAATGCCACGACAGGTACAGTTGTCAGTAAATATCTCACATATCGAGAGACAGGGGTTGGTTTACAGATTGGTTTACCCCAAAACTCTCCACCAGTCATGGAAAGAAACACTGAGTACAGCTCTGTGTGGGCATGTGACATTAAAATCTGTCCACAGGGGGATGCCACTTTATGATTAATGGACTTTCCTGCAGAGTGTCTCAACGGTTCCACAAAATAAGAACATCTTCAAGGCTCAACGCAGATCACTTATAGCCCCTTGCAGCTAAATTTCCCCACCCCCAAGACGAATGAGTTACATCAGTTCCTATGTGTTGTGTAGTGGAGAGGTCTGAAACTCACAAATATGATGAGCAACGTTCCTCAAAACTCAC
Organism: Maxillicosta whitleyi; assembly: GCA_029822895.1. NCBI lineage: Eukaryota > Metazoa > Chordata > Actinopteri > Perciformes > Neosebastidae > Maxillicosta > Maxillicosta whitleyi. Next base: position 5,766,430 of record JAPSES010000249.1, read on the forward strand.
TAAGAACTGTCACGACAATATGGAAAAACTCAAGCTTTTCTCCAGTCGTTTGATGCGACGCAGTTGTCAAATATTTTCTGCGACAGGAAAAGGCTTGTCTCGGTCTTAGTCACACACTGTGGCTTTTCAACCGCAACATTTATTTGTCACCCGTGTATAAGCAATATCATCAGCTGAGGCGTCTCTTGAGGAAACTACATTTAAGCTCCGTCTTCTCATTGTTGGGACATTCATTTCTTATGTTCTCACGTTTTAATCAATAATCTTTCAACTGCCCGTGTTGTTTATGATGCTTACTTTTGCTTAAAGCGGCCTAATCTTTTATTTAATAGGTTAATGTTTTAAATAAATGTTAGGAAAATACAGTAACAGTAACTGCTGTATGTAAAACTCTTCCATTAAAGGCGTGTTAACGCAGCTGGAGCTCACATTTCAACAGCAGGTCCCGTCAGGGTGTGTCTTCATATAAACGCACTAGAACATAGTGTATATTTTAATAAGTAGTGAAATGTTAGAGGTGAGATGCTTTTGTTTCACAGCCTGTGTATCTGTTAACAAGTCTCTGACATGTCAAAACCTGGCCTTCCATAGCAAAAACGGATTTATAGTTTCCTCAGTCCAACTTCCTTTAACTTATTTCCTGGATGTCTGCTGTGCACAAGCTTGAATAAATTCAGATTGGACTTGTCCTCACTAAGCATACGTAGCTCTTTACCTTTTAGAAGCGTTATCTTGCTATGGACTTCCCTCTACTTAAACACACAGACACTCCCAATGTCAAGCTTTAACAGGCCAGCTGTTTGCATACCTACACACACACATAAGGACCACTGAGACGGAGCCATGAGGGGCTCGCTGACTCACACTCTGAGTCAAACAACGTGAGATTTCCACACATTACAATCACTCTGTTTCAGTGACAGTTTAGAGAAACACTTACCTCCCAAGTGCTTCCCCAATTTCATAGAAATCCTCCACATTTTGTTGCTTAAAAGCCGCCATGCCAGGTGTCCTCATTGATGTGGTTTATCTCCTGGACCTGCACCACTAAACCCAGTCTGCCTCTGTGTACCCAGTTGTCTTCCTCTGTTGAAATAAGAAAGGTGTTCCTGCTGATTTCTGACTAGAGAGAAGAAAATGTTTACATGTTCCAGCATGTCATAAAGCATTCCACCTCAGACTTGCACCAACTTTCACCTTTCGGCTTCAAAAAAAGGCTTTACAGTATCTTTTAACCACAAAAGAAAATTAATTAGTTAACTTTCTCTATCCAACAATAGCTTGTGTGATAATTAAGGCTCCATTTTACAACAACCATGTCAAGCTGGTTACTAAAGCAGTGTTCAGACTTCTGCTTATAACAGGATTACAAATTTATTTAAAAAAAAAAAAAAAAAAAAAAGGGCCATTTGGGGTAATTAGGACACGTTATCTGTTTAGTTTACTTATGTGGAACATGTGGGATAAAGGGCTAAAAGTGGCAGTAGCATATTCTCAAATAAAAATATGTGACATTAGAATAATTACAAGTAAAATATCTGTTACATTTACAATACTGGGTTGAACAGTCACTGGTGTGTAGATAAAATAAATAAATAAAACTGAACACCACAAACTTCCTATGTGATAACTTCTGTATCACAGTTTAGGGAACGTGAAAACACCGTCATCTTCTACAACATTGCTTTACCAGTAAAACCCATGAACTGGATCAATGACAGTGGATGTAAATGCTTGTTTAATAATATATTTAACAGGAAAGAGTAACTTTTTCTGCAGTTATCTTTGTTTTTCATCTGAACTTCTATGAATATGTTATTGATTAGTAAACTAAATGCAGGAAAATATCAGATTTATACTGATACAATGGAAAATACAGAGGATAATACTATGATAAACAAAGATTAATCACTTAAGAAAGGTTAGATGTAGAGAACATTTTATTGGGATGTGACACAAAAGTAGCACAGGGTTAAATAGCTCTAGTACAAAGCTGAAGTTTACAGATATGTCTCACCTTTCTGTCAAATGCTGAGCTGAAGATGAACTTGCATCGGTTCTAGGTCCTCTCACAGCTGGTCTGGTCTCCTCAAGGCTCAGGCACTGAACTGCTTCTTAGAGCCTCTGTGTTTTTTCTGTCATTTATGGCAGCACCATCAGGCTTTTGTGTGTCCAAAAAGTCCCACCCCCTGATGGCTCTATTATGAAACTGCAGCATGAGAGAAGCACACTATCAATAAACTTGACTGACACGTCTGAAATTAGATTTAAGTGAACATTCGCAGAACTGAGGCTGTTTTCTTTGTATATTTATTTATTTATTTTACATTTTACCTCAACTGCAGACAGATGGCACATCATTTCATTCAGCTGTTTTTATTGATTTTATGTTTAAACTGGCTTACAAAAACAAAATGTGGCTTATTATGTTGTAACATAAAGGTTTCGCACTTTCTACCATCTAAAGATATGGATAAACAAAGAACAGGATAAAGGGATTTACATGGGTAAAAGCTAAGCGCCCTTAATATTGTGTCGTTATCATACAATCTGTGCAACAAAAAAAGCAAAAGACAGAAAAAGAGGAAACACAGCATTAACTGTAGCTTATTCAAAGTGACAAATAATCTGAAATGCAAATAAAGTTTTGCTGGGAAACATGATTTAACAAAAAAATAATAATAATAATGTATGGACCTAAGCAAATCTATAATGCTCAACCAGGCTGAGCTTCAGAGAGACCTGCTCCCAGACAAAAAAAAACAAAAAAACACCATCAATAATTTTTGCCTTTTTTTTCTTTTAGTTAAGTTTCAGCTGACAATAATACAGCAAAGGAAAAGTCACTTGATATCAAGGAAATGCATGTAAACAGCTCAAATTTAAACAAAAAAAAAGAAGAAAGTGAGATCATTGGCCGCTTCTGGTAAATCCTGTTCAACACAGTTAGAGCCTGATGAAACATGAGCATGTCTTTTGTTTTTTTTTAACTGTAATATGTATATCACCTCTTGCATACTGATTCATAAAAGACTAAACAGATACACATTTTTTTTTTTTTATGAAATGTTCAGATGTAAACTGCAGAAAGTACCTTTAGCATTAACATGAACGACAGTGCCTTTGAACCTTCACACATTTGTCTAAAACACTTCCCTCATACAGTATATTGGAAATTGTATTAATAGTTGAACTCGTATTGGCACACTGACATGACAGCCATTTGATGTGAACATTAAACACAGTAGAATGGATCCGAACAATGACAGGTACCCCTCTACTAGTGTAAACACTGGGTAATAAAACGTTGTACTGCCACAGTGAGGACAACAAATGTAAATACAACAGCAACTTCTGGCCAGAGTCAGAAACGCTACCCCAGCATTGCACGATTTATGATATACCACAGGTTTTAGGGAAAAGAGAGATATATTTTTACATATCTGGTAAAAAAAATTAAAAATCAAGAGCATTAAAATAAATTGTATGCAAGAGAAATCTGAATAGGGACCTTTTAAAAGAAACTTAAAACATGTTCATATACAGAATGGAAAATCACAATAAAATCAAATATAAGTGAAAATATTTTTTTTAAAAAACATGATACTTTTGTGAAAACTACATTGATTAAATATAGAAATGGGTAAAAAAAAATAAATGATTGGCCTGAAGAATATTGATGATATTATCTGATAATATTTGTGTGGTCTGGATCTAATCTGAATCCTGAGATTAATTAATAAAAATATATCTGCGAGAATATTAAGACTTCTTATAATCCACATGATAATACATGGGATACATGGAATGATTTGATTGTAGTTTTTATGAAAAAAAAAAAAAAAAAAAATTCTAAGATTTTGTGTCAAACACTCTTGGAGCCCAGAGCAATACGTTAAAAAAACCCACATGATCTTATAATCAGATGGTAAGACTTAGATTTTCAGCAAATTAAAAGTTTCAGCACAGCTATGTCAAGTGGATCAGAAAACACAGGGTTGCTCAGTGGCAACGTGGAAACATTCATAAGACTCAGGTATAAAACGATAAGACATTTGAAAAAGGAGAATGAGGGAAAAAATTACAATGAAAATGAGAGTAAAAAAAATACAGTCATTCCTTCAACAGATATAAAACTGACAATTATTAAAAGATCACAGTCATGTGCAAAAATACTGATTTCGACCGAAAGTAAGAGGGTTGAAGACCATTTGATAAGTGCACACATACACTTTTGGGCCTCACAAATACACAGAAGCATACAGCAATAAGGCATTTACAAAAAAAAAAAAAATTAATGGCAGGAATACTGATGGGAAGCCCATTTGGCCGGTAATGTGTCGGTCCTTTGTTGTGATTTCACAAAAATGTGTGAAAGCTCCATTAACTGGAAACTCCCTTTGAGATTACAACATGTGACCGCATCCACGGAGAGGATCCCTTTGTCTTCAGCGACAGAGATTGGATGTTGTCAGAAGGTCAGTTATCCTCCTCATCGTCGCTAACGAAGCTCCGCCCATCCTGGCTGGACTCCCTCTCCCTCAGGAACGTCTGTCTGATGGCCTCCAGCTCCGTCAGCTCCAGGCGGACCTTCTCCAGGTGGAACGCACGGCGGTTCTGAATTTGCCTCATGGGGAACGGGTTCATGTCCACAAAAGCAATGTTCATCAGTTTCCTAAGGGTCAAAATAAAAATCAGGTCAGTACTCTGTGGTTTTAGATTTATACTCCCGGTCGTACTATTGTATATGAGGACATTCTGTTCATACTGGTTCCAAACGTTGGTAACTGCATCATGTGTTTCACATAAAAAACAAAAAATCTTGGGAATTTGAGGGTTTTGATTCCACCTGTGGGGCAACAACCACATCTACACTTTACCGGTCATGAGCTCACATGTTTCCTCAGGAAGATAATTTCCTTCAGACAGTGTTTCACTGATTAGCATATAGTATTAGCATATGCCCTCAAGTGCAGGATGAGTCATCAAAAACAAGAAAATACACTCCAACATATCAGTAATGATATCTACAAACATGCATATCCAGACACACAGTGGTACAAGTATTTGCTGATTTATTGCATTAAGAAGTACTCTTAAGTCATTGAACTCTGCCAATACTGTTCCATTTTCCAAACTGTTATGTTGGACGAGCTCTGTTCAGCGAGATAATGAAACATGTCATGTTGAAACTGTCAAGATTTTTGTTGCTTTTGTTTTCTCTTGTTAACAATTAACCAAAAAATAATGGTTTGCATTTGTTTGTGTGATGTAAACACACCTTTTGAGATTTTTCCGCAAATATTTCATGATAATATTTGAAATTGCGTAAAAATTGCGTTTTTTTTCCACTACTACGGGTGACATCAAGATTAAGACACATTTATATTAAAAAAATCTAATTTGACTGATTGGGGACTGGTGTAATATATTAGTCTGCTCCATAAACTCACTCATTAATGAAGCCTAATCACATTTTTTTTTTGTCATGTTTTTGTGTTGAATACAAATGTAAACTCATGCCAGTTTTGTCACCTTGAATCCAGGATGGTGCGTGTGAAGTATCTCAGATATTTGAAGATGGCTGTGGAATCCTGCAGCTTCAAAAACTCTTCCTCTTTGTACTTAAAGAGAGCGAGAGCAAAGCGGAAAATGATCTGTGGAGAAATAAGGATGAAAGCCATGAAATCCACCTTGTGGCTGTCCCTGTGTGACCACAGAACACCAGCCCTTCAGAAGACTATAGGAAGTGTTTATCACCTTAAAATAAAAGCTTAGAGAAAACAGAATTATACCAAAAACTACAGGATCATCTTTATTGGAATGGTGAAGTAAAAAACTCAGTACGACATTAAACATACTGTAGGTTTAAAGTGGGTGCATCAAAGCTGTTTAGTGAAAACACGTGTCTGTTGGGAATAAAAGGCTAAAGAGGCTCAAGAGTATTTGGGAGATGTGCTGAATAATGGTGGAGGATGTATGAGAGCGGTAATGGTAGAGTGCAGGCAGCGTGGGCGAGTTTCAGGGAATTAGGAGGTTTGTTGTGTGGAAGAAAGCTGGGGTTAAAGCAGAAGGGGAGGTTGTGTAAGGGGGGTGTCAGAAGCGTGCTGGGGTAGGGGGCGGAAAACTGGAGTGTGGGAGTGAATGAATGAAGAAAACTGGTTTGGACAGAGAGAAAGATGATGAGGATGATGTGTGGAGTCACGTTGAAGGACAGGGTTACTAAGGCGGAGGTTGCACAGAGGGGGGGTGTAGAATCGATGGAGGTGTGGTTAAGGAGGCAGCGGTTAAGGTGGTATAGACATGTGTGGAGAAGAGGGGAGGATTCCTGGAGGTGGCAGGAATGCGAGGGAGGGGACAACCTGTGAGGTGATGGAAGGATGTGGATGAGGACGATATGAGGGTGATGGGGTTGGAGAAGGAGATGGAGGAGACAGAGGAATGTGGAGGAGAGGAATCCATGGACTGGTGTGTGTGTGTGTGTGTGTGTGTGTGAAGAGGCTCAAGAGAAATATGAGGCTGAAGATGAGTGGGATCATACATTTGGTTTTTCATGACTTGAGATTATTTGCCTATTTGTATTTAAAACTGCAGTGTGTAATTTCTGCTACTAGGGGGCAGTCAAAAATAATAACAAAAGGCAGACTTGGAGTTGTAGTTTAACTCACTAATACCATCTCATGTGAGTCAAAAAGAAATGCAGTTATTATAAAGTTGCCCAAA
>JAPSES010000249.1:5773252-5786630 GCA_029822895.1 Maxillicosta whitleyi
AATACCATCTCATTTTATTCAAAAATAAACCATCATTTCTCTTACCCCCCCCCCCCCCCTTTTTTTTTTTTTAATTGTCCATTTCCATTCCAGTCCTGCTTTTATTTTTTTGTATTTAATTGTATTTTTTGGATTGTTCTAATTAATATAAGCTGTTTGTTTTTTACTTCAATGACCACTTTTTTTCTGTTGTTTTTCTTAAAAGAAAAAAAAAAGTGTATTTAAGTCTACTTCTTTTTGTTTTTATTTTTTATTCTCTCTTTTCTATTTTCTGTTGGCTCAGTTATTATTTTTGTACGTCAGATTTGTTAGTGCTTACTACTGCTCAAAGACTTTGTTATAATGTTCTTTTTCCTGTTCTTGCCCCCTTTCAGAGGGCCTTGGGGTTGGTTTGGGGCGTGTGTGTGTGTGTGTGTGTGTGTGTATGTGGGGGGGGGGCGGTGATATACAATTCAATGTACAATCTACACACTGTAATTCCACTTCTTTGTATGTACTTTTACTCTGCTCAAAAAAAAAATCAATTTAAAAAAAGAAATCTTTCTGCTGATTTTCTTACCTTTGGACCCTCAAACAGAAAGGCATCCCAGATCTTGAAGAGGATGTCACTCACCACGCTGTCCACAAAAACCACCAGGAACCAGTTGAAGGTGATGAGTGAGAAGTCGACCTTATACTGTTCAAAGTGGGCATGAAGCCGGGGCAGTTTTTCATTCATCAGGTCCTTAAACACACGCTGGTCAACCTGCACACAAACAATCATGATGCCTCTGTGGCTATTGATACTTTTATTTTGACAGCAGGAGAAAAACTGGGATCAAATTCCAGGACTGATAAAGCCAGTAAACATTCTTCCTTTAACACAACATGATCAGTCATATAGGAAAGTGAAAGCAAAGACACAAGGCTGTCGTTAAAACATGACCTTTGACCTGGTTTACCTGTGAGCCAAGCAGAGTCTTGGTGTAATAGTCTCTGGGCATGAAAACCTCCACGATGGCTATAAGAGTCCAAAAGGCATCTTCTTGGTCCAGATAGAGCAAAGCAATAGCTGCAAGCCTGCCAAAAAAAAAAAAAAAAACAGAAACAAAAAAAAAAAAACTCGGTTACAACACATTATTTCATGTTGTAGGTTTGGGAAATGTGATGGTGACAGCAAAAACATGCAAGATCCCACAAAACAGTGACTGTATTTGTGTTTCTGTGGTTTTGTATAAATACTGGCTTAAGTTGTTATAAAACTGGAGTTATATGATCACTAGATCGATGCATGTGCGATGTAGTTTTTGAACCTTTAAGTCACAGTTGTCAAATATGTGGCCCTGGGTCCAAAATTGGCCCCTAAGATTAATTTGTGAAATGCAAAAATTACACTAAGAGATTCATCGTTTTAGTTCAGGATCCACATTCAGACCAATTCAAACTCATAGTAACCTATAAATAACTCCCAATTTGTATCTTTGTAAATGTTTTCATGTATTTACACTAAAACAAAAACAAAAATCTGACCAACCTGAAATGTCTTAAGAGAAGTTTGTGCAATTTTCATAATATTAATATAATATTTTTGCATGTCTGTAGATCTACTGTGATCTTATAAATATACATGTGAAAATGATAAACTAAACCATGATACTGTTAAAATTACACTTTTTTTTTAGTTTGTTCATATTATTCATTTGTAGGTATCATGTAATTTGCCTTTTTTACTGTAAAACATAAAGAAAAGTTTAGAGTTGACATTATTTATATATTACAGTGTTATTATTTTTTTTGTCTGGCCCACTGCAGATCAAATTTAGCTGAATGTGGCCCCTGAACTAAAATGAGTTTGACACCTCTGCTTTAAGTAACAAACCTTATAAACCTCAAGCATTTGCATGTGAGGCAGTTATTTATATCTGTGTATGATGTCCAAAAAACATAAGACAGATAAACAATTGAACATGATAACCTAAGCAGGGCTGTCAAACTCATTTTAGTTCAGGGGCCGCATACAAATACAACCCAATATGATCTTAACTACAGCAGACCAGTAAAATAACATACAATCAATGCCAACTCCAAACTTTTTTCTATGTTTTAATGTGAATAACCTGAACTCTCTGAAAAATAAGTGCAATTTTAACAATATTACCTGTCAGTTTGTTATTTACACATGTGCATTACAACTTAGAGCGGATCCACAAATGTACAGAACATTTAGTAACAGGCAGAATATTGTTAAAATTGGAATTAATTATGTCACAACTAAACATGGAGAATCTGCGTTCAGTTTCTATGCTCTGTATATCTGGAACAAACTCCCAGAAAATATGAGATCTGCTGAAAGTCGGAGTTCTTTTAAGTTCTTTTAACTGTTACTTTAATATGTGTGTGTTTTTATATTTTGGGATTTTATGCGTTTTTTTCTTACTTGCTGTGTTTAATCACCTATTAAATGTTTTGTTTTTTTTATAATGTTTTAAATGCGTTTTTTTTTCTCCGTACCTTGAATTGCCTTGTTGCTGAAATGTGCGATACAAATAACCTTGCCTTGCCTTAAGACATCTAATATTCTCCATATTTATTCACATTTTTTTGGGAAAGGATCATTTGTAACTGAACATTTTCAACACTCATAAGATACTATGATGGAGTTTTTACTGGTCTGACCCAGTTCAGATCAAACTGGGTTGAACTAAAATGATTTTGACATCCTTGATGGTTAAAATCTTGTCAAACTCATCCCACTGGACCCTTTGGCAAGCCGTTTTTGTTCATTTCAAACTACTACTGAATTATAATTGTAATTCTGATATTGACTCTCACTTCTATTGGCTTGAGAGTCTGGTTTCACCCAAGTATCATGAGATAACTTAGATTAGGACTTAGATTTGGCACTATACAAATAAAATGTATTTAATTGATTGACCTTTACAATGTTGAAATCACTTTAGTGTGATTATGGAGCTAAATGACAGGAGCCAGAGCCCTTCCTGTACCTGTTCAGTCCCTGGCAGTAGCCGATATCTGGATTCCTCCAAGAGAAAGCCATCAGAACGTTCCTGAGTTTCTGGATTCCACCTGCACTTGGGGATGAATAGTGCTTGTTGTTGGGCAAAGTACGCAGCAAGTCCAGCTCAATCTGCTTGGAGGCAGGGTTGGGCTTCTCCCTAGCGACATTTAATAAGGTCTCGTAGTAGTCGACTGCCAAATGGTCCCGGAACTTCTTGACGTGGAAGTTGACACACCAGCGCCAAACCTGGGATCGATGCTCGTGCGGGACGCCGCAGCGAATCAGGGTTTTGAGCTCAGGCGAGCGAACCAGATCCCTGTTCATGGTGCTGGCCAGATAGTTCTCCCACTTGACCCCAACTGACACCTCTTGATCCGTCATGGACAAGGACTTCAGCTCCAACGCCCTCACCTTCGCTACCAGCTTCTCCTCCTCCTCTTCCTCCTCAGGCACCGTCTTAAAGCCAAACACGTCATACTCGCTGATGTGGAAAGAAAGAGAGAAGAGAATATTATATCACTTTTCTTATTTTATTTCATAGCTCCGAGTGTCTCCCCTTGAATTTTTTGGAATATTTTCTCGAGAGAACAAGTGTGCACTTGTGTGAAAGTCAAAGCATTAGTGTCAGAGACAACAACACAGCAAGTTTTTCCAGTCAAGGAAAATAAAGCCACAGCTGTTAATTATAGTGCAACAGGTTTTGTGACTATATTGTATTTTTGTTTGTTTCTTGAGGTAACGCCGGTGACATGTGCACCCTTTTCACTGTTGCATTGAATAACTGTTAAAAAACGTATGTTAAGTTATGCCACTGTGGTTTAGTTTGATGACACGATATAACATTACATACATCTTTGCTCAGTATGAACAGAACATAAAAAGCATATCTCCACCTGACAGTATTTGGTTTAAAGATGAGGTGATCCTGCTGGTCAGGGCTTTCTGCCTGCAGCGCATCTTCTAATAATCTGGAAATGACTTCTCTGGCAGGACTCTGTTCTGAAGACGAACACACCGGGGTCTTCACCTCTTGAAGAAGCACCAGATACTTGCTCTCCACTTGACATAACTTAGCCTCCAGGGCTGTGTACTGCAGCACAAATGACAGATAAGGAATGTAAGCACATTGTTTCAGTTAGTTCTTCATTTTCCTGCTGTACAGTTTTACATTTCAAAGCTATCAGCTCAGGTCGAAGCTGGATTTCCCCTAAAAGCTACTCAGACTTCCTGATTCTAAAAACAGGTTACCTCACCATTAAACAACAAACACAAAATAGTACCTTTGCTTCCAAAGCTTTTTCTCTACTCTCTGCATTTCTGCGTAATACTGTCAGCTCCAATATCTCTTTGTTCAGGAACTTGTTCTGGGATTTGTAACCTTGAAGACTGTCCTGAAGGTAAAAAAAAAAAAAAAAAAGACAATTATGAAGGCCAATTACTCAAAGAAGTTTCAGCATCACAATGAAACAATGAAAAAGTAGTTTGGACATTGAATTATTCTCTTTAAATGGTGTTGTTTTATGGCCCAGCCATGTTATTACACAATGAAAATGTACTATTTGACATCTTTGATTACACTCTATTCATTCCAAAGGAGTAACAACCTGCAGACATGTGGATCATCAGTAAATCTAGGTGAACTCTCTCATTTCTATACCTTTAGAATATCCAGCTCCTGCTGCTCTTTGTTGGATGGAGGTGAACTGGAGTCATTTGGGCTGCTGTTCTGCTCAGGGCTCTGCTGTGACAACTTCATGATAACTTCATCCTTTGCCTGGATGGTCTCCATCAACATGCCCAGCTGGTCATTTATCTCCCCCACCTTTAATTTCAAACCCTTCAACTCTTGTTGCAGACTCTCTTTCTCTAAGGCCAAACGCTCCATGTGGCCACACAGTGACTGGATCTGTCCGTCTCTTTCCTGAAGGAGGGTGTCCAACTGGGACACCCCCCCTTGTGTAACTGCTGCTGCTGCTGTCTGAGTCTGGTCTGTGGCTCCAGATGCATCTGAAGCTGGATCTGGGGGTAGAGCTGGGGCTGGAGATGAGCGATGGATGGTTTGCCAATCACACTGGGATGTCCTTAGAGTCTGCTGCAGAAGTCTAACCAGCTCCTGGAGAATAACCAAAGAGTTATTTAGTTCATCATTCATTTATGTAATTAATGCAGCTCAGACACACCCTCTGCACAATGATGTCAGCATAAGTGTTTTGATATAATGCAGGAGATGTTATAAGGAAATGCCCACAGCCCAATAAACAAATCTACTTGAACTGCAAACAGGTGGAACTATAGTACACAAACACACCTACAGAGGGGTGTTATTGTTTAAAATGTACTGGCATTTGGATGATCTTACCAGTCAATATGACTAATGACTATAACTAAATTCTGTCTAGGGTGACCTGGAGGATACACACTCATAGTAAAGACTATGTTGTCAGAATCAGTCCACTTGATCTGGACTTTTTTCTGGTTCCTATTTGCGTGAACAGTAAATCAGCTTTACAGGTGACAACTGTCTAGTGTCAAAACAGGAACAAAGACTAATGTATAGGACTGACACAGCTGTGACTGCTATTAGGAGAACTGCAGTTTCCTTACTTCTTGTGTATTCATGACTAATATTTAACCGTCTTCCTGTATGAACGAGAAAAGCTGAATCCTGACAAACTGTTCCACCAGACAAAGCAGCATCAAACTGGAGTTCAATTAGATAGAAAATAGCAAGGTGGTGCTTTATGGGAAGACAATGAAAGTAAAACCAGGATTGCTGGAACTCAAATGCTGACAGAAAAGTTTTAACCAATTCCTCATACTCTGCCACACTAAAGTGATTTTGTTTTATTCCCACATGATTATTGAGTCGTAAACACTTTTCTTTTTAAATTGGTAATAACAGGGGTAAAACTCTACAGAATATAATATAGCAGTACCTTCTGACTGGCCAGCTCTTCCGTTAGCTTGGCCTGCTCCTGCTGCATGCTGCTCAGTTCTTCTTGTTGGCTCTGGAGGCGAAGCTGCATCTCCAGAGGTTTGCTGCCGTTACATTCCACCGGTGAGCTCTCAGCGCTGCGCATTTCAACATTGCGCCCAAACCTTCCCGAGCCCATCATGTCTCGAAGTAGCGGCTTCTTAAGTCGGGCTGAATTGCGGCCAAAGTCAAATGTAAACGCTGAGCCCAAGGAATCTGAGAGTGAAATGCCTCATTAGTTATAGCTGTTTTCTGTTTTCACCGGACAGCAATCTTTAGTACAGACAGTTGTAACTGGGCCTGAATATAGACATAAATGGACTAAAAATGCACTGTTGGTCAGAAGAGAAATAAAAACCAAAGGACCTTTCTTCATCAGGAAATGTGCAAAGTATGAGTGTATAACCGTGGCTGTGAGGCACCAAGGAGTGGACGTACATCTGTGTGTGTCTGGATGTTTTGCGTCAGAGAAATCCTTGGGTGGAGCATCAACCAGTTCCCAGTCCTCTGCACTGCTGCTGTTACTGCTGCCAGTGTAAAACACACTGCGCCTGCTCTCTCCCCCTCTGCCTGGTCGAAGATAAGACATGGAGTTCCTACAAGAGCAGAAACCAGATGGGAGGGTGAGGAAGACCAGGATGACAGAGCTTCAGTGAAATATTGAAGTCTGACTGACTGTGACTGTGCAGAAACGAGGCCAAGGACAAACTGTAAGGAAGCCCCTGTTCTGCTACTGTACATGGTAACATTAGCACAAACTGTCTCTATTGAGATCACACAATACTTGGATGAAAAGGCCTTGTACCACTGAAAGTGAGCTGTAAGGAAATAAATAAATAAATAAATAAGCACTATATAATCTCCTATGTCCTGAAAAAAAAAAAAACACAAAAAAATTGCATAAAAACAAGTGTTGAACTCAAATACAACTGGGCAGGGTTCTATCTGACTGTAACCTCAATGTGTGTGACTCTGCTTTTCACACTTCTATGTGTGATCACAAAAAAACATGTTAACTCAGTTGAACTGTGTGAACCAGAGCAAAGTTATTCCTCGCTGGCTTTACACCTTTTCTGTGCTAACATGTTTCAGGCACTGCTGACAAGTGTTAAATGTGACATACACCAGATATAAAACACAGTTCAAGTGCAGAGGCTACAGAGATTGTTTTTTTTTTTGTTTGTTTTTTTTCACATTTTATGGGTGTAACTGCAAAACAATAGCTGTGGTGTTTTGAGTCTCACAAAGTGCATTTAATAATAAAACACCATATTTAGACAGAAACTAGCTGTCCTGGTTTCTAGTTTGGTGAATAAAGATGTATTTGCAGTCCTTGAAAATGAAAAATACCTAAATTTAGAGGTAAACAGGATCTCAGCTCTGACGCCTAACATGTCCTTACCTTTAAGAATGAGACTACATCTTTTCACAAGATAATACTGACGCTAAGCAATTTCCAAGCCACATGCCACATTTTTGTCATTTCAGTGTGTTGCATCATTTGAATAGATGTGTTGTACATCCCAGAAGGGGAACTGTTGATGACTGCATACTAGAGCAACAAACTATGGACGTAACCATTTCCTCTGCAGCAGCAGAACCTCAGGAAGAACTAAAGAGGAATTTTCTTTCCTCAATACAGTTCTATTGAGCCACACAGCAGACAGACGAGTTGTGCCAGTTCAGCAAAGACTGAAAACAAAGACTTCATCTTAAAAAACGTGGACATACTATAGAGATGCACAGACCCTGTACTCAGCGTGTTGCGTTACCTGAGTTCTGTACCGATGTTTCTGAGTGAGAAATTGAGGGGGTTTGTGGGTGTACCAGAAGGCCCTCGGGCTGACTGGATCCCCACCATTGACCCGCCATCTGTTTCCGTCTCCATGGCAAAGTCACTACGAACCTTTTCCATACCGTCATTTGGCTTTTCAAAGAGAAAGGCATCTGAAATCCAAAAGACAAACAGAGAGTCAAAAAAAAACAAGCAACTTTAATACATTACAGATAAATAAGTCAAGTATCTGTTTCAATATAGGAAAAGAAATTCAAGATAAACACGTTCACTGAGTTCATCACAAATTTAGACACAATCATATTAACCAAAAGTATTGTCCTTTAAAAAATTCTCACAAAATAACCAGTTTTGACAGTTTTTCTTACTGTAATTCTTCCCATAAATAAGGGACTATGTATAGAAAAGCTGCTTTATCCAAGTCTGTTCTGACTCCACCATGAGTAAAATGTTGTGAAAACACAGATGCTTCTGGGTTTTACAGATGCAAAGGAACCAGACCAAGAAGAGATTTACATATACATGTCAACCACTGTGTGTGTCTGAACATGCAGAGAAGGAAACGTATAAACAGAATAATACAGTGTACAATCACTAATAAAATGTCAAGTACAGAGGTAAACTGTAGAGAATAGAATACTTTATTTATCTCACCCTGGGGAAATTTCACAGTTACAGCAGGATAATAAAGTGCAGAAATGCTATATAAATAACAAAGACAGGAAGATAGTTTATTAAATAGAAAATAGTTTACTACGAAGGTAAGACGGTCACAGAAATTAGATGCTTCCTTGCCAAGAAAGAGAAACAGGATTTATTCAGGATGAAGAAACCCAATTTAAGTTCATTACATTTTTTATTTATTTTTTTTTTATTTTTTTACAGTGATTTGACTATGTTGCCAAATCCGACTCGTGCAGGATTTATGGCATGAATTGCATCTACTTTTACTGTGTCGCATCATTTTATCTTGAAAATCACTCTGTAATTTTGTTTAGAAAAGTGCCATATAAATAAAATATCACTTTAATTTGCTTAGAACGGCAGTGTGTGCATTGTTTGAGAGAAATGTGACCCTGAATAAATTCCAATGAGGTACTCTGGCTGCTATTTACAGCGGACTGCCTGTGGGTATATGGGCAGCCTCTAACCATCAGAAAATACAGAATGTGGTATTCCAAAGCTCAGCATGCTAAACATAGTGTGCATTTTTGGGGAGAAATTAGCTAAGGAAGTGTGGGATGATTATACAAGCAGGCAAGCAGCTCCTCAATTATACTGTCAAACCCACTGACCAACTCAAGTATCCACCAACATATTATTTCTATTGTAATTTAAAGACTATTATCAGCTCTGATAAAACAAGCTGTACTGTGTCAGCTTTAAAAAAAAAATATATATATATATAGTATATTTGTACAGTTCTGCTACACATTACATTAGTGCTCTGAGTAGGTTCTACAGTATACTTGTGTTTGGTTACACTTTGAGCAACAGCTTATTTCTGTTAATCTTTGACCAGCCACTAAAAACCAGAATCATGATAAACAGTTTAATGAACGTTCCACAGCTAGAGGCAACATTAATGTTAAGGGGGTATTACTGACTAAATCTGCAGCCCACGCGCATTTCATCACAGCTCAGAAATGAAAGGTCAATGACTTCTGAGACAGAAACAACACAGGGAACTTCTAGAAAATGCATTACAACTAACAAACCAGTGACTTTCACGGACCTAACATTTAGTTAAAGATTCATTATGATGCGTCATGTTCACAGCGTCTTTCATTTCCGACACCTGAATATTAATATGAGAATACGTATGTGAAAACATGACAAATTGATTCTCACTTTGTTTTAAGTTAACACAAAAGGAGAAGCGTTTTTTTTTTTTATATAGAACAACATTTATCATGTGTTTAAGATCAAGAACAAGACATCTGTGCAAGTTTTCATTTGTCCATGTCATCGTTATCCTTAACAGTTTTCTGAAGTTCAGCTGGACTCATTTTGTTCTTAAAAACGCTTCATCAGTTCTGGTGAAATCAGATGAACAGATTAAGTCTCTTAGATAACAAATTAAATCTTCTCAAATACAAAACCACTGGAGTTGAACTTCAAAAAAAAGCTAAGGATGAAGAAAAAGACAATTTCAACCAAGAGAAATTAATCCTCTTCAAAAAAAAAAAAAAAAAAAAAAAAAGCATGCTGTTAAACCCTGAAAACTTCTAAATATATCTTGATGTAATGATGATTAAAAAAAAAAAAAAAATTAATTTCTGTTCTGATATTATGAAATTAATTTAAGTGGAGTATTTAGATTTTTTTGATGTTGTTATTTGATGATAGGGGGGTGGGATTAAATATGCTTTTCTTCTTTCCACTTCTTTTCGAGTATAAATGAATGACTTTGGAATTTTGAACTTGCATTTATTGTGTTAAATATTTCAAATGAATGTTATTAAAGAAATTAATTATAATTATTTAATTAATTAAAGAAAATGAATGCATTATTATGTATATTAAGTGACGCCCGAGAGCAGGATATGCTTGAACTAAATAGGATATTATATGTTGAAATAACACAAGCTCTAGATAATGAAATATTTGATAATTTCTCTTTCATTACTCTGTATGGGACCCTTTTATTTGCAGCTCTTAGGTAAATATTAAATCATCAGATACAGGTGTTTACTTTCAGCCAGAGCCCGGATGTGATAAAATGCACTGGTGAAAATGAGTTCCCACATTGTAACTCTCCAGAAACATGCGTGGCTACCTACCGTTATCTTTGCCTACGAGGCCGGTGGAGGGGTAGGCCAGGGTCGGAGAGCTCCAGCTGTCTCTCTGACCAGATCCTCGTGTGTTGCTGAATTCCCAGCGTTTCTGCTGTAACTGCTGCAGCCAGTAATTCATCACCTGCCTGCTGGGGGCCTGAAAAGCAGAGCACAAACACGCACACCAGATCACTCACAAGACTGGGCAAAGAGAAGAACACAGTGGGGGTATTTTCACTTCTGTGCTTCACACCTCACGCACAGTAGTAAGAGATCACACAATTAAACATGGGCTGACACCTTGTTGAGGGAGACGATAAAAGCTTTTGAAAGACTGGGTATTAAGATCTGTCATGTGAATGAGCACAGACGCTGGTTTCAGTATCACTTCCAGCCTCAGGCCATGCAGTCTGTTGGGTATTAACCATTCACACCATCTGTTATTAACGTGTAAACTCTAAGTGGCAACAAGGCTGAGTGAAACTACAGGCACCTGCACTGGACCCACTAGTCACATGACACAGGACAACACTGTCACATGACATGCTGTGACCCTTCCTGATGGTACCATGGAGCTTAATCACAGTCTAAAATTATCTATGGATGTAAACAGTGAATAGGCAGGGTTTGTTTTTTTTAACTCGTTTCCCCTGAGTCAGGTGAATAATGTGTTTAGTCATACACGTCTGATAAAAAATAAAAAAAAAAAAAAACAATCTCCTGTAAATACACACCCACGTCAGCACAGATAAATGCACATGGGACAAAATCTGTGAAGTTATAATGGGTGTGTCTGGTGTTTCCACACTGAAAAAGGAAGCGACAAATGACAGCCAAGCAGACACACACATGCTGAAAAGTTTACCTTAAGGAGGAACTCCTTCCCGGCCGTGCGGATCTCGAACTGACCCTCCTCCGCTTCCACGTCGTAGCTGAAACACGCATCGCCGATCTCGATGTGTCCGAGTGGCAGGGCATCTTGGGGAGTCTTGAAGTAATACAAATAACACTTCCTCGGATCATACACGAACCACCTCGGCTTGTACCCCCTCAGAGGCCCCTTGCCGGAGAGTTTGTTCAAGTACCCGCACAGTTTGAGGGCCTGCTCCTTCGCCCCCTCCACGTCAGCCACGTCCAGGGATTTACACGACACGATCCGCGAAACTGTGCAGGAGTTTGCGTCGCTGCCATCCTCGTCTTCGTGCATCTTTCCTATAAGTTTCTTCTTCGTGCAGTGCAGCGGATGCCCACTCCTGTTTCTATCCGCATGACTGCCTGCCTCCTTCGACGGGGATCATGGGAAATGTAGTTTACAACGGATCGGCGACGTGTACCGTATGCGCGCGTGAGGTAGAAGTACCGCTGGGTGGAGATGTTGATCCACAACACCCCCAGCAAGAAGCATCCTGCAAGGTCTGACACTGTGGAGGCATTTAGTTACCATAATCCAAATGGAAATGCATAAGTAGAAATGCTTTACATGTTATGCATTTAGCTGCATTATTTGACTCATAAATAACATTTTTAATAAATCATCCAATCTGCAGTTTCATTTTCTTATTTGTGACTGCTCATTCTGTGACTTAATTCAAATTAAAAAGAAAAATACACTTAAGATTTCAGTTTCAACACACACACATATACATATAGGCTATATAGTACCTTAACTTTTTTTTTTCTTGTGGTCCTAAACGTCTTCCATCATTTCGAGACATAATAAATGATGAATAAAAAGTACGCTTCTTTCAGCTTTTCCCTTCAGGAATCGCCACAGCGAATCACACATTTCACGTTGATTTGTTTTTACGTTGGATGCCCTTCCTGACACAACCCTCTGTATTATCGGGCTTATAATAAGTGATGAATAAAATTATATAATAAGAAGAAGAAAGTGACAGAAATTTTTTCTTTAAGAAGAAGTACCAAACTATACATGGGAAATACTCATACAAGTAAATTCAGCATTAAAGCTTTATTTAAGATTAGGCTGCTTAATGCCACTATGATACTGTGTCTAGAGTTTAAGTGGATATAGAGTTTCTTCTCTTATTATTTATTTTCCTCACATTTTTTATTATATCTTGCATAATTTGCTAGAGAGACAAAATTTACATGCAGAAAATGTATTGTATGCATTTATATACACTACTGGATGTCATACTCATGTCACGACAATGACAGTCTTGGCAGTTTATCTGTAGGAAACACCTCCATTTTTAAATTTTATCTCTGTTCTATTGTTAAATGCCTTTTTGTCACTATTTTTTATACTAATACCCTACTTTCTGCAGTGCAGTTCTGTTCAAATAATGCTCATAACATTATGGTGCCAAAGTGTGTTCCAACACTACTTTAATGCAGACAGAGTGGGTTGGAAGTAATTAAGAAAAGTTGGGACACCTGTAGGAATTGGTAGCACCAACATTCAAGGATTGATCGATCTCCATTGCTGCAGAACTGTTAACACATTTCTTGTTCCCGCAAAAAACCCTTTTTGTATAATTCTGAAATGTACATTATTTTTCAGTTTTGGTTAACCTTCCTTTTTTTTTTTTTTTTTTACCTCTGGCAGTTCACCACTTACCTTTGTATCATTTCAAGCTGTTCATTGAACTTGAACTGCTTGACTTTCAATTAAAAAATTTTTTTTAAAAAAACTGGAAAAACTGGGGTGTTCTAAAACTTTTGACCAGTAGTGTACTTAACAAAGAAAAATGATTCTGATTCATTGTTTTCTATATGACATGTAACTGCTGCAATAATGTTTTTCTTTTTTTTTCTTCTTTTTGTTATTGTTGTTGGTTTTTTTTGTTGTTGTTGTTTGTTTGGTTGGT